>PVJO010001147.1:19703-186453 GCA_004026905.1 Hystrix cristata
GGGGGCGAGCGAGTGGGGCGAGAGAGGCAAGAGAGGCCAGAGGGCGAACTCCCGGTGCCATTCATCTGGATCCCGTGAGAAGAGAGGCGATTGGAATTTCGCGCCCCTATAAGTCTCTTTTTTGTATTTATTCTCTAGCTCAAACTTTAAGGCCACTTCTTTTTCTGTCAAGTTTTTCAGGGACTATATCCTGATATAATTCTATCAGGACCTGATATTTCATTACTGAAAATGAGAAACAGAAACCTTTTATATTACCTGTTAGGTAGTAAAATCCTAAGCTTTTTGTATTAGTATAGCCTGCAAAATAAATCCATGATCTCCCATCATTTGAACCTTACATAAAACCTTTGGAAGCTTACATAAAATATTCTGTGGGCCATGAACTGGGCATTGGTCCACATAATTCTAATCCTATACATTTCCTTTACTAAATGGACTGAGTTCATTATAATATATCATGTAAAAATCTTGAATGTATTGGAATTAAATTTTCTTCATAAACATTTATGAGATGAAATATTAATCAATCTATTCTGGGTGCTGGAAATAGAAGATAGATGAGACAAAGTCTTTACCTTCAAAAAACGTCACGAGGAAACAAGGGATAAACATAGTGAAGAAAAATTACTGTTTCATGTGAAAAGTACAAGTCCAGAAGTTTAAGATTCAGTGATAATACAGTGGGGCGGGGAAAGGCAGATAGAGAACACATATGTTTGAGTGAACCATGTTTGCCTGGGTTTTGAAAAGTGCATTGGAGCTTTCTAAGACTGAAAAGAAATAGAGAGGATAAGCTGTTCAGAAGAAACAACATGTACAAAAATTTCAAAAGCTTTCAGCTGCAAAATAATGTTTGGAGAATTTTAAGTAGCTTACTTAATACGCTGGGTGTGGCCTGACAAGTATGTGTGAACAAAACATGAAGGTTCTTGTATGCCTGCTGATGATATTTAGCAGTAATTTAGCCTTAATCCTGCAGGTAATGGAGAGTTTCTGGGGTGTTTTTAATGGAAAAATGACATGATCGGACTCATAGTTTGCATTTGTAGAGAAAACCCTCTTGGCGGCATGTGAAGGAAAGGATGTAGGAAAGTAAGTCAGAAAGTAAGATGATCTGTTGAGTCAGAAACTATTGCAGTAGAACATGCACGAGACAATGAAAACTTAGTAATGAACTGAAGACAAAGTAATGAAGAATAGATACTGATTTGATTCTCAAGTTTCTTGCTTGGGAGGCTACATGCCTCCAACCAAGACATGAAATGAAAGATAAAAGTTCAATGATAAGTGAAAACATGTAATTTCCAGTGAGATATTTTACTTCAAATACTTAGTAGAAAGCAGTCTCTATAGGGCAGGCACTTTGCAGAAACTTGCAAAGTAGACCTACAAGTTGAAAGTTACTGGCATCTAATGTAGGTCATATGTTTCCTAAGAGAAAAGATATGAACTGAAAAAAAAAAACAAAAAACAAAAAACAAAAAACAACGGAATTCTAAAGTTTGACTATTTCCAGTAAATAAATCAGACATGTAAGAAGAGAATCAAATGAAAATGCCATAGAAACCAAGAATATAGGAAAGATAATTTTAAAAATCATATATCATAATGAAATTCAGTCCTTTAGATTCAACCATCAGATCATTTTTGATCTTGCCAATGCTGTGTGATATTACATGATTAGAAGGGAGACATGAAACTTTTTTTTTCCCCCAAAATGCTAGGTAGAAAGATAGTCTACTAGGGAAACCGATCACAGATGAAGATTAAGAATATAACTAAGCTAAAAGGAAAGATTTTGTAGAAAATAAGAGTTCTAAAGGTAAATACTAAGATCTAGAGACACAAAAAGAAGAGATGGGGATTTTTAGATTCGGAAAAGAAGAGAAAAAAACATTCTTGTGTCTGGTGCTACTATATCAGTTGCTGGGTGTGCTGAGCCTTTTAATCCCCAATGGGTTACACTTCTGTGTGAGGAGAAGCAGAGAAATGGGCAGCCCGTGGATTGGATGGAGCTTGAAGTGTGTAGTATAGACTCGGAATATCTAATAGGCGAAACTAGAAAGAAGGTTATCAAAGATGAGTAGAATAGTTATTCATTTCAGAGTCATTACAAGTTTTCCTGTCTCTGTGTCATGTTTCCTCACATCTTTGTCTTACGGAAGTAATCATCTCCTGTTTATTCCTTTCTTTCTTAATTCATTGTTTATTTTCCATTTTCCCCTCTAGACTGTCCCCAGTGTTTAGGATTTCCTGTTATCCCTCCTCAAAATTCCTTGAGAGTTGACATTTGCCAAACCCCTGAATGTGGGCAAAGGAAAGTATTCGTGGTTGACAGGAGCCAGATAATAGCTGTACGCTTCCTGTTTTGTTCCTACAGCATTTTTCTTCTACTACTTCTGTGTGGCTTCTCCTACATCAATCACCCGATTGTCTGCTTTTTTATCTCCTTTGTTCTAAATTCATTTTTAAAATACTACTTTAAAGCCCAGAGTTGTAAAACATATACTTTCACTCTTTCCTAATGGCTAGCAGCCATAATGAACTTTTACTGGCTTCAGACAGATTTAGATGAGATGGACAGGAATCTGAAAGCCACGACCTGACCTAGCTTCCTTCATGTCAGAAAAATGGCATGAAGAAATTCTGAGCCTCACTCGGAATTGCTATTCTGTCCATGGGAAGACTTTTTCCTCAAATAATCAAATCATACTTCTGAACTTCAATCTGATTAGAACAAGCTGGACAAATCACTTTGATGCAGAAACTAGGCTTCACCGTTTGACTTGGGCTTGTGTTACTGCACGTATCACTGAGTTGGTGAGGACAAAACTATACTGATTGGCTCAGACCAATTAGGATCCATGTATATCTGAGGACAAGTGGTGCTGAGGGTGAACGAAGTGACTCCTGTACAATGGAGATGGGACACGCTGGATCGTGGGGAATTAATGAGATGTTTCCAGGCGTGGGCTTAGTTGTATTTATGCTCAGTCTGTCCTCAGGAAAGAGTTCCCTTGCAGATAGAAGATCTAAGCACAGTCAGTGGAATAGAAGCAGAAGTGACCATTGCCATCTATTCCTCCTGATCTAGACAGATCGGAAAGTCATCCAGGAAATTCTACTCCAACCCCTTGACACAATAGAAGAAACAGGAAATAGACTTTGCAGAATTGGAGAGGGAATTGATAATTGCACCCAGTGAGACACACAGTCACTGGGCCCCTGGGCCCCCAGGAGTGCCATTTGCAAAGCTTTGGCCCACCTTCTGGATGTCCCCCTGGACACTGTGATCGGCAGATTCCACAGACAGTCCAGCCCCTCGCTACGAGGAACAGAGTTTAAGTCAGTTACTGGAGTTTAAACAGAGTTTAAGTCAGTTACTGGAAACTAATTTAGCCACCAGCCAACCTCCCTGTGTTTCCAGCCACAACCGCAGAAGGGGGAGAATTCGGCTTCCTACCAGCTGTAAAAGGCCTCCCCTATTTGAGTTGAGGCAGAGTCTCAATTTATCTCCAAGTGTAAATACCATCACAAAGAAAAAATAAGGCTGTGTATTTTCTTATTCTTTTTTTTTTTTTTTTTAACATGGTGTTTCTCTGGGAAAGAACGGGCTGGGCTGTATGTATGCTTATAAGAGCTCAAGAGTTAGTTTTTGCTTTTACATCTACAGTGTCTTACTCTGTCTTGCGCCTTCCCACGCAAGGGCTTGTTTCAGACAGCTTGCTAAGCGAGAATCTCTGTATTTCTCCCATGTTGCATTTAAAATACTGACCCCCAATTCTACCAGAGGCCCCAGACTCTTCAAGAATGAGGGTTCTTGTTGCATCACCCCAAAATCACCAAACAACTGCTGAAGCAGAGAGGGCATTTAGAAGGGATAGTGGGGGGAAGGAAACTCCCAAGATCATTGCGGTGACTCATGCTATAATTGCCTCACAAACTCCTTAACCCACAGAAAAGTGGAGCCAGGAGCGTCAGGGTGGAAGTGGTCCCCAAATCCATGTAGAGTAGAAGATTCAGGTGCTGTGAGGGGTAAACCTGGGCCTCTCTGGGGGCAATGAGCTCCAGTAACTGTAGGTGCAGCGGCTGCCTTTCTGTGACCAGTCATGAAGACTGTGCTAAGGCCACACTCTACCAGGACTATGCCAATGATAAAGAATGCCGGCCAGAGAGCAGGGCAGGTGACAGGCCATTTCTGTCCCATGCAGGTTCTTTGGATGGAGAATCTTTGTCTTGGGCACAGCTAGGATATTCTTGGATCTGTCAGAGGCTCTTTCTGCCATTTCTCCTTTCTCAGGTATCAGGCCTAATTCACCCACCCCATCCTGCTCTCTTTACCCTGTATCATTCTCAGCTTCCCTCAAAAAAAAAAAAAACAAAAAAACTTTTGTTTCTAATTCTGTCTCACATCTTCTACCTGGAAGAGCTGAACTGACACAAAATGCAACTGTAAAATCTGTAGTAACCCATAGATCAAATGGACATTGTCCTAATTTTACAGGAAAGTTAAAAACTTATTCCAATTTTATGATTTTGCATGACTAACTCCTTAATGTCTCTCAAAATATGAGCTAGAACATTCAGATGCTATCCCACAGGCATGAAGCTGGGCCTAGTAAGCAAACAGACTTTTAGTTACACAATAAATCCTTTAGTTCATAATCTTTCTGCAGAAAATAGTGCCACATGAGTTTCATTCAGAAATCTTCCGGAAGACTTTGGTGGGTAAAAGTTAGATTTAGGAAATTAAATTCCTAAGCAAAATCCTCCTTTAATTTCCCCTCAAACAAGCCTTTGCGTAGCTTTTGCCAAGGCATAAACTTGAATATTTATATATTCACCAGAAATTGTCTCTCAGTTTAAGAATTCAAACTCCTTCAAAAGAATATATTCAGATCTCTAAACTCAGCATTAATTCTGAGTATTAATTCTAATATTCCAAAAAATATTCTTATTTTTTTTGGGTAATGTATTAAAATGGTTATCAGGAGCCAGAGGCATGAATATGATTTGTATCTATCTAATTTATTAACAAAAAGTGTAAGACCCAGCTTAGGAAATTAACATTTCATTCAAATTTGTGATCATTGCAACTGATTGTAATGCTGAGACATTCAGATTATACTTCTGATAGAATATGAAAGAATTAATCGTGACATTTAAACCTGCTCCGGAGAAACATGGAATAAGAAAAGGGAAACTAAACTAGGGAACTTGAATCTTAATCCCAGTTCCACCACAAACAAGTTATGCTTGTGTTAGCAAGTTTTCGCCCCGCTCTGGTTCAGGTTTCTCGTCCGTGAAAAGAGAAGGCACAGCTCAGAGCCGTGATGTCACAGAGAGACCAAAGCAGAAACATCATATTACTGGGAGCTTGTTTGAATGTAACACTGGCTTCCACTCCAACTTTACCGCATCGGAAATTCTGGTGATGTGGCTAAACCTTCTACATGTTCACAAGTGTTCTGGGGGATTGTGAGTCTCACTAAAATTTGAGGACGCCTGGACCAGATAATTTCCAGTGCCCCCCTGTACCCAAAATATTTTTATTTTATAATGCCTTCTTCTGAGGTACTTCTGTGTCATTATACGTACATCACACACTTCCTGTTACAATTATTTTTACACATCTTCTCCATCCCTGAGTAGATGTTCTTCTTACAGAAAAGAACTTCATCTTACTTTATATTCTGGACTATACTTAGCCTACAGCCAAGCAAATATTTTCTAAATTAAATTCTTCACTGATTTTTATCATCATCAGGAAAAATTAGTTGGCAATTATTTCACTAAAAATAGTTAAGCTGATCCCAGGCTGTGAGTGAGGAAACAAGGGCAGCAAATAGGGAGACATCACTGTAAAGTACAGTCATGGAGTTTAAACTCAAATAAGACAGCAGGTGTGGCGGGAAATTTGTTTGAATTTGATTAAATGTAGCAGCCATTCCCCTTACAGTATCTTCAATTCAAAAAGATTCTATTTGGAAAAGGTCTACAATATTCTAGAAATACAACATATGAAAGTGTAAGGTACAGCACGTTATGGGCCAAGGCCTGGAGTACAGGAGATGCGTGCATGCTGCAAAATCTGTTGAAGAGGACATGGAGAAGATGATGTCGTTTAAGCCTTTTAAGACAGAATTCTAAGGAAAAGGATTACATTACAGAGCATAAATAGCTGAATATGTTGACTGTCAGAAAAACTATTTTGGCGAATCAAAAGACAGAAATAGAAATCCTGAAGGCTGGTAACTGAATGAGTGTAGGGCTCTGAGGCAGGTAGAGGAGGCCATTCTACCTGTAAAACTGAAGTCAATTTAGCATTATGTCTGCAACCCATTAGGCAAGATGACACAGTGAAAATGGGATAGCTGCTGTTCTTACATGAACTTTCTCCTTGCTTAATGACTGCTGGAAAGGATTACACTTTTTAAACGATTTATGAAGGGATAATGTGATTTTTAAATGAGGTAATGAATACAGTAATTAACACTCCATACTGTGCATCCTCTTGCCCCTTTCAGTCATGTCAGTCTTTTTTTGAGACTGTAAGAAGTCTTTCCCCTCATCGCCTCCTTGCTGAATGTAAGGAGGTCTAAACTCAAATTCATCCCTTGGAGGGTCTTGTGCTACCTCTTTCACACTCCTCAACCCAGAGAGAAAAGCTGCTGGGGAGCAACGTTCAGGCCACAGCTCCTCACCTACAAAGGAAAATTCAGCTTCCTCGCTGGTCATGCTCCATCCTAGTGTGGAGGAAATTATGCCAATAACTTGATGTCCGGCAAGAGATTTTAGTATGAGAGCTTTGGGTCCTTTCTGGCACTCATCCACCCTCCTCCTGTCCGAGGGCACAAGGTCCTCCGGAAGGCGGCAGGAGGCAGTAGGAGAGTTGGCGTCAGCGGGTTCTCCCCTGTCAAGGTCTGTACAAGACACGAGGCTTCATTGTCATGGCTTTTGTTGTAAGTCAGTTCCTTTCCTGGACAAAGCATAGCCTGAGAAAGACTTTTAAATTCGTATATGGTAGAGTGGAGTAATGTGAATGATTACTTGACAAAACCGTGCATTCCTTATAGATTTACATCAGCAATCACTATGTATAACTTCCTTGCTTAAAATGAATGTATATTGGAAGTGAGATTTATGTGTTTTCATTAACTAATAGCTGTCTGCCTCTCCCTCTCTCTACCACCCCCCGCTTCCTTGTGCGGGAATTGAACCCATTGCCTCTGCCCTCAGCTACAGCCTGAGCTCTGGGCAATTTATTTATGTTTTTTTATTTTGACACAGGGTCACGCTTGTTGGCTATATTGTCCAGGTTGTGCTCAAACTTGCAACCCTCCAACTTCAGCTTCCCAGAGCACCCAGATTACAGACGTGCTGCTACACTGGTTTTGAACAGACTTTACAAAACGGGTTGTTAGTTTCTTAGAACATTAAATATATGATCCAGCAATTTCATTTCTAGTTATCTATCTAAGAGATAAAATAATGTATATTCACAAATATGCATAATAACTTTATTCATAACAGTAAATCACTGAAAATAACCTAAATATCCAATATCTGGTGAATGGATAAACAAAATACGGAAAATCTCTGTGTCAGAATACTCCTAACCAATGGAAAGGGGAAAAACAAAAACTACTAATATGTGAAAAACATAACTGAACATCAAAAACAATGTACTAAATGAAGAGAACAAAACATAAAAGACCATTTAGTATCATATTCCATTTACAAGAAATTTCTAAACAAAGTAAAACTGAAAAAACAGAAAGCAGATTGGTGCTTGGTTGGATCTTGATATAGGAGCAGATACTGACTGCAAACAAGCACGTAAAAGTTTGTGACAGAAGTTATTACAAAGCCGAATGCTGGCGGTGACTGTGCAACCGTATCAATTTACACATCAAACTGAACATAGAATTGATGCAACTCACATCAGGCAAACTAGGTCACAATAAAGCTGCTAAAATATACAAAATAAAATGGATTTTACACATTAACTAGTTATGCCATTATTTTCAAAACCAAAAGGAAGCTGTTAAAGAATTTTAATTTACTTGTTCAAAATGACACAACACCATTTTCAAAGTAGGCTGTAGAATGCAGTCTAGTCTCAACTGAGTGCTGATTCCAGCAACAGTGATTAATTAAGATCAGCAGCTTCAGAATCAAGGATATTTGAAATTCAAATCTCAAGCAAAGAGTTTGGGTATATTTATTTACATAGTCCACTTCTAAAATTCTCTTCTTACATAATACAACAATGGTGCCTTTAAAGGTACTTTTCCAGTTATTAAATAATGTTTATAAAGTCATATACAAGTGTACAAAGATAAATAAGTGATCCCTGGGGTTATTAAAGTACCACTCAATAGAGGGTAAAAGTAGTTTTATTTGTAGCAGACAAAAATAGACTCTCAAAAAGATTATGTTTACCTGTTTAACTTTTGGTGCTTCAAGTTTTACTAAATATCTTGGAAGTGAGAATGAGATCCTCCATCTAAAAAATAATTATACATGCATAAATCTACCTACTAATTCATCAGTCATGTATAAATTCAAGAAACAGTTCTTGAATGTTGTATGCTAGACTATGCGCCAAGCCCTGGGGATCCACACGAGAAGAAAACACAATTCAGTCCCTCACACTGATGAGTTCTTTAAGTTTAGACTTTAAGTAAAATTGTGTACATGAGTTCCTATGAGATCTCTAACTGTGGAAAGAGACTAATTTTTTAAAAAATTATCTTTGACTTGAATAGAAATTTTTCAAGAACAGTTATACAAATGGTCAGCGTGCATATAAAAAAAAAACTGTTTGAAATTACTAAAAGTGCTAGAGAAATACAACTGAAAACCAAAATGAGATACTACTTCATAACTATCCAGATGGCTGATGCTTAAAAAAAAAAATAATTCTGAACAACAAATACAATGAGCAGTAGCAAAGATGTGAAGAAAATGGAATCCTTGTACATTGTGGGTAGGCATGCCGATGATATAACCATTATGGCAAATAGTATAGAAATTCCTCAGAAAATGAAAAAATAATCTACCATATGTTCCACCAATCCCACTTCTGAGTATTTATCCAAGGAAAATAAAATCAGAATCTGGAAGAGATATTATCACTCCTACGTTCATCGCAACCATATTCATATTAGGCAAGGTGTGCAAAGGAAAGTAATGTTCATATACGGGCAAGAGGATGAAGAAAATGTGGTATGTACACAGTACGGAATATTATTCTGCCTTACAAATAAGGACATTCTTTAATATACAGCAATGTGGGATAAACCTTGGGGTCATTATGCTACATGATATAAGCTAGTTCCAGAAAGCCAGTTCCCAAAAGATAGAGTGTATATCAGTGTAGTTACATGTACTATTTCCTACTGCAACTCTGGGAGCTTTCATAGATTATGAAATTCACAGTTATTCTACCACATTCAACTGAGCCAGAAGTCCCCAAATCTAAGCACTGAGAAGGGGAAGCGGTGATTGGAGGGCGTATCAGAGAGACAAATAGTACATGATTCCACTTATATGAGTTATGCTGTCAGATTTGTAGAACTAAAAAGTAGATTGGTGGTTGTCAGAGGCAGGAGGAGGAAAATGGGGAGTTGTTAACAGCACAGAGCTTCTGTTAAGCGAGATGAATACGTTCTAGAAATCTGCCATACAACATGATACCTATAGTCAACAATACTATCTTACACACTGAAACATTTATTAAGTGAATAGATCTCATACTAGGTCTCTTCATCACAATCAAATAAATTAATAAAGTTAAAAAAAAAGCAGCTGGTTCTCCTCTCTTTTGAATACTATCTTTTTTTTCCTTTTACATAATATCTATTATATCCCTTTGTCCTTATTTACACTTAACGGTTTCTCATATCAGAGAAACAATTCGATGTGTACTCATCAGTGTTTGATTTATTTCATTTAAGAGTATGTTCTCAAGGAACATCCATTTACATACAAATGACTCTAGTTTATCCTTCTTTATGGCGGTGTAGTACTCCATTGTGTAGAAAAACCACATGTTCTTTAGCCACTCATCAGTTGTTGGGCATTTAGGTTGTTCCCAACTTGTTGCAAATAGAGAGCTGCGGGTGAATGGAAGGGAGGGGAGGGGAAGGGGGGAAGAGGGGGGAAAACCAAGATGTATCATGTACAGGTACAAAATAACCATGTTGATTATGATCATTATGTACACAATGTACCAATACATGTTCTTGGTAAAAATAAAAATTAAAAAAAAAAAAAGAAAGAAAAGCAGCTGAGGATTTAGCTCAGTGGTTAGAGTGCTTGCCTCACAAGCAGAAGGCCTTGAGTTTGATCCCCAGCACCAAAAAATGTGTCTTATAACACACGATCCATGTAGTGTATCTCTTGTCTTTTTCTATTAAATTGTCTCATCTTATATAGTGCTGACTGCAATGTAATAATAACTGTAAAATTAAAGGCTCCCTTGAGTGATGAGAAAATTTATCTACATGGAATTAAAGTTTATTCAACCCATTTAAAAGAGATCTTGGAATATGGTATTCATCTGAATAGACTGAAAAAGATGAGAACACATTATTCACATGAACAAAAATCAGAATCACGAAATGCTCTGTGCTCAAAACAGTTTAGATTTTGTAATCAGAACTCTCCCAGATGTTCTCAGATAGTCCCAGGGCAATTAAATGAAAAATAAGGATACGAGGCAATGAGAAAAGTGTATATCCTGGGGATTGGTTTCTTTATAACAAAACTCCTTTAAAGTAGTTTATCAAAATCACACAAGAACTGAGGACATTTAACATGACTTATAAAACCTCAAACTTAGCGCTTTGTTTCTGTAAATTCACACAGCTGCAGGTCTTTCCAATTTGCCCTTTCTTTATTATGTCAGACTGCCACTTACCATAAATAGACCTAAGAGAAAAAAAAATGGTGTCAGAATGCAGCAGTGATGGAAATGAGAAGCTGTGAATAGAGTTTGTACCTGAGGACACTTTTAAAAATGCGGCAGAATGCAGGCATGTAAATAAGGCATGGTTTAAAAAAGCAAATTTTATTTTTGTTCTGTGGATTTTGGCCATAAACATCAGGAATGAATTTCTTACATAAGCCGTTTCTATTATCTTCTCCAAGTTGAGGTCATACACGAGGGAGATGGGGTGGGCTTTTTATTCCACACACGCCCTTTGTTGGCTGACTGTAACATATAAGTAAATCTGTTATCCTATTAATTATATGGACTGAAAATGATTCTTGTTCATATCCATCAGAGGAATATAACTCCTTACAAAAAGTAAAAGCAGAGATAACTTAAAATATTTTGGAGAATTTTGTAAAAAAATCCAGTTGGGACAGAGTCTGCTGCCAGCTGTAGAACTGTTTTTAATTAAAACTTTGTTCAACATGCTTACTATGGAGTTTTCTCCTTTTCCTGTTATATAAAGATATACTGATTCAGCAATTATTGAGCCCCGGACACGTTATAAAACTTTCTTCTGAGACTACTTAGCCAACAAAATCAGCTGCGATTCATTAGATAATAACACTATCGAGAAGAAAATTCCCTAAGTTTTCCTTTACTAACAGGTCTTCCATGCCTGTGAAACTTGAAGGCTTAAAAAAAAAAAAAAGGAACAAAAAGCTTTCTCACTTTAAATTTTATAGGAATCATTGTAATAAAATGATACAAGTATATTTTTATAGAGAAGGCAATGAGCCTATTAAAGAGAGTTTAAAAGTTACATAAACCATGCCTCATTGACAACATTTTCAGTCATGTCCCTGGTATACGCCTGAGTGAAACTATTACTATTCAGTAATTATACAGAAAGTGAAGTCAAGTTGGTCTACTAAGGAATATCATGTAATTTTCACGTAAAATATGTAGGTTATAAAATTACACTTCTTAATTATAAAATTAAAAAGGAATTAAACATTTCTCCCCCTATCAAATTTGTTTCATATTTCATTCCAAAATTTTGCCAGTGATTTTAAGTAGCTATATACAATATTTCAGATTTCTATTACTTTGTCACCTTCATTTCTGAAAAGATTATTTGCAATGGTGAAAGAAGAAATTTTAAGATTGTGATCCAAGTATCCATAAAGTAATTAAACAATAACTAAATAATCTTTATAAAATGATAAATATGCAATTGTACTCAGAACCCCACCTCAAAAACTAATAGAACTTGACGATGAAAAATAAGCAAAGACATGGAAGATCTGAACAATTTAAAGTGTAGTGATGTAATTATCGTTTACAGAATATCCAACCCAATGATGGTCAAGCATGCATTTTTTGGGGGGGAAGGTGCTGGGGATCAAACTCACGGCCTTGCGCTTTCTAGGCAAGCACTCAACCACTTGAGCTAAATCTCCAATGCCAGTGTGCATTTTTTGAAGTACTCACACAACATTCTCCAAGATAGAATAAACTCTGAGACATGAAAGAAACTTCAAAACTTTAAAAGGATTTATCTCATATAGAGTATATTCTCTAACCATAATGGAATTCAACTAAATATTAAAAACAGAGAAGAAAATCTCCATACACTTGAAAATTAAATAATGAACTTATAAATAAATCATGATACAAACAGGAAGTCTCAGAGGAAGTAGAAATGTGTAGAAAGGAAAGGAATTGAAAATACAGAATACTGAAATATGTGAAATACATATCAAGCAGTCTTGAGAGGAAAGTTTATAGCACAAAGTGCTTATGTCTTAAAAATACACAAACTCACTCAAATCAGTAACCTAACTTATAAGCTCAATTAGAAAAGCAAGAGTGAAACATGCAAAGAGAAGGCAAAAAGTAGAGTAACAGGATCAAGAGCAGAAATCAATGCAATTAAAAAGCAGAAGAAATAGAAAAAAAACCAGGAAACAAATACAGTTCTTTGAAAAATAATAAAGTTAGTGAAACTTCAGCAGGAATGATGAAGATAAAAAGAGAGGAGATACGAGGTACAAAGCCTGGGAATGAAAAGGGACATAAGTGTGGCTCCTGCAGCCTTTAAAAGATAAGATTATAGTCTGAACACTTTATGCTTGTAAAGTGAACCTGGATTAAAGGACCAATTTAATGAAAGCCATAAACTATAAAAACTCAGTGAGAGACAAAAAAACCATTTGATTATTCCTATACCCATTAATTAAACTGAATGCTTATAGGAAAGGCTCCAATGCCTGGAGAATTCTACCAGGCATTTATGGACGCACTAATACTACTTTTACACGACCTCAGAAGAAAAAAAGAGAGAAAATTTTCAATTCATTTTAAAAGCCAGAATGATATTGACACCAAAACAGATGATACTGCAGTATAAGAAAACCGCACACCCACATTCCTCAGGAGTACACCTGAATCCTAAGCAAAATGAATCCAATAATGTGTAAAATGAATTAGATAACAAGACCAGATTTGTTTCAGGTTATGCAAGGATGGTTCACATATTAAAAACCAATCAGTGCAATTCACCATTACAGGAGGGTAATGAAAAAATTATACGGTTAAGTCAACTGAAGCAAAATAATTTGAAAGAATCTGACACCCGTTCAGATAAAAATTCTCAGCAAAATACTTCATGATAAGAGTCATCAGTATAATTATGGCCATTTATACTAAACTACCACCTAAAATTATTAATGGAAAAAAGCTGAAAGCCTTCTTTTTAAAACGTGGAATAAGACAAGGATGCCCACTTCCAATTTTATTCAACACCACGCTAGAGCTCAGAGCCAGGGCTCAATCAATAGTGAACAGAAAAGTCACCAAATGGGAGAAAATAGTTGCAAACTATACGCCTGACATGACATCAATATGCAGCATACACAAGAAACATCAAAAACTCAATAGCAAAAAGCCAAATAACCATTTAAAATGGGTAATAGATCTTTAAGGTCATTTCTCAGAAGGCCATACAAATCATCAACAAGTCCTGCTATACGAAAAAATGTTCAATGTCACTGATCACCGAGAAAATGCAAATTGAGATGACAATGACCTATTGCCTTACTTTAGTTAAAATGGCTATTATCATAAAGAAAATAAATGCTGAGGAGCAAGCAGAAAATGAGAAATTTTTATACATTATTGGTGGGAATATAAATTAGTAAAGCCATTATGGACAACAGTATAGGGGTTCCTCAAAAAACCAAACATAGAAGTATCATGTGCTCAAGCTATCCCACTACTGGGTAGATCCCAAGTGAAATGAAAACAGAGTCAAAGAGATGTCTGCATTCATATGTTCACTGTGGCAATATTCACATTAGCCAATATATGGAATGAATCTAGGCATTCATAGACAGATGAATGAATAAAGGAAGTGTTGCATATATATCACATAAAAAGCTGATTTCAGTGAAATTGAGAAGAGAATGATATTCAACAGAAGTTGGAGAGAACAGAAGGGAGGGAGGAGCAGGGAACAATTGACCAATGGGTACTAAGTTACAGTTAGAAAGAAGCAAGATGGTTTGAGGTGCTATTGTACAGTAAGGCAACTTTCCAACAATAATGTACAGCAAATTTTTAAAAGCTAGAAGGATTTTGAAAGTGTTTACCATAAGGAAAAGATAAGTCTTTGAAAACATAAGTATGTTTCATCTGATTTGAGCTCTAAATGATGTGTATTTGTGTGACACACCACATGGTATTCTATTAATATGTATACATTTTATGTAAATTTAATAAAAAGCCTTTTAATAGGATGTAGTCCCAAGCATCGATTCTTTCTTTCTTTATTTATTTATTATTTTTTTTTTTTTTGTGGTGCTGGGGATCGAACTCAGGCCCTTGGGCTTGCAAGGCAAGCACTCTAATCACTGAGCTAAATCCCCAGCCCCCACCAAGCATTGATTCTTTGTATTGTTTCCCATGCAGTCTGCGTTCTGTTCATGTCTTTGAGTGTTCTTCCTGTTTTATTCTCCAATAGATTTAGTGTTTCTGTTTTAATGTTTAGATCTTTCATCCACTTTGATTTTAGCTTAGTACATGGTGGGAGACATGTATCTAGTTTTAGTTTTCGGCATGTGGCAAGCCAATTTTCCAGCACCATTTATTAAGGAAGCTATCTTTCTTCCAGTGAGGGTGTTTGGCTCCTTTGTCGAAGATGAGGTATTTGAGTGTGATTGGAGTTTTTTCTGCATCTTCTAGCCTGCTCCATTGGTCCTCGGGTCTGTCTTCATGCTAATACCATGCTATTTTTATCACAGAAGCTTTATGGTATAATTTCAAGTTGGGGACTGTGATGCCCCCTGCCTTATTCTTGTTGCCTAGAATTGATTTTGCTACTCTTGGTTTGGAGAACATACTCTTAAGTGAAA
Organism: Hystrix cristata; assembly: GCA_004026905.1. Lineage (NCBI taxonomy): Eukaryota > Metazoa > Chordata > Mammalia > Rodentia > Hystricidae > Hystrix > Hystrix cristata. The sequence goes on from PVJO010001147.1 coordinate 35,064, forward strand.
TAAATCAGACACTCATGAGTACATATTGAATAGTTTCTCTCCTATGAGAAACTATAAGTGTAAAGAAGGACAAAAAGGTATAATAGATATTGTGAAAAACAAAGATTATATTCAAATGGGAAGAGAACTAGAGAGGCAGGAGGGGGAAGGGAAGGAAGGGAAAAAGAAAGGAAAAGAAAAAGAGGAAGAAAATGGAAAAATGTAAATAAAGCTATTGTAAATAAGGAAGGGAAGGGGAGTGGAAGGAGGAGTGGGGAAGGGGGTGGCAAGATATACCATGTACAAGTACAAATTACCCATGATGAATGTACTCATTGTGTATATCTACATTGCACCGATGCATGTTCTTGGTAAATAAAAATAAAAAATAAAATGAAATAAATTAAAAAAAATAAATAAAATGAAAAAAGAAAGTATAACTTTTGAAAACTTAAAAATTAATGAAATATGAAGTAGTTTTTAAGATACAAAACAATCACAAAAATTGAAAGTAAAAACATAGTATCATTTACAATTATCCCAAATTAAAAAAAAATGCATGAGTTAAAAAAAATTGTATACAAATCTTCATATTGAAGTTTCTACAACACTGTTCTAAGAAATCCAAGAAGACCTACATAGGTAGGTATGTGACCAAATAGGCAGTATGTTCATTAACTGGGAGATTCAAAATGTGACTTATTCCCGACTGATTGATACATTTATTTCAGTTTTCAGTTTTTTAGCGTAATCAGATATGTTACAGAATTTATATGGAAACACATAGACCTAAGAGTAGCTAAAACAATCTTAAGAAAGAATAGCATGAGAGGAACTATTCTCCCTGACTTTAAGCCATACTATCTATTTTTGTAAACAAGACAGTATATACTGGCATATAGTTACATGTGCAAATCAATGAAGTTGAGCAAAATACTCAGAAATAGATCCACACAAGTATCAGTAGACTTTTGACAAAGATTTAGAAACAGTTTGATGAATGTAACTGGATTAAAAAAACTCAAATTAAAATTACCAAAGGATCATCAAAACAAAACGAAAAAAGTTGTAACACCACCAAATATTGGTGATGAGGCAAAGAAATCGAATAATTCACAAATTGCTGTTGTAATGTAAAATGATATAGCTACGTTGGAAAACAATTTATTTGTTATCAAACCAAGTTATGGTTACTTTATAACCAAGAAAATGAATTATTTTCTGGAGAAATAAGTGGTGATATCCACAAAGAGGAAAATAAGTATAGTGAAGTTCTTAACAGTTTACTCATAATAGCCAAAACTAGCTCTACTCATCAAGAGAAAAGAACAAACTTTGCCATTTATGTGTACAGTGGCTGTGATGAGTCTCAAGTGACTCATGATAAGGGAAAAAGCCAAAGACATATGTACATATATATTATACACACACACACACACGGAGTAAGACTTCACTTAACGCTGCTCCACTTAACACTGTTTTGGTATTATGCTGTTACATTAAATTACAGTACAATTTGGGATGTCTTGCTATCAACAATTGCTTGCTGAAAGAAACCGGACAATGTAAACAAAGTTAGATGGCTTCATCCCAAAAAACCAAAAAAATTTCCAGTGAAGGACTATCCTTATTGAAAACATAATTTTTTTTTTATTTTTTAGATTTTTATGAAAATTTTGTGAATTAAAATCATTATTAGCCATAAAATGTATATAAATAATATAATAAAACAAAGAAAATTGATAAATTTCCTTATTCCCTGTTCTGCTTCACCTTTTCCCACTATTTATGTGGTAAGATGACCTGGTGTAATGCTCTTTCATTTAGCACTGGGGCTTCTTAGCACATACCCCACACATTCAGTGGGGTCTTACTGTGTACATATATACATATATGTATTTCAGAATTTTATCTGTATAACACTTATGAATTGATAAATTACAGAGATAGAAAAATGATTAATAATTGCTAGATGTTATGGACGAGTAACAGGTAGAAGTCAGATACTGCAACAGTATAACCAGAGTATGTTTGCAGTGATAATTTTATAAATTATGAGAGAGTTTACAATTCTTTTTAAAGAGTAGAATAAAAACGAAGGTAGCAAGGGAGTTTCTAATAAAATCTATTATTCATATTTTTTGACTGACAAGTAATAATGGTCAGACTCATGGAAACAATTCCTATGATCATTGCTGAGGAAATAATCAAATGTGATAGACTATAATACACCAAGAGGACTTGAACATAAACTAGTAAATGTCACTATAAACATACATAGAATGAATATTTAATAATACATAAATTCCCTACTCCCTTGGGAAAAAGTCTTGGATGCAACACTCATATTTTCAGAAAATGTCAACCAACCATTCCTCTTTTGGGAACTATTCATGTGGTTATGTAGACTGTCAGTACCTGGCAGGAGACTTTGTCATTAAAATCGAACCTTTTTTTTTTTTTTTTTTTTTTTGGCCTCACAATTCCAGAGGACTATGAAATATTTCAGTGGGTTTAAAAGAATTTCACAACATGATTAAAGAATTGGAGAAAAAATTGTAAGTTATGGTTACAGTATGTAGCAGTTTGATGCAGAAAATAGAACTGACATGGAATGACTTTAAATTTGCCCACAGTTATTTACCGAAGATAGTGACTGGCTATTTGTACAGAGGATGAAGAAGGTAACACAGTTTTACTTCTCTATCTCGAAGTTTTAGCTGAGTAATAAGACTATTTATTGAATACACAATAACTTTGTTTACTCTTGAATTATTAAATGACATTGGTGTGCCTATAAAAAAGGAGTTTCAGAGCATCAGCAAGTTTGCATTTTACCCCAAACTGCACGATGAATGGTGTACTTTGGTTCACCAAGAATGGCTAATTTCAAGGGCAAGTTAACAAATATGACAGGTCAGAGATCAGCAAAATATAAGCCATGGAAAAAAAATCCAGGCTCAGCCAGTTTTTGTATGACCTATGGACTAAAAATGTTTTTCACATTTTTAACCATTTGAAAGTAAAACAAGTAAAAAATCTGTTCAATGGCATATGATAGTTGTATGAAACTTAAATAGTTGCTTGTTTGTAACAGAGATTGTATGGACCAAAATCCTTGAATTCTTTTTTTTTTTTTTTTTCCTTACAGAAATGCGGTAACCCCTGCAGTAGGAAGCTTTCTGTAGTGCGAAATGCTATAATGATAGTTCCAACTTTGCAATGTTCTGTTCTAGGAATCTCTTCCAATGGATTGCAAATTGGGATGTAAAGTCCTGTATTAGAAACAGATCAAGTGGGGCTGGGGATTTAGCTCAGTGGTCAGAGTGTCTGCCTCACAAGCACAAAGCCCCAGCACTGGAAAAAAAAATAGATACAAGAAACAGATCAAGTTTGAGATATCTTGAATATTGCAAAGTGAACTGGACAGCTTTTCAAAAAAACTCTAAAATGCTTTTTTTGTATCCATGAGCACTGGAAAATACATTCAAAATTGAAAGGAGAACCTCAAATTTCTGTAGCCAGTGCACAATGGAAACAGCAACATGTATTATATTTAACATAGAGATTTGGGAAGAGATGGACAGAAGAGTAGCTCCTCTATAATTTCTTTGTTCTTTCCTTCATTTCTGAAATGCTGTTGAATCATGTTACTATCTTCCTAGAGGGATCCTTCTTTCTAGTTTCTAGGTAGTCAAATTGTTTTCTAGTACACATTGTGCAGGTTTACCTTTTTTATTAATCAAAGTGGTCTTTAAGAAGCACTGCATTAGAAGAAGTATTTAATCTTTGAAAAACTCTTTGGACTCAAGCAATCATAATATAACACTTATCCAATCAAATACCGTCTCTTCTCTTCATTTCAGATTTGTTTTTCCATTTATAAAAGAAAATAAACAATGTCTAAAGTAACACTTTCACATGCCCAACCTTAACTGGCCAACTCTGGAGGCAAATCAGATAAACATGACAAGAGATGTTGACCTTTAAAAAATAAAACAACTATCCTACCCAGTCACTCAAGCATTCTGCTTGCATTATTTTTGGCTTAAATAGCATTTCATTCTGGTTAAAAAAATGATTTCGTGTCTTTTGCCAATAATTCTATATGCCCAGGCCTTGGCATAATAGTGTTTATAGTGTGATAAATAAGAAAGGAGAATGAATTCCGATTGGGTCAGAGCTGGGAGAAACCACTGCAGGATTCATTGTTAGCTTCAGTAGATCATGTTAAGAAAGAACCAAAGTGTTCTATTTTTTGTCCCTAATAGTGGATGTGTTGAGAAGTTCAGAAAAAGTTCACATTGCCTTCAAACAAGTATGTTTTCCATACACCACTGCCAGAACGGAGAGAAGCAGAGGGCCAGAAGTCAGTGAAAATTTCTGATCTCACTCTGTTTCTGCACTTCACCGGAGTAGAAAGTACCAGAACTCATCCTGGTGTGGCTAATGAATTTTCCCATTGTTTTTGCCAAGAGTGAAAAGTATTTCACGTAGCTCTGTGCCTAGCCTAACAATAGATTCTAAAATTTTCAATTTCTTCAGGTTCTCAACCATGGACACATTTTTATTTATTCAGATTAAAGACTCAAATATTATAAAAAATAAAAAGGGAAACTTGTATGCTAACTATAAAAATAAAATTTCACTTGTAAAGCAGTTAGCAGGCATTCTTTTCCGCCAGAGGGAAATTATAACTTAAAGACATATATTTATTTAGATTCTAAAATATAGCTCTTCCCTTGCTTGAAGCAATGTTTGATTTACAATGAAGTATACAAATAACATCTTAAAAATCTTTGTCTTAATATAAAACAAAATTATGTGAAAATCAGACAATCCATAAAAACTAAGTTGAGAGATGCGAAGACATTTTTATGTTGCTTAAAATTCTGGACCTATTTATATATTTTTAAAATTTATTCATTGTTTTGATAACTTATTGACTCTTATTCATTTGTGGTAGATCATGTATTTCCAAGATAGCACTGTTTTGAACTGAATAGTTGTGAATTTTTTTTTTTTACCAGTGGAATTCATAATGTACTAATTTCAATCCATTACACCAGACATACCTAAAGATTTTTTAAATTTCACTTCGAGACAGAGTCTTGCTAAGTCACTAAGTTGCCCAGGCTGGCTCTGAACTTGTGGTCCTTCTGCTTCAGCTGTCCATCCAGAAGGCTGGGACTTAAGGTGTACATGACCGCACCATTTTTAGGATAGATATTTTTAAAACTTCCAAGCTATAAAGAAAATAAAACTGCTATGGTTTTAGATATAGGTAAAAAAAAAAAGTGCAGATTATAATTTTACTGCTAACTGTTTTTAGCAAGTTGCTTGTCTTCTGACCCTTGGTTTTCTAATCATTAGTGTAGGATAATTCCATAGACCTTACTGACAGTTATAAGTATTGAGTAAAATAAATAATCTATAAGCTTCTGAGAGTGGTGTCAGGCCCAATGTATGTCATTTTTGATACCATTAGTGGATTTCTTGTTTTCTTTATTTTCATTCATTTTCTATTTCATCTTTTTTCTTGATCTTCAAAATTAATATTACAAATGATTCTTTCACGAGCTAATAATGTTATGTTGGCGGTACCCCATGTATTCCCGTTGAGTTCAAAACGGCTAGTAACATCGCAGAGTCGAATAATATTTGTATAACGACTGCTTTATGTTATTTCCATGTATGCAGCTCAGGGCTCCAAAGTCCAAATAACTACACGTTGTTCAGAGTTTATTATTTCTGACGGGACTCACAGTTAGTACGGCAATGTTCTGATGGGTGTTCAAAAACAAATCTCAATATTAAAAACTCGTGTCCTAAATTGTGAACTCTACAAAGTCAAGAAAAACATCCATATTGTTCAGTAATACTTACTAAGTATTTCTCACTTTCAATAGGGATACATTAAATGATTATTGAACTGATTACAAATATTAATTAAGGAATAATTGAGGAGCTAAGTAATTCTATAGCTATTTTGACATTCACAGTCATAACTATCCTGTTTGTCGTGTTATTTTGCTAAATGTTTTGCTTCAATTTCTGGTTACATTCTGCCTTACTGTTTGGAAATTACCTTAAAATTCTGCTACTTATTATTTAGTCCTCAGGAATATCTGCTTTAATAAATTTGGGCTAAAATAATTTTGGTAGACAAAAATCACTCAATATTTACCATCCAGCAGAACTCCAAGTCCATATCATGGAAATGTACAAATATATAAAGATATTACTCTTTTGCTTGGTTTACATCTGAGTGCATTATTCCAAGATAAATGGATTCATTTTATTTTGTCAGTGCCAAATTAGAACATAATAATTTTTTCCCAAAAGTTTGACTAAATGCCAGAATTTCTCCAAAGTATGATGAATTTCTCTCCGCAGCTCCAATAAGCCTCTCTTATAATTTCATTCTCTGGTGATATTATTTCTGGTTTCAAAAAGTTACCCAGTTGTTGTTTATTAAGTGATTTGAAAGGTCTATGTTATTAGATATGTATAAATAATTTAGACAGTATCTTCGACTAATCCATGAACTATAACCAATGATGTTTTAGGCTTTTCTCATTTTTTTTCCACAAAATCAGAAATTGTGCCAGTCTAAAGTTTCTTACTACTTTTTTTCCTCCTGCAGACTTAGAAGATTAATTCTTATTTAATTTTAAAAAGTAAGCTAAAGAATTTGTAACAACTTTTTGTCTCTCTATTCTGTTTTCAGTGTGATGGCCAAAGTGTCTCTATTTTATCTTGGCTCTTCCATGTAAATGGCCTCTATGGGAACCTGGCATGCATTTTATCCTCACTTTTCCTTGTTAGGTGGCCTCCATGGGAGCCTGACCTTTTACTGAACTGTTGGCTTTCTGAGAGACCCACATGAAGTCACCTTCTGGGGGCAGAATAACCCGCCCCTAGTGTTGCCAATGATAAATTGCTTTTCTTGAAAAATGTATTAACTGACAGTTCTATAACAAACCCAGGATTCTGATGGAATTAGTTTGAGATAACAATTCTGTGATGTCGATGTAATTGCCCTCTGACTATAAAAACCTCATTCTACATCACATCGGCGGCTGACGGATTTTTGGTACATGAGCCCACACTCGATCACCGGCTAATAAAGGACTCAAATCGGCATACATTCTGCGTGTGGCAACCGTCTTTCTTGTGCCTAGATGAAGCGACCTCTGAGTGGCCAGCAGGGTCAGCTCAGGGTCCCCACTTCATTAGTATTTCTTATAAATATTTAATCTTATTAATAACAGATTACCAAACATTTCCTACTTAGTGGAGAGATAGAAAATGCTATCCAGAAGTGGGAGTACTATGTATACCCAAGAGAATTACAATAAACTGCTTATTATCAAAATGATAATGTTTCATGCAAATTATTTATCACGAAATCTAGGATGGTTTTGAGTGTGAAATCAGATACTGTTAAAAATCACGCAGAACATCTCGTATGCACCATGCATGCCTCTGACAAAGAGGGGCTCATATGAGTCTGTGGTGAGACGTGTGCACCATCGTTGCTCTGTGTCCGTCCATATGAGACAAATTCATGTAGCATGTGTTCGTCCCGGCTAAGAGCCTCGGAGCAAGAAGCTCAAACTAATGAATTTATATTAGAATTTATATGACTAATGGTTCTACTCTTTCCCAACCAGAAAGAAGTATTTAGATTTTATTGATGAGTTCAGCTGACACATACTGAGCATTGTATTTTAGCTGATGGGAATCAGCCTCTGCAGCTAATTTTTCACTAAATAATAGCAAAAAGCTAAAGCCAATCCAAATATATTCAAATCTGCTGTCTACACACAATCAGCAACTATGGCTGACATGTGTGGTTGAGTTGGTGCAACCAAAAGAAACTTCTATTCAGACAAGCTTTTCCCTGACTGCTGAAGCCAGTGATGTGGCTCAAAATGGAACAGTGATGTACGTTCATAACAGGACTCACATTTGGACAGTTGTGAATTGTCTATTTGCGTCCTCTGTAAACTGAACTGTTAAATGTCATATAACATGAGTCTATCTCTGTCTCTATCTATCCACCTACCTACCATCGATATATCATCTATCTATCCATCTATTGCCATATTGGGAATTGAATCCAGAACCTTCACACTGTGTTACGTTCCCAGCCCTTTTTAGTTTTTGTTTTGAGATAACGTTTTGCTGATTTGTAAGTGGCCCAGGATAGCTTGAACTTGCCATCCTCTTGCCTCACCTTCCCTCAGTGCCCCAATTAAAAGTGTGGCCCATCATGCCTGGCCAATGTCTCCCTTTAGTCAAAGTAAGACTGAATAGTTTGTCCTGATCCCAATTTTCCTTTTTTTTTTTCTTTTTGGGAAAATCTAAGCTGTTTAAAAATAATATAGTAAGGATCAATGAAAGGAGAGAAAAGCATCCAGAGACAGAGAGGGAGCCAGAGAGAGGGGGGATGAGTTTGCCGCAATGCAAAGCGCAGACACAAGTTTGATTGTTTCTGTGAGTGCAGACCCAGAGTCTTGGAGCTCCAGGGAAACGGACAGGAAACACATCACAGGAAGCTTCACATTGGCGCAGGTACTTCCAGCCCAATGAAATACACCTCTGCTCTGTCCTGAACACAGAAATACAGACCTTCTAGACAGCAAGCTACCCTGAGACCTCTGACAATGGACATTTAAATGCGATCCAACACCCACAAAGGGTCCCTGAATCTTGCGTAGTATGCATAAGAAGAAGGCGTTCAGTTAACAGCTGATTTTCTTTTCTTTTTTTTTTTTTTTGCCAGCTAGAAATGATGATTCATTGTCAGATTTACTTTGCTTTTCCCTCTCTACTTTGATCCCAAAGAAGTTATTTTTAAGTAGCTTCAATTTTCGAATAAAGGAAAGTCAGAAAGGGAAATCGAGGCTGGGATACACTACACAAAATGATCTCGGGACAAAGGCGTGTGAAGCGGCAGTTGGTGTTCTTTACAGGGAGAACTGTGGCAGAACTAAACACCGATTAGCAACTTCACATAAGACTCTACCATGATCCTCATGAGTAAGTCAGGCCTTCGTACAGGGTCTCATCAGACACCACATCATTTTCTAAGGTTATTTGATCTAAAATGTCCCAGTAGTTGTGATTTTTTACTCTTTCTTTCTGAAGAGAAGAAGCAGGGGTGTGGGGGAGAGGAGAAAGAGACAGAGGATATTTCAGGGTACAAAATGAAAAAAGCAACATACCAGCAACCTCTCTGACCCAGTCCCCTTGATGTGGATGCTTGAGCCCTGGGCAGGCAGAGACACTCACATGCCTACAACCCAAGTAGCATTTCAACCTCATTTTCAAGTTTAAACCTCTACTTAGCATAGTTTAGCATATGCTGTTTTGGTGAAACCAAACCCCAATAATTTATACTTACCCCAGGGTCAATAACAACTTCATCTTCCAAAGAACAACAACAACAAAAAGATAAACATAATAGCTTGAATCCGTAGTTGAAGGTAGTTGCTGGCGTGGTAAGTGTTCCACCGACACAGTACTTTGCCTGAAAAGTCTGCTTTTGCTACAAAATTTCAGTGTCTCCTTCCTCCTGCAGATGCACACTTATCAACTCCTTGGACCTCAGTAAGGAAGAACAAAACAAAATGGCGTTTCTCTAAATGAACGCTGTATTTGAAACTTTACCTTTTTATTACAACAATATTTATGATGAAATGTTGTATCTCATTGGGTGTACTCGGTGTTTTCATCTCATTTTTTGAGTTTTCCTAGCCACTCTCTTAAAATACGCTAATTTTTTAGAAAAAAATTATGTGAGTTGTGTAAGAAAGATGTTTTTGTATATTTATATTGACTTTCCCTCCACAAATATAGTCTTATTGATTCGTGTTTAGAGAATAAATTTGACAAAAGCTTAGGTGATTTTGTATCCCCCACAGTGGGTGCAAATTTTGTATTAAAATATGGCATCAACATTGTCCCATATTTCCTTCAGAGTCACAGAACGTGGCTCTATATTGGTGCTACATTGTATTAATAGAATTAAGTTAGCTATAATCCCATTCTTCAAATAGCTAATATTGGGATACATAATCAAGAACAATGAGCACAAATAGGTTGGGTGTGGTTTCCATGTGCATCTTGTATCGCAGAATGCATGATTCGTTCCACCCTTTTCTCTGCCTATGTTGGGCAAGTTGGATGAACTCAGATAGGATGTTGTAGTAGGTAGTTTCATATGATCATACAAAATGTAGGGGACACCTACATAATGGTACATAATTTTACTGAAAGATAAAGGACAAGAGAGGAATGACTTCAGTCTCAAAGGAAATACCTTGAAAATAATTAGATTTCTGTCAGTATTAACGGGAAGTCAGTATTAAATCATAGAACAAAGTAAATGAAGCAACAGGAAGAAAGTCAGTCAAAAACTAGTGTCAAGAGACTAAATACGAAGAGAATGATTGCGTGAAGTCAAAGTAGTGAGTAAGAACTCAAAAGAGAGGTTAAAAATATTTGGGATTGCTCAATTTCTCAAATCAGATGGTTATGATATATTATTGCAAACCTTAAAATTTAAAGAGACACAGTTTTCAGATGACCACAGAGTCTGAGAAGTGAATGTTTTCACAGGAAGTCATAGGAAGTGAGGATTTCAAAATGCAGATTTCACAACGCTGAATTACCTCTGAATATTTTTCTATAATTGAAGAACTGGAAAAGTGAAGTTGAGCTTTCTGGAATGTTGAGCACAATATTCCACTGTGAAGCTATGAGCTATTGCGTACAGAGATTAACTACTTTTTAATTAGAATAACAGGTAAATTTCCCGGAAGGTAATACTCATTCTGACTGATAGATGGAAAGAGTCCATTTATAGTCACTTCAGGCCAAACAATTTGCCCTTTGACCAGATGAACACAGCTCTGCAAGCAGCAGGTGCCCGTGTGGTATGGCCTAGAGACTTTCCTGCTTCCTCATCATTGCTTTTTCTCAATGGAACTTGGATGAAGATAGAAAAATACAGTCTTCCAAGTTATGTGCTTTTCCTCTCTAAAACAATAAGCCAGGAATAAATTATTGGATCATTTATTAAGCAAGCTTTTATTGTCTTCCCTGTGACTACTCGAAGGGTTGTGGTAGCCTCCATCATATTTATATTTTATTTTTAAGCCATTTTTTGAATCCTGGCCGTTATGCCATTCCATCTTCCATTTCATTAATCAAGGGAGAAGGGAGTCATTGAAAATGGTCATTCTGATCAAATTGTGACCAGCTAAGATTTCTTCATATTCCCCATTGAAGTAACCTAAAACCTTAGTAAAATAACTAAATTATACTTGACCTGGCCTCCACATTCTTCTGAAATCTCATTTTTGTTTTTGTTTTTGTTTTGGTGCTGGGGATCGAACTCAGGGCCTTGTGCTTGCTAGGCAAGCACTCGAACCACTGAGTTCAATCCCCAGCCTGAAATCTAATTTCTTGTCAGACTCCTTCTCTCATAGTCTATTTTTTTCTATGCTACGAAACTAGAAAGCAATCCGTGTCTACTCTTTGTCTCAATGTTTTGTCATAATTTTATTCTACATGTTCATCTCGTCTTAATGGCAGAAGATGTGTATTATTTTTCTGTATCTCTTAGATCTGAGAGCATGACTTATATGCCTCCATTATACTAATTATCAATTCTTTTCTTTGAAAATTATTTATTTCTCTCTTATTAAAATTTTATTGTTAGAAGAGGATAGTGATATTACTTTACTTCTGTGTTCCCAGAACTTAAAACAATGCCCTGTACTTGGAAATGATACAACGACTATTTGTTAAATATATTAACGGATAAGGAATGTTATATTGATTCCATACAATTAGTGAAATACACTTTTAACTCCTCATATGTTGAGAGCGATTTCATCCATTTTTCTTCATTGCATAAGATTCTCTTCATTAAATGTTTATCACAGTGTTTGGTTGATTCTAACTACTTAAAAAACAGGTGTTGAATGAACTGATTAAAATTTCCCCAAAGTCAATTTTTACTTCCCGCTCATGACATGCCTCAATCCTCACTTAGAAGTGATTTCTCCCTATCTCGAGTCTCCCAAATAATTATCTCTGAGATTTTCTAGACAACATTGTGCACCTCCTCTATAACAGTTAGAGCTATCTAAGTGTTTTATTTCATTCTTTTAAAATAAATACTCTATCTTTCTTTCCTTAATTAGATTATAAGATACTATTTTAAATTCTTGATAATAATAAACAATATTTTTCTTTTTTGTTCTACACAATGTTCATGATTGTGTTAACTCCTATAGGTAGAGTTAAACTTATCACCCTTTAGCAAGATGAAGACATCAGTTAATACGATGAAACGTGAACCTATAAAATGGTGAGGTTATATAAAACAATGACTTTATTGGACAAGTGAGAAAGAGCGAAATATGAGGTGTAAATTTGAAACATTTTCTTGAATTGGGATCATTGAAAAAATAAGAAAACAAAATTCCTTGAGAGTTTATGAAACAAAGATATCTATTATTTGCAGAGTTATACTGGCAGAGAGATCTTCCTAATCAGTGAAGTCCCATTTCAAGTTAGCAAACTATAGGGGCAGGTAAAGATGACTAAGTACTCCATAGAAGGATTTAAGAAAAAAAATTGCAAGACTAAAGGGAGTCTTAAAAATGAGAAGCAGGTCAAGAGATGGAGAAGAGGAAAAGAAAGAATGTAAAATGAACCAATATGTATTGTGCATATGTACCAGCTACTCACAAGGAAGGTATTCATTATGCACTGCAAACATATACTAATAAAAAAAAAAGAAAGTTCTGTTTATTTTTCAGTAACTTATTCTTCTATTTCATTAGCTAAAATATTGCAGTGGGTCTTAGAAATCTGGAGAAACTTCTTCAATGCTGTTACAAGATTAATTCCTAATTTAAGAGTTAAGTGATTGCAAAGTCAGGGTGTTGAGTGTGGCGTGGGACTGTAACCTGTTAAAATAAAATGAAAAAAATTGTATATAGATAAGTTTAATACTTTAAACATTACCTTCGATCTTTTGGAAATAGTCCCTTAAAATCAAGAGTCTGAAGCTATCATCTGGCCATTGAAATATAATAGAAAAGGTAGGAGTTTTTCACCATTCTGGATAGATTCTTAAAATTGAACTTACTCTAGTGATATTTCAATTTGAATTTATGTGAAATATACACAAAATATCAAAAAACATGCCCTCATTTTATCGGATCCTGAAAAAGAACCAAAGAAGGAAAAGATGGCGCAATAAAATGATGATAGCTTTGCTTCATTTCATTAGACTTGTGAAAAGCTACCAGGCAATAATGGCCACAGTAACGATGCTTATTTTAAGCAAACTCTGGTTTTCATGTAGAGAACTTTCTGCCTGAAGATGTTAATCTTTACCCTTGATTGTGGAAGGAGAAAATATCTGCCAAATTGCTTTGGTTTGGGGGACACCCATCTCGATCCACATCTGCTTGAGTAACTATTTATGTAAGATGGAAACAACAACCTCATTACTGACAATGTGCTTGGATTATGAGTATTCAGTGAAAGTTTCAAACCATCAGAGTTGGAAAGAATTTAGGCTGACATTAGACAACTGTATGTATTTAGTAATATAAAGAACCCAGAGAAAACAACTATTTGGAGTCTATGAAAATGAATCAAGTCCCTGTAGTACACAAGGCAGGCAGAAATCATGCCCACTGTCCTGTGACAACGTGCAGGAACACGCTGAGTTTTTGAATCAAACTCAAGAATAGCGGTCAGGAATTTTGCTCTGTGTCCCAGATGTGATGAACTCTCTGGCTAAAAACAATGTACAAACAAAACATGAAAGACAAAAGCATAGAAAAAAAATGGAGAAAATCTACTTGATTATTCTAAGAAAGTATGTTTTATCTCAAAAACAGGAACTAAAGAAAACCAATAGCGAATTCATTCCACAAAACTGTTCTAATCCAGGGAAAATGAACTGCCAAATTTAAAATTACTGCTGCGTAGGAGGGATGGCCGCATCCACAAGGAACTTTCCTGTCACAAGATCCCATTTCTTATGCAAAATCTCGCTTATCCTCACAATGCATATTATATCCCAGCACATTTCCTCTTAATATTTCTAATATAATTTGCCTTGTATTTTATTTTTAAAATAAAGTCTATTGTACATAGTGGGTAAAAGTACAGTACTCTTGAGTCCTCCTACCCCTTTCCCAGTTGTATAACTCCTTTCTTTCTTGAAGGTATATTCATTATAATGAATTTGATATGTGTCTTTCCTGTTCCTTTCAAACAGTTTTGCATACATGCTTATGAATGTTGCATTATTAATAGCATTTTATACATTTTCTGCCCTATTATTTTACTCAAATTGTATTTTTATAAATACTATATTTCTTTTATAGAGGATCAGCATCGTAGGGTATGAATGTTTTATATATATATATATATATAAAATTTATTGTTTTTCCTCTGAGAGTATTTAGGTTATTTTTATTTTTCTGTATTACAAATAGCATTTCAGACATCCGAGCATATGATTTATGCAAATGTGGAGTAAAGTATTATTTTGCAAACACTTTACTTCAAGTGTAATTTAAATTTCCCACAAAGTCTGAGAAATATTGCTGTATTGGCATCTTAAAATTAATCTATCAAAAATGTAAAGGAATGTTATTCAGTCCACACAACTGATTAGTAGGAAGCCGTGATTTAATTGTCATCTATTGCTAAATGAAATCCTGTTTATTTGTTTACAGGCATGTTTTCTGTCACCTCCATTAGACTATAAATCCCATAAGGAAAAAAAGTTCTTGATTTTTCCATATCTTTTTTTATAGTCTTTGCACATGGCATAGAAGAGGTACTCAGTCTTGTTAAATGAATAAACAAACAAACGAGTGGATGAATAAACAATATTTCTCTTGTATGTTGCAGAATTTAGTGAAAGCATGTACTGTTCTGGAGTACCTTCACGAATTAGTTTAAATTCTAGGTAGTTCCACGTCCAAAAGATCCCAGAAGTGCTGTCCTGGGCTTGGTGTGTCATCAAATCACTATGCTTGCTCAACTTTGGAATTCCGCGATACTTAAAATGGGTGAGCAAACTTCGGTCATTTCGGACGACATACAGAGGGTTTGTGTTTCTCCAGGAGAAATCTGGAAGTCCAAGTCATTAAAGTTCTTTGATTTAGTATATTTCTGACCATTTTGGAAATTCTTGGGAAAAAATTAGTTTGTAAAATTACAGCCACAAGTTTTGAGACACATCACGCTCTTAAAAAATAAATGCTTATAATAGTATGAATTGCCTGCACCTCAGACCACAAGAATATCTCTGATTCTCAGAAAAAGTGGTTTAACAATCTACTGTTCCTGGCAAAATCTTTTCCAGTTCTTTATTCTCTGCTGTAGATGTTGAGTATGAGGAAATGCTGTTATTATTATCAGCACTCAGGACCATTAACAACATTGTATTTATTTTTTTGCAAATTTTATTCTTATTTCACCATCTGGATGTGAATTAAGTAACCTTAATTCATGGAGAATGATTAGTGTCGATTATTACATTTTGTAATTAAGATGTATAAAATAAATATTTTTGTTTTTATCCTCATTCTAGCAATTGTTTAAAAGGCTTCAAAATATTCCATGACCCTGTACATTTTATGTAACTTGCAGCCCAATTTTCATTGAGAAATAATCTATGAATCATAGGACCATCCCACTTGAAATAAGTTCTGCTAAGTTTTTGTAAGAGGTTGTGCCAAATATGTAGAAATTACAAGACATATTCTAGAATTTACTTTCAATGAGTACCTCTTTCCTCTCAATTTTTTCTATTCCTCCCCAGAAATTGGACAAGATGTTAACATAGGGTCTTAATTAGTCTTCTTGGGTTACTATTTTACTAGGTTGAGCATAAAATGAAACTAATATAGAATATTAAAAATCACATTTTGCACTTCATAGAAAGAATGCTTTCTTAAGGTTACTGCAAGTCTATAAATATAATAAAAAAAGAAACAAAGAACCACTTTGAATGAAACGCTATAACATGCTGATTTATCTAGAATAGCTACTAGTTACTTATTGCATTACTGCTAAAATGATTAAGAGTATTGTTTTCTTCCATTTTGTTTTTTGTGCTGGGGATCGAACTGGGGGACTTGTGGTGGCAACGCAAGCACTCTAACCACTGAGCTAAATCCCCAGGCCCCAAGGGGTGTTTTTAATTGACAAGTATTTTGCAATCTGCATGTTTTTTCAAAAATACGTAATACTTGGTTACCTCTATAATGCAAATTTTAAAAACATACTAAATGAGAAATGAACTTTCTACTTCTCTTTTAAACTTTCTTCATGGAAATTTACATAAAAAGACGCAGGTTGAGAAAACATTTGGCTGACATGAACTCCTTGAAACTACTTCCATGACCAGCACTCAGCCAATCTTGCTCCGTCTTATTTGGCTGCACTTGTTGATTCTGTGTTTTCCTTGCATAAAAATTAAATGTTAGAAGCATCATGGAGTAAAAGGCAGGAAATGTGAGTCTGAGTCTTGCTCTGCCCCGGAGCCTCTCCATCAGTCACTTACCTTGTTTACTACGTGAGGCCTGAGCGACCAAATAGCGTTGAGGATTTTTTGCCACTTGTGTTCAGCCTGCTATGTGCTCTCAGTGTAATTTCAGCCAGTGTAGCCCACTGAACATGCCCTACATCTTCAGTAACCTTTCTTTTTCTAAATGGACACTTGGATAAAATCAACCTCACCCCCAGAGACAAAATGATAAACAACTGAAGAAAGAAAATAGAATGTACCGTGGAACACTTCTAGTCACATTTATGCAATCACTGTATTGGTGGCAACACTCAAACGTTGCTGACCTATAAAAAAGAAGCACATGCTAGATTTAAATTGTATTTTTTTGTTAGTTTGTTTGGGTTGCTAGGGATCAAACTCATTATTAACCGCTAAGGTAAATCCCCAGCCCCTTAAATTGTATTTTTAACATAAACCTGAGATCAACGGCAAACAAAACTGCCAAAATCAAAATGTACTGTAAAACTCAAACATTCTGAAATAGGCCGATGGCATTTCAAAAACAGCCTAAAATTATTAAATGATTTCATCTCAGTAGTAGAACAAAATTTATCAATTTGTAAATTAATAAGGTTTCAAATAATTTAATAGCCAAAATTTATTACACTTGCAGAATATATGCAACCACTGAGTCAGTAAGGTAGAATTGCCCCGTCACAACTTGCCATCACTCGCTGATCATTAACCCGGTATACACAGACCATGTTTGTCTGGTGGCTATATCCTCAACACCTGACAGAGTACACAGCACGAAACAAAATTATGAGGGAGTGAATGAATTTTGGATCAGGGTGTATTCTGAATGAAATGTAAATACTACAAATTTGAATCAGGCCTGTATGCTTATTTGATTAAGACTTACTGTATGATATTCATAAATGTTGAAATACTTTTTGGATGCTGATAATAGTATAGCTATCTCCATTAGTCCATCTACAAGTTTACATGTGGGAGACAAGCTTACGTACTTTCAACTAAAATTTGGTAAATTAAGTAAATAAAAAATCATGGGAAGCAGTAAAGACAACCAATCTGCCTGAGAACAAAACCTGTATACTGATAATCTGAAGAGACAAGATGTGTTTAAAGCAGAAACTGGTTGAAGGTAAATAGAATTTCACCCATGTACAGTCAGAATTCTCTGATATAAAATAATGGAGCTATGCCTTAACATATTTTTGATCATCAGTAGGTTCAATACTAGTTGATCTCCTCATCAACAGGATAACATACAGTAATTCCAATCTCCATTAAGGGCAGTATTGGAAATAAAACTAAGGATGCATCAGTCCAACTGTATACTGGTCAGTAAATGCTTAGATTCTTTCTTTCGGATCGGAGTTCCTTTATTTTGAATAATTTAAGTAGATTAATATGTATTTATAATATAACAAAATCATATACAAAAACTATTTGAAGACAATAGAAATATTTAGCCTGCAGATACAAAACTTTATAAGTGAAATATAAAAGTTTTAAAACTGCATCAAAGGATGTCAGCAAGAATTTCTCTCTCTTTTAGTTTCTCTTTTCGTCTAATGTTAGGGTTAGGGTTAGAGTTCTTCCCCTAAGCCAATCACAACTTGGCTGGTCCTCAGCAGCAGTCATTTATTTGTCTTCATGTATTAGTATTGGATCTCCATTCTCCAATTCCATTAGCAGTCTAGTAGATAGAAACTCTTTTCTACCTTTTTTTTTTTTTTTTTTTTTTTTTTGGTGCTGGGGCTTGAGCTCAGGGCCTTGCACTTGCTAGGCAAGCACTCTAACCACTGAGCTAAATCCCCAGCCTGAAACTCTTTTCTAAAGGGACATGTGACGAGGATGTGAACAGAAATGTCAATAGAACTCCTATTTATGATCCTTATATTTGGTCTCACATCCACATTAAATAACTATCATTAGCCCAACATTTCTGAAAATTGTCCACTGGCTTGTTTAATAACATGTAATTAGGGAGTTTTAGATCTGTAACTAGAAATCAAGTCTGTCATAGTTCAGACTTTTATTTTTTATAAGTAACTGAGTGAGTTCCCTGTGGGCTGTGGGGCTAGAAGGAGTATGAGCTTGAAGATTAGGAGCAGCAGGTTGAAGCAGAACTCCTGTATTAGTTAACTATTATTATGTACCATTACCTAAAATTTAGTAGAAAGATGGCATGGCACACCTGTGTTGGCCTAAAGGTTAAGAAAGATGGGAGATTCTGCAAGTGTGCACTGGAGAAAGGTATCCACACTGCAAAGGCTTTGGAACAACCTGCCACTAACTGGGAAGACGATTTACCTGCACAGAGGCTGTGATGGGTAATCTTGATTATCAACTCGATTGGCTTGAGAGGCATCTAGGAAGAAAGGAAGGCACACTCCTATGTGTATCTGGGGGGTCACTGCAGCATGACCTTGGGGACTGTATCTGAGCATCAGCCCCTTCCTCTCTGGCTCTTTCCTGTCTCTCTGCTTCCTGGCTGCTAGGAGGTGAGCAGATTTCCTCCCCTGTGATGTTTCTGCCTTGGAGCCAGCCAACCACAGACTGTAACCTCCAAAACCATGAGCCAACATAAATTACTCTTAAATTGTGTAGCTCAGGGATTTTGTCCCAGCAACCAAAAGATAACACAGAGACCAAGTAGGCAAATATAATTAAATGGATGTTCATTTGGAATTTCTTACCCCAAAGGGAACAAACCTAGCTAGATTCATCTCCTTCAGAGACAAAATACGTAATTTAGTAGTCTAGCATTACAGTTACATATTACCTTGTTTTATGATATCCTTTTAAAATATTACATTACTGGAAATTGATTGAGTTGCATCCCCAGCCTTTTTCTTTTCTTTTCTTTTCTCTTTTCTTTTCTTTTCCATTCTTTTCTTTTCTGACAAGCTCTCACTAAGTAGCTAAGTTGCCTAGGCTTGAATTTGGAATCCTCCTGCCTCAGTCTTCAGGAGTGCTGGATTACCGGTGTGTGTCACTCCCTAGCTAGTTTCTGTAATGTCATTTTCACTAATTTATTTCATGTGCCTATTGCCTGACACAAAACAGTCATTAGATTATTATTAAAACAAAAAACGGATGGATTATAGAATAAATGCCATATATGTGACTTTAGGGCTAAAGGATTATGGAATTGGATAATATTTTGTGCATATTTGCTGCTTAATTTTACACATACTTTATATTCAACATCTTTAAAAAATGAAATAACCCAACATCTTTAAGAAATGAAGTTCTACAGAACAACATGTACTGAAATGACTGGATAAAAGGAGAAGTAAAATACATGAAGAATAAGAAAGATTTTGGTTGATTAAAGAAGGAACTATTTAAATAAAGGCCCAATCAAAGATGGTAAAAACTGCCCATGTTGCAGAGCAAGGCCTGGAGGAATTTAGGTGACAGATTCCTGAAAAGATGTGGGGCAGGCCATGGGAAAAACCAGAAGTTACCACAGAGCATGATCCCAGGAAAATATGTGGCTGAATCTAAGGAAAATCAAGCTAAGCAGTTCAAAGTGATGGCATATGAGACTCGGCTATTCTTCTTCTTTCTCCCAACATATGGTAAGCAGATATGAACTAAAGGAGAATTCTGGAAAACAAAGCGAAATGCTCGGCATCTTTAAGAAATGAAGTTCTACAGAACAAAACAGTACAAAATAGTCATTATTCATGAAAACAGTTTTCTGTTTTCCAAGCAAGGATTTACTTGTTAGTTAATTTAGAAAACCAATTTCTCATCAGAGAGAATTATTTTAAAAACAGTACAGAAAACCTATTTCTCTTAAGTAGGCATTAGTTTGCACACAATTAAGATTCTATTAAAGTAAAGATTATTTATTTGCTACTGCTTTTTAAAAAATAACTGGAAGATCATAATTTTCAAAGATTCACATTCCTCTAAAAAAAAAGAGACATGTATTCAATAGTGAAATAAATAATCCTCATTACCTAGCAGGATCCTGCTGGAAAAACTATAGTACTTCACACATAAGGGGATTACGCATGCATTTGAGATTTTGCTCAAAACTGTTTACATACCTGGAACTTGTACAAATATTCAGATTTTCAGAATTTGCTATGAAGTATAGGCTTACACAATTGTTTAATTTAACTTGATGGTTGTATTTTATCAAAATGGTTGGTAAAAGTCCAATATTAAATAGGCTCAAAAGTACATTGGATTGGCAGTAAGACTTTCTAAGAGACCTAGTTAAATAATAGCATGTGAGGAAATAAAAAATACCCAATTTGTCTTTTTGGGTTACTCATAATCATTTGCCTGAGTTAACAATTTGATACAATGTTAGTACAATTCAAGCTCATTTACTCATAAAATAAAAATATGCTGAAATAAATGTAATGAAAAGGTACTGAAATGAATGTATGTGCTAAGTTCTGTTCTCTGCATTCAAAACATATCAGCGAACAAAATAATAATTACTACCTCGTTAAAGCTGAAATTTCAGCCAGGAAAACAGAAATTAAATAATAATGATAAAACTACGTACTATGTATACTACGTGAGAAAGTACTATGGAAATAAAGTTAGAACACGGGAGTTAAGTAGCGGGACAGATAGATGAATAGGATCCAGCATTAGATAGGGTGTCCACTCCAAGCCTCATAAAGAAGTAACTCTGAACACAGCCTTGCACAGTGTAAGGGGAAAGGAAGTCAGTAAAAGGGATTTATTAACGCAAAGAGTTGGGGAATACCCAACTTTCCTGGGTAGGATATGCAGACATGTGGAAAGTAACTATGGTGGGAGGGAAGTGAGGAAAGCATTAGTAGGAAATAAGTCAAGGAAAGTATACTGGTGCTGGAAGCGGAAAGTGTTGCTAAAGCCCTCATAAGCCTTTTAAGAGTTTAGAATTTATCTTTTTCTTAAATGACAATGAAGAGCCCTCTTAGGGTTTTGTGCAGAGGATTCATTGCTGTGAATTACATTTTAACACTCAGGTTGCTGTACCATGTACATGGGTAAACTCTGATGTCCTCCAGCATACAACCTTAAAGTCCTGGAGTTATTACTTTTAATTTCCCCATCAGCCATTAGTCATCTCATTAATCATCTCATGTGTTCACATAAACTGAGTAAGTTCTTTGGAACACATGGTCTGTGTTTTCACCCTATTTTCCAATACCATGTAAATTAGTCATAAAATAGAACTTTTGGTTAATTTAGTAATTGAGATAGACAAAATGTGAATTTTAAAGTCACTTTTCTAAATTTGCAGCCTCTCAAATAGTAACTTCCAAATCCTATAAGTAGTATTTAATTAATTTTACTACTTACTATATCCCCAGTGTCAGGCAGTATTCTGTGACTCTGGGATTCATCATTAACAAAAATGGAAGGAAGATTTTGCTTTATAAAATTCATGTTAAGATTAAACAGTATATGCAGCATACAATGTACATTGGAAAGCTAGTTCTTACAACTTGAATTTTTTCCAAGAGATAAATGAAGAAATAATTATGGTTACTATATCTCTCTTTGTTTATGCCATGAATCCAAATTCAAGATATTTTCCAATTAAATTTCATGCCTTTGAAAAGGAAGAATATTGTTTCTGTATCTAGCACATTTGTTTCTATTTTTCTCAATAATAGTAATTCTAGTATTATTCTAGTGTCTTCCTTCTGTTTGGAGCTCATGTGGGTGGAGAAAAGCTAATGTTGGTGCTAAAAACATCCCAGTCAACCAATCCAGTGGGTAAGACCTTGTCTCTGGCCTGCAGGGATGAGTATGTGACTCCATTCAGAGCAATTTAAGATATTTCCTGAGGGCTTTTAAGAAAAAGCTTTTTTATCCTTGCAAAGGAACTCCTCAGAAAAATGTTTTCTCTTCCTCTCCAGTACAAATGAATTCTCAAAACCACTAGCAGACAATGACGGTCATCATGGGAACTCAAGTGTAAGCCTTGGGTTGAAACAGCACTAAGAAATTAGCAAGGAGACTTGGCCAAGGAACTGAGTCTTTTGTGATATCATTGAGACACTGGGCCACATCTCGCCAAAACTCTGATGTATCTCCTCTTTCTGGTTTCTCCTGTAGTTCTTCTGTGTGTAGAGCCATAGATCAAGGCGAGCTTTTTGTCTTCGAGGAGTGGTTTGTTTTGGCTTGTGGTTGCATTCCTGGTTGTCTCTCTCCAAGGCCAAGATGGGATGGTTCAAGGACCATAACAAAGGGGAGCTGCTCACATAATGGCGGCCAGGAAGCAGGGAGAACCGAGGGAGGAGCCAGGCGATGGAGATACACCCTTCCAGATGGGGGCCTCAGTTAGCTGCCTCCAAGCAGATCTCACCTGCTAACAGCAAGTCAGCCAAGAACTCATCAGTGGACTAATCCATTGAAGAATATGGTGCCTCCATGATCCAATCATCTTCCCCACACATGAGTTTTTTGGGGGACACCCGAGATACAAGCCATAACATGGTCCATATTTTGAAAATAGACATACTTAAACACATTTGCACAAATTAACATACATACACATGCACATATTCACTTTACACACAAGCTCACATATGTATGTATATATAAAAGAAATGTAAATATATACATAAAGAAATATGTATATATGCATATATAAAAATATAGATATAGACATGAACTCAGAAATCAAGGCAGAAACTACTTGTTTTGTAGATTCACTGAGCACCATAGTTATTTTTTATTACATTTTGGGAGGAAAATGGAGTGCTAATTTCTGAACAATTGCTAACCCATATGAATCCCGTCTGTTTGAAAATTATAACATTTTTGTAAATTTTTGTAACTTGGTGGATCTTATAAATGAAGATGACAAATTTCAGCTGGAAAAATATGTTGTGAAAAATATTTCAGCTGTCACATCACAACTGGGGCCTCTTCTAGCCCCTAAAGCACAGCTGGACCATATTACTACATTGCTATTTGGTTTGCATTCCTGAAACCTGAGGAGTAAGTGAATTTCCACCTGGCATATCATATCATTCTTTTTCTATGATGAGGGCAAAATATTAAAGAACAAGTTATACTAACAGCCTAATATCGTGTACTGTGATCAAATTATTTGAAAGAATGCTTTACTTTATAGGCTTAAGGAATTATAAAACCAAATATATCTAAAAAATAATTAATATGCACATCATAGTTAATTTGCACAGAGTTAAAATGAAAGAATGAGAATATATAAATGACTTTTGTTTAATTTGTTTTTAAAATATCTTTAAAGTATCTATTTTCTGTTTAGTGTTGTGTTACTTCTTCAAAGTCTCAAAGATAGTGAGTATGTAACTCCAAAATCCTAAATCTTCCTTAGTTTAAAGAACAGCAGGGTTCTTGTTGAGTAGGAATTAGAGAGTGAGAGAGAAAGAAGACGGAGGAGAAAAAGGAAGAAAGGAGAAGAAGGGAAGGAGGAAAAGAAGAGAGAAAAGAAGATAAAAAGGAGGAGATGAGAAGAGAGAAAAGAAATGAATTCCCCAAAGTTACTAAGAGAAAGGGAAAAGAGAAGAAAACACTTTAAAAATGGTATTGTAATCCAGTGCAGACAATGAATCTACAAGTGTACCTTGATTCAGTACAATTGTATTACGTGTTTTATATGTTTGAAGCCTGTTAGTCTGGTTTTTAATCTCTATATACGATACTTAACTTTACAAGGTCTTACAAGATAAATAAATGAATCTGATGCTGGAAAAATTTTTAAAAAGGGTGGAAGGAGAAGGGAACAGAGAAGGGAATTGAGATGTGTTATGTATATGTACCAATCCTCTACAGTGAATGTAATCATTATGTACTGCAAACAGGTACTAATAAAGGTCAAAAAATAAATTGCCAAAAAATAAGTAAACCAAATTTATTATAATTTCCGCAAAACTCGTATCTGTTATGTGATTTCATCTCCAGTAAAAAGCAAGTGTTAGTATCATAATAACACCCAGGAAACATAGCTACTCAGTGAGTTGAAGGATGTTCTTGTACCTCGTGTTACACTAGAGCCAAAAATCTTTCTCAGTCTTCTGTTTTGTGTCATCATGAGGTGCCTCTCGATCAATGGATAAATGATGAAAATGTGTTTTCTATTTGACCACATCTCATTCCAATTGCTTCTTACCTCAGAAATACTTCATTGGATGAGGCAATGCAACAATACCAACCTTCGTGTGTGAGAGTCTCTAAATGAAATTTACTGGTATAGAAGGCCATGCTGACAAATAACTTGTACAGTAAGTCCCTGACTTACTAATGAGTTCCGTTCCGGGAGAACATTCTTAGTTGAATTGGTTCATAAGTCTAACAAAGTGAGTCTCCTACCCATTGACACAAATATGCAATGTTAAGCATTAAAAAAACATACGCACACACAAATACAGTAAGTCCTCGACTGTACTGTACTACTGTACACTATCACACTGTACAGTAAGCACACAGCAGCACAGATGGGACAATATCCTGCAGAAATGTGAGCTATTTCTGTAATTCGTTCCCATCTCTGAACATCCCAAATGGGAGGTCCGATCTTATCTGTGAAAATTCGCAATTTAAATGTTCATAAGTCGGGGATTTACTGTATTTAATAAATTCACATTTTGTTTTTGTAAGGACACAAGAACAAAGATTTAATACCATTTGTATCCTCAACAGTGTATCTTTGGGAAAGGTCGTGAAGAAGGAAAGGCAATGTTCTTGGAGTCGCTGGTGGACGAAATGACCTATTAGAATCACACTGGTAGGACTACATCTTGCCTTCACATCAAGGCACCCCTGGTACCGATGTCCAGTGCCAAGCCAGAGGGAGAAACTTTCCATTACAAGGAAGTTTCTTGGACTTGTAGCTTGGAGACCCTTCATATAAGGAAGAATTCCATATGCCCAAGAGAGTCCTGGTGGCACTATGGTGGGTCTGGATGGAGGCCCGGCCACCTGCACAGAACACAGAAAGGGCTGGCCAGTTGTCATAGGCCTGCCGAGGGAGATAAGCAACCTTTCAGTCCAGTACTTTGAAGGTGTTGTTTCTGCTTGAACACTAACAAAGATAAAGTAATACTAATAGCTGAGTACTATTATATGAGTATTACTGTAAGTCAGCTACTACATTATGAAAGTAAAAAGCATGTTCTCACAAACACGTATGTGATTGTTTGAGGCTGATGCACACAATTTGCAGGTCAACATTCTGGACCTTAGAGAAACTCACTTCTTTCAGGTCATGCAGTTCATTTACATGAATGAGGCCCCAAACTCAAATTTCCTGACTCTCTGACCTAGAGTCTCTGAATTACAATGTGACCCTGAATCAAATGCAAGCTTAGTGCCTTGTAGCAACATCAAAGGAACCCACATAACAAAAGTGTTTAGAAAACACTGTAGCTGAAAAAATTAAGCCAGAATTAGCTTTTCAAATTATTTTTCCAAAAGGTAAAAATTCCACATTCCACTTGACTGTTACAGTTTAAGATGATACAGCAGGCATTCATACACCTTAAACTACCAGTGTATATCCTCACGCGTGGAAATTCTGGTTTAAACATTAGCTACGTGGTAGTGCAACACCTATATATATAAATCTGCCCAACAGCAAAAGAATGAATAATACAACAGCCAGAACTGCTGTGCTTCAAAAACACCAACCGCTGTGCAGACTAACCCCACCAGGGCGGGCTGAAGTCATCTGCATTCTATGTCCTGAGAAATGTCTACTCATCTGTAAAACTTATCACCAGCTGTAACAGAAGAAACGTGTCCTTACTTATTGTCAGTAGTTAGCTTTTCCAAAAGCCCAATAATACCAGTGCTTAACTTGCCCACATTTTTTTTAAGTCAAGTAAAATTTTATTCTAACCTCACCTACTTACTATTTTTGGAGACATACTATCTAGACATGTTACAATCATGCCAAAGTGCATTACTATTCCACCATGGGGATAACTGAGTGAGCATCATGGCTACAAAGTCAAATTTGTATAATTTATTATAGGTTCCTGGCAGCTTCATCTCCTTTAGTTACATTATTCTATATCAGGAATAAAACAGAAACACTTTCTCTGAGAGATGCAGGAATGCCTTTTACTTTGGTTCTTCTGTGTTCCTCTTAAAACACAAATACTATACTCAACCCAAATTCAATCTTACCCATTTTAATTAGTTTCCTCCCCCCCCACATACACACTCCAGTCTTCTCTCTGTATGGTGGTGCTGGAGATAAAACTCCGTGCCTTCAAAGTGCGCTGCATCTCCCAGCACACCCCCTGCCATTTTTTTTTTTTTTTATAATGTCTTACTAACTCTCTAAATTGTCCAAGCTGGGCTGGTTCTTCCTGCCTCAGTCTCCCAGAGTGCTGGAATTATAGGCATGCACTACCATATTCAGCCTTCCTTTTATTTCTCTCAGAAGCAAAAATGGCTACATGTATGAATAAAAAGACCAATAAACTAATGAAAAATCAATTCATTGATGAGGTTAAACATTATTTTGTCTAAAACATTGATAGCTAATGACAGTAACAATTGCCTTATATAATTGGTTAAAATCCTAATTTACTTGATTCTCCCTTATTCGCAGAAAAAAATGGGAAGAAATTCACATTGTTAAACATTTACTATAGGTGAGATATTGGATCATAAAATCATTTAAACCTCAACATACCTGTAGCATGTTGATAAAGATGATTAACAGATAAGAATGAGGCTTTTGGTGTCAGCCATGTGTTTGGGTTCCTACTGGGGACTGCAGAAGATGGATCTAGAATTTCTGTATAGAAAGAATATTTACTTTATTCTTTCTAGTGCCACAAAATTCACAATGCCACAAACTGAAACTCTTCTTGGATAGAGAAAGTACTGTATAGCGATGGTTCAAAAACTTCTGTTTTGTTGCCAGTAAAACCTATATTGGAGAAAGCGTGTGGCTTAGGTCATAGGCCAAGTGATTTTGGTAAAGCTCTCCTTTCTTTATATCCATTCTCATTCCAACCTCGGGCATGAGCACAGCCCACCCAGGAGAATTTGAGGTTGTTGAGGGAAGCCGCCTTACAATGTCACTGACTTTTAGCACTGTCAATGAAGGGGGAAGAAAAAGAATGAATACAGACAAAGTCTTCAGTGCTTACAAGCTTAACATAATCTCATTGCATCTGGCTGAGCACAATGTCAGGCCCGTGTGGCAAAGTTGATAATTATTAGTGATTCAAGGCACATGTATTCTAGTGTTTCTATACTGGAAACCACATCTCCCACATGTGATGCTATGTGTCCAAGTACCAGAAAGGCACAGCATCAAACTGGGGTCAGACTCTACGGTGGCAGAAGGATGGCTCCCGAAAGATATTCATGTCCTAATCCTTGAACTTGTGAACGTATTATATTACACGAAAAAGGGGACTCAATGTGGTAGATTATTAAAGCTGCCAGTTAGAGGACCTCAAAAAAGGTAGGATAGCCTGCATTTTCAGGTGGGCTCGGTGTAATCACAAAAGTCCTAACATATGGGAAGAGGGAGGCGGAAAATTTAGTGTCACAGTGATGAAAGGAAGAACAGACCAGCTGTGTCTAGTTTTGAAGGGGGAAGTGGATGATGCAGCAAACTGTGAGCAGCGTGGAATTGCTAGAAAAGAGAAGAAAACAGATTCTGCTGTAGAGTCTCCAGAAAGAGGCACATGCTGCCTTCACCTTGTTCTCAGACCAGGGACAGCATTTCAGATTTCTGTCCATGAGGATGATCGGATGATAATCTACGCTGTTTCAAGCCACTAAATGTAATGGAATTTCATCCGCAATAGGAAATTAATACAGACGGGAATACAAAAACAAAAGTAGTTCTTTCTCAACCCCACACTGTCTCCCAGTACCTGAATGGACAAGAAGCCAATCAAAGGCTGAGATCAAAGGCTGAGTTAGAAAGCCAGGTGGCAGAGACCTCCAATGTGGGCTGATGTGAAAGATCAACGGGCCATTCGCCACTGATGTACTCTGAGAAATACCATGTGGAAAGTTTTGGAGAAAGGAGTACGAAAGAACAAACCCTCTTCCTCTAGCAAGCAAATTACCTATTTTTGGAGAAACTGGATAAAATGGCAAAGAAATAACATTTCTGTAGCAGATTTTCGTGAACACATTATGCTTTGTAGGCAATTTAAAACCACACTGTCATTCTGTGGCTCCGTCAGTAAAAATGGGTTACAAAAATACAGATTTTTCCACAGCAAAAGAACTCCAAAACAATGTATCATGTCTACTTAACTCTACCTTTTAATCTAACACTAAGCCAAAACATTTTGTGAAAAAAAAAAATAGAACATTAAGACTAACTTGCTCTATTTTAGATGCTAGTAAGAATAGGTATTAGTAGTTTGGTTAATTATGGCCTTTGGGACACAAACTGCTCTTCTGAAATGAAGCTGGTCATTCTTACTCTGTTTAGTAGCAATCAGAAATCCTATTTGTGATCTCTCTGGAAAGACCTAGTGCCAACCAGAGGATCCAAAGTGCCGTAGACTCCAGGTTGGATAACAAGAAATTGTGAACAGTTTTTTCATTCACACTTTAGTTTTTATAGTTTAGAAGTTCATTATGTGCTACAATTTGTTCATTACTACTTAAGAATCACTTTGGAGAGATGTTCTCTAGTTTTACCAGAATCCTGGTGCTTCCAGACCTATTTTATTTTGTGATACACTTATCCTTGGCCCCTTCTGTCTGCCTTTAATTTCTGGAGTCTAGAACTTAGAAGAAATTCAGAAAGGTATTTTTTTTTCTCATAAGATCACTACCGCTGCCTTAGCCATGGAGTTCTGAGACAAAGCTAAAAGGGTCTGACTTTCTTTTTCTACAAAAGAGTCTAGTAGAAGCAGCTTATGAAATACATCTGGGAGACACTCTTACCTGAAATACAAATTCCCTGGAGTGAGTGCATATAGCCGGCAATAAATATTTTCTTATGTTTTCATTTCCCAAGTCATTTTCAATATTTTGAATAATCATCCGGGAGAGGGGGGAAGCATATGCAGTATAAATAAAGGTGGTATTAATAAAAAGATGTTTTCACAAAGTTATAGCTACCTCTGAAGTGCTGACCTTTGAATTTGGCGTGCTGGATCCAGGAGAGCCTCTCTCAGATCAGCTAGGTGGGGACTGCAGAGTTCTTCATTGTGGGTACTGTGTTTTCAAATGCCTGATTTACAGATTTCCTTCTATGTAAATGAAATCTTTGTTTATACCAGTAAAGAGCCTTTTCTCTTAACTACTCACTGACTCTACTGCCGACAACCCCTCTGTCCACATCATTGTCTAACACAGCTCTCTAGCACCATTTTGAAAGTTTTTAGAGATTTAAACAAACTGAAAAATAAAGGAGGAGTGCTAAAAGCCCTTCATCGCAGAACAAGATATGTTTTTATTTAATAGTGAAGTAATATGCTCAATTTTATCTAGTCCAACCTGAAAATCTCCGCTCTTCTCTTTTCAGTGAGCCGTAAGTTGTCTTTATGAACAAGAGAAAGTATCATGGTCAGTATTGGCTCAATGCTTTGTATGGGGAGTTCAGTGGGAAATGAGTTTTTCATTTTAAGGACAGTAGGTGAATTAAAGGACGGACCATCTTGTGGAAAGCTAAGGAGAGATTAAAGATTGATTAGAGCTCACTCCCACTCAGGGATATAGTTGAGACAGCACCTAAACGGCCTCTGGGCAACAAAATGTAGACACTCAATAGCTAATTACTTTGCTTTCACTTCTTTAGGACCTTTCCAATGTCCTCCTTTTGTTCTTTTGCATGCAGATTATTTGTTATGTGTCTGTCAGCCTGGAGTTCATCAAAAAGAATGGATCTCTCAGAAGTGATTGTGTAAATAAGAAAATGTGAAGACACCACAGTAATTACTTAGACTTAAGTGTTAGGAGCCTTGTGGAAACTAGGGGCATTGTAAGAGCTGTGAAATAACACTGAGAATCAATTCCTTTAGAGCACTGTATCACCCAGAAGGGATCCCTCCCTCCTGAATCATTTTGTCACTAAACCACGAAACAACTGTAGCTAGCAGTTGTTTCTCAAGTTTTCATTGTAGATTTTAAGGCACAGACATACACACTTATATTACACTAATCATGGTGAGAATATAACAATAATTGTTCCATGACACACTACTCAAAGGTAAAGTTCAGACATTAGGAAGAGGTAAATTGTGAGGTGTATACGCCTCCTGTTGGGGTTTGTTTACACTTTAGAATTCCACAAAAATTTTAGGAAAATATTTAAAACTGGTAAATTTTATATAAAAGTCCAACTTTTCAAGTCTGATATTCTAAAGTAGCATCAGACTATTAGAGTGAGTAATAGCTATGATCTTAGGAAAAAAAAAAAATATGTCCCTTTTAGAAAATCACGGTTTCTCTAATTCATTCAATATAAGAAAATATGTTTACATAACAGGCTTCAATCAAAGAGGTCCCATCAGAATTATTTCATAAGTTACTATTTTTTTAATTCACTGACTCAATGTACATATATGTATGCATTATATTGAACCTGGAATCAAGCAATTAAAAAGACAGACAAAATTTTTGTCCTAATGCACATGTCTAGTGTATGGAGATTTTGATGAACTTGCTGTAATCTTCTGCTGCGTTTCATTGTAAATAATACATGCAATGATTTGGAAGTGTGTCCCTTTACTTAGTACACTATAGCATTTGGGAGTCTGCTGCTGGATTACAATGTTTCAGGGACTGTGCCAAACACACTGTGTATCTTACCTAAACGAAAGCCTCGCAATAGCTCTCTGAATTGGGGTGGTTTTGTTCCTTATGACAAACATGATTTTACAAACCAGTCTCAAGGAAGAAAATTTACTCATCTAAATTATGAAGGAATTTCCCAACTATGATGAACATCAAACTATGATGTGCATGCTTGTCTAATCAACACAAAAGACAACCTTACTGGTAGTATCTCACCATATGGTGCAAGAAACAATCAGCTTTTGCTTCAACATTTTTCCTGGAATTCATCTTGCCCCGATCGACATGTTTATCGGGTACATTTGCTATCTTCTAAAATATAGCAGCACGTTTTCACTGTAAGTAATACAAGTGGCTGTTTCTCCAGTCTCCTAAATCATTTTCCATTCTATTTTTGAGCCTTTTGAAAGAAGACTTTTTCTGTTTTTGTTTTTAGTTTTCTGTTTTCAGTCACAAATCCAATAACTGATATTTTAGGGTTTTATTACAGCTGCAGAATTTTTATTAGTGCTGCCTGTACCAGTGAAGAATTTACCTGAAAAATTTGTTTTATCATAGAAACTTTCCTCTCTCAGCCACGTGAAACCGGTGGAGGTACATCGCTTCTCGGCCTTTTGGCTAAGATCAAGTATGATGTTAAAGAAAGTAAGTTAGCCCACATGCGCCTGAATAATCTCGAGTGATTATGGAATGCTACTCTCATTGGTAATGTTAACCGTGTCATACAGAATATGAAGCTGTCAACAGATTCTGCTCTGTATGCATGAATGTGGGAATAATTAGGTATTAAAGAAATTAATTTCTGAAAACACTAAACTTAATTAAGTGCCTGGCAGATCTGTTTTTTATGGCCAGTGGTAATTTATTTTGTTCAAACATGGAAATTCACATAAATGAATTACTTTCTGCCAGTTAATATTCTTTCTCTTAAGAATAAAATATAACTTTGGAATTTTAATCTTTATTCATACTATAAATCAAGGCGTTCTGTGTTTGTATGTCAACTCCCAAAAAAAGGAGCTTGAGCAATATACAGTTATCTTCAGGGTATAATTTAATGCAAGCGAAGACATGCAGTAATGCATCACTACAAATACATAAATCGTGTGCTTTCATAATTCACAGCTCTATTCTCTGTGAAAATATTATGAAAAATGAATTTCTTTCACAGAATAGCCAGGTTTAGTCAATAATTACCCACAAGAAGCAATGAGGCTAAAAAATGTAATCAATGATTATAAATTTGGCAAACATGGGTTAATAATTTCAGTGGTAGAAAACCATATTACAAAATCTTGTAAACCATTCATTCTTACGTTCTTTACTAAAAACTTGTCAAAGATGAAAAACAGGGATTGTACATGTGCATGAACAAATATATTCCTTCCTTTCTATGTTTTTGTACACGATTCATTAAAGTTTGTCATGAGAGCAAGTAGTAGAACTACTTGACACTAGAGTAACATTCATACTTTTTCAAATTTCAACTTTTAGCATTAAGTCTAAATACTAATAGTCTTGCACCAATAGTCATAGCAATGCATTGATTAAGTTGAAAGGAAACCATGATCACATCGCTAAAGATACGAAGAGTTTCAAATCCTATTTTTGTATCTTTAAATTTCTAAAAAATATTACCTTATTAATGAAATGAAGAGTGGTCTGTATCAAACTTTTATAGACTGTGAAAATATAGGTTTTATTTAGTGAATTTTTATAGTAGATATTTATAAGACCATTTAGCCAGTTTTTAATTGATTTGTACCATAAAAGCAAATCGGGACTTATGTATTCATACAATCAGCATATTTTATTCACATCATTTAAGTATCCACCATACTTGGAACTAAAAGTAACAGCGCCTTGTCCTTATTCACAAGAGAGGTACCCAGTGCCCTATCTTTTACAGGCTGAGATACATACACAAAAACAAACACAACTGAATGCTAGAATTGATTTGAGTAAAGTCTGTTCTAAGTTAGCCTTCACTGTAAATTTATATTTAGGAGAATATTGCAATTTAAATGAATTTCACTAGCTGATGGAAGCGAAAACAAAGCATAAGCCTGAACCAGAGGTATGGACCAGGGTGATGCTTTTGGGATCCTCCAGTTTTTCTTTGGCATTGGAGTTTACATAGACCATAGAAGAAGAATTTAGGTCATAAAAATGGAGACCTATGCAAGAATGTAAAATTAATCTCATTTTGTTTCTTTTACTATTATAAATAAAATAGCCATATGTGACTACAGTTTTATTTTTATTTTTTAAATTTTTATTTATTTTTTTTTTACCAAGAACATGTATTGGTACATTGTAGATAGACATAATGACTACATTCGTTGTAGTTAGTTTGTGCCTGTACACGATATATCTTGGTTTCCTCCCTTCCCCCCCCGTCCACTCCTCCTCCCCTCCCTATTTACAATAGCCTTTTTTACATTTTTCTATTTTTTCCTTTTCTTTTCTCTTCCTTCCTCCCCCCCCTTCCCTCTCTAGTTCTATTCCTTATATGTGACTACTTAAGCTGTACTTTTAACTAACTAAAATTAACGATAATACTACATTAAATTCCACAAGTACCTCAGACACAACACAGATGCTCAACAGCCATGTGTGGCTAGTGGCCACCACTCAGGGCAGTGTGGGCATCATCTACATGTATCACTGCAGGAAGTTTTATTGGACAGCACTGGATCATGAATAGAAATTTTAATGCAGAGAGCAGAGAGGTAATGAAAAGTGAATGGATCCAGGTAATATATATTTTTAAATAACAATAATAATTTTTTCAGTTAGACAAAGTCACATGTGACTATTGAGTCAGGGTTAATTTGACCAATCGCTCAAGAAATTAAATGAATTCGAATAACTGAGCCAACTCATAATCCAAGATTAACCTCTATTTTTGATCTTTGTGTAGATCTTGGAGATGACGAAGTAACAAATACCACAATGAAGTTCCTAATTTGCATATGTCATTCTTGTAGCTTTGTAGACGATGGTTTAGAGGTAAGCGATATTGAAGTCAGATTAGAACAAAGTTCATTTCAGACATTCTAACAGAAGATCTCAATTAGGTGTTTATCACGCTCAGATTGATGTGCTTGTGAAATGTCCTGGAGCAGATATTCAGTGGAAGGAAGAGCAGAAGACTACAGGTCACAGGACACATATCCAGTACAGAGTTCACCACACTATGCCAAATCCAGTCACCTCCTGTTTTTGTAAATAGCTCTTTACAATACAGAGTTTGCTGACCCTTTTCTAGACGAGTGACTTGCATGCTATGTAATAAACCTATATTCCTTAACTGTCAACTAAGCCAGTAACTTGTTTGATAAATTAGAAAATATTATTTGTTAAGAACAAAAAACTGAATCTGCTAGCAGATAAAATAGGTAAAACTCTTGAAGCCATAGGCATAGGCAAAAGTTTCTGAACAGAACCTGGGTTGCATGGGAAATAGTATCAAGAATCCATAAATAGAATCATCAAATTAAAACACTTTTGCGCAGGAGAATAAAGATACAGCCATAGAATAGGAACAAACTGCCAGGTATTCCTATTCTCTAGAATACATAAAGAATTAAAACAAATTAGAAGACTAATATTTAGAATATATAAATCACTCAAAATATAGCTTCCCCCTCAAAAAAATACGCAAGCAAGACATGGGTAAATGAAATGAATAGAAATTTATCAGAAGAAATACAAATGGCCAAAAAAAACCCTGAAGTAATGTTTAGCTTCTCTGGCCATTAGAGAATTGCAAATTAAAACAATGACGACATTTCATTTTACATGGGAAAAAATGGTCACCATTTCAGGAAATCAAATAATAATAAACACTGGTGAGGCTGCAGAGGAGAAAGAGCTCTTCTATATTGTTGGAAGGTCTTCAAAAAGTTAACACAAAAATAACATATGGTCTAGAAATATCAGTTCTCAATATTCATATAAAATAACTGAAATTAGGATGGTGGGAGATATTTTCACTCTCGTGTTCATTGCTGGATCATCCACATTAGCCAACACATGAAAACCAAATGTTTACTGACAGATGAGCAGATTAAGAAAATATGGGGCATGTGTATGGTAGAATATTATTCAGCTTTTGGAGAGAAGATCATACCATATGCAAGAACCGAGATGAACCCCAAAGATGTTATTCTATGTGATGCGAATTAGTCGTAGGAAGACAAATAAAGCAGATTCTGCTAACCAAGATTTCAAATTCTTATAAAGAGAAAGTAGAATGGTAATTTCTAGGAGCTTGAGGAAGAAATAAATGGCTAATTACTATAACACAGGTAGAAGTTTTAATTATGGAGACAATTTCTAGAGATCTCACAAATAGCACTTTACTTGCATTCAACAATACTGTATTATACACTTACAATTTATTAAGAGAGGATTTATGTGAACTTACAAGAACAGGGAAAGGGGAAAAGAGACTAAAGCAATAGAATTTTAGAATCTACAAAGAAAAAAAAATCACCTGCTTATCAGAATTGAAATGTTTCTACTTTCAACAACAACACATAAAATGATGAGAATTCACTCCTATGATCTTGGTATGAAAAAGCTTATATGAATACAATGACGATTCTTATAATCATGAAAAAAAAAAAAAAACTAATGTTTCTGGGCAAAACACTCCACTGAAGTCTGGCTAGAAAGGAGAATTCAGAGTCTCAGTTGCCATTTCCTTAACTGGAGTAGAAGTCACTATGGCTACCAATGTGAAGAAACACTTAAATAGTAATGTTTTTTAATTTGTGGAGGCAAAATGTGGAATTGTGAGAAATGTGAAAAACTCCTGGCTTCTATTTTGCTAGTTCTCAAGTTGAAGACACAAGGAAGTTGTTGTCGTGGCTCTGGAATGGGGAGAGGATGAGAAGTTGTTGGGTAATAAGTCCACCGTGTTCTCTGGCACAAAATCCACTCTCTGGGGGGGAAAATTTTACCAGTGTCATATCCTCACTGAGGGAGGTGGTTTTAAGCAACTTCATATCCTGTAATCTTCCTGTTTTACCAAAGCAGAGGGGAAAGTATACCAGAAGAGCACATACTTGTGAAGGTCACAGCCCAGACATGGAGGCTCCTTCAAAGACTGAGACGTCATTGTAAGTTTATGAAATAATTTCTCTCTCTCCTTCCTTATTATCACACAGCAGGATTCCAGCATAACAAGAGGAAAATGTAGGTGTATGAACTGGTAGGAATAGACATCTTCAGAAGAAGAGCCCATAGGAGTACTCAAAGCCAAGAAGAGAGACAAAACAAGGACTTCAGAAGAATTTGAGACTTTTCTCGTCTAAACCTACATCA
Source organism: Hystrix cristata (assembly GCA_004026905.1). Lineage (NCBI taxonomy): Eukaryota > Metazoa > Chordata > Mammalia > Rodentia > Hystricidae > Hystrix > Hystrix cristata. Next base: position 71,719 of record PVJO010001147.1, read on the forward strand.
GCTATTGATAGAGTTCAACTCTTAAAGTAACATAAATCTTCACGATAATACTCCACTTACCCCATTTAATATATCGCAATAAAACAGGATTCGTTGTTACAAAATATGTCAAGTTATGGCAAACAAGCAAGGAAAATGTCTCCCAAGGAGACAAAATAGGCATCATAAACAGATTCAGGTATATGACACAGATGTTGGAATTACCAGACCAGTACTGAAAACATGAAAAGCTATGATAGTACATTACAGAATTTAATGGAAAATGCTTTAAGAACTGACAGGACACGGAAGGGGTAAGAAGGAAACTCTGAGAAAGAATCCAACACAAATGCTTGGAAACAGTGGAATAAAAAATGAAGACTGCAAGTGACAGGCCAAACACTAGACTTGTCGTATGTGAGGAAAGAATCACTGAGCACAAGGCCATGTCAGTAGAAACTTCCTGATCTGCCATTCAGAGAGGAAAAAAGAAAGAAGGGAAAATCCAAAAGATTCAAAGTTATGGAACATTGTTCAAAAGTACAAATTATAAGTAGTTAGAATACCAAAAAAATAGTAATAATGACTGAGAACCTTCTAAATTAATGATCTTCACCAAAATATGAATTCAGGAAGCTCAGAGAACACAAAGCAAGGTTAATACAAAAACTAAAACCAAAACCAAACCTAGGTACATCATATTAGACTTTAGAACCCTTTTCTGTCCCCAGAAAAGAAAGATTAAAAAAAAATGAAACTTAAAAGAATCCAGAAGATGAAACACACCCTACCCGAAGAGGGACAAACATACAGTGAGCTTCTTGGCACATATCATCCAAGAAGAAGAAAGTAGGACTAAGGCAAATGTTGAAAGAGAAACAAGAATTAAAAAAAGAGAGTAAACATTTCCATACCCACAAAAACTATCCTTAAAAGTGAATGAAAGACAAAGACTTTCTCAGATAAACAATACTTAAGGAATTCATACCCAGCACACCTATATACAAAAACCATTCACTTTTTTTGTGCAGAAAGGGAATGATTTAAGAGAAAAACGTGGGTTTACATACAGAAAAAAAAATCAGAAGAAAAATGATTATGTAATACAAATATTTTATTTTCTTATTTTCATTTGAGCTGAAATAGATTTCCGCAAAGTAATAATGAGAACAAGTTATTGTGTAATTATTGGTAAATGAAATAGATGCAAACAATGTCATAAGAAGGAGGAATTGGAAGTAAAATAGTGTATCTGTAATACAAATGATGAGATGGTATTTTTCAAATGAAAATTAAATTTGTTAAGAATATATGTTGGAAAATCTAAGGACATTGGTAATATTTTAAAAAATCTATATTCTAAAATAGGAGACAAAATCGAATCATATAAGATGTTCACTTCAAACCAAAGAAAGTAGAAACAAGGAAAAATGAAATAAAGCATGCAACAAATAGAATAAAGGTACAAACATTTTAGAAATTAATTGAACTATACAAATACTAATTTTCAGAATGAGTGGTCAAAACATCACTTAAAATACAGGAACTGCCAGAAGGGATGAAAAACCAAGACCCAATTTTATGTTGTTTAAAAGAAAACAATTTTAAAAATAAAAACTCAGATTTATTAAGAGTGCAGATAAAGATATACCATACTAACACTGACCAAAAGAAACCTAATATAACTCTATTGCTATCCAAAGGATCACACTTCAGAGAAAAGAAAAGTATTATGGTAAAACAGAGGTACCACATAAAGGTGTAAGAGTTCGTTTTAATTTCTGCTAAATTGAATCTACCAAAAAAATAGAGTACGAAAAAAATATAAAACAAAAGCTTACAAAATTGAAAGGAGATAACGACACACTACTGCAGTCAAAGCCTTTCATTTCTCTCTTTTAATAACTACTAGAACATCAAGCAAAAAATCGGAGAATATTTAAATTCAATATCACTATCAATTAACTTGATCTCACTGACATTCATGAAATGGCATAACCAACAACAGAGTATATATTCTCCTGAAATTCTCATGGAACACTTGCCGTAGTTGAAAACATTCTGAGACCTAAAACATGCTTTAACAAACTGAAAAGAATGAAAAGAATGCAATGGATGTTCTCGGAGTAAATGGAATTAAAATAGAAATCAAACAGAAAGATGGTGGCAAATCCCCAAATGCTTAAAATTAGACAACACTGTTCTAAATCAGTCTTGAATCATGGAAGACTGCTCAAGGGAACATACTTTAAATATTCAACTAAATTAAAATGAAACTTCAATGTATCAAAATCTGTGGAATGCAGTGAAAGCAGTAATAAGAGGGAAGTAGATCACAACGAATGCATATATGGTAAGATGAAAGGTTCAAAATCAAAAGCCAGCTTCAATTTCAGTTTAGGAAATATGTTTTGATTGTTTATAAGAGTATGATTTTTAAAACATTGACATTGGTACATCTAACTTTACACATTCTTACAAACATTTGACTTCAGAGCTGTTTGTAAATGTGAGACGTTGGAATAAAAGGTGTTTTTTTAAAATATGATATACTGTTAAGTTACTATTGAAAACTATTGTATTTTTGTGGACTTTTTCTCAGGCTAGATAATGTGAACACAAACTGTCAGTATTGTTATGGTCTTTAAAGGGAAGTTCGGGGAAGAAACAGCTACCTCTTTGCACCTGTTCAAGTGGTCGCAGCTCTCAAACCTCCTGAACTATATCACAGTTTATCAAACTTGGTTACAAAATACTTAGCACATTTTTATATTTGTATTCTGTTAACAACATATGAACAGTCATACCTGATAGGCGAATCAATGATAATATGATTAAGAGCTTATAAACTTTCACTGCACCCATTTTTAAAGTGTTCAATTATTTAACAAACAATTACTGAGGAACGATGTTTCTACATGCCAGATGTGAGGGACATACAGTTGGAGGAGCTTGGCCCTTGCCTTTGACCAACTCATATTCAGTGGGACAAACAACTACAAAGACATTTTGAAAGTAACAGAAAATACCGTCGACCTTATTTATATGAAAATCTGCTTTGATCTTTCCATGTAACAGCATAGAGATTCTTGCAGTGCATGTTGTGAGTCATTGTTCCGTTCTCGTCTTCAGTATTGAGACAGTTATTCTCCACCTACGTAATTTCTGACAATTCACCACTAGAACCTTCGGGGTGAGCACACAACATATCAGGCAGGTGGGGCTTAGAAATGCAGCTTCCGGTTCTTCAGCTCCAGCGCCGTTGGGGTCTGCTGGGGTGCCGCAGTACCAGCAACATGATTCGTCTCCTCTTTCTGGCTCCTTCCTCTCTCCCTTAAGTGTTGCTTCTGAAAGTTTTTCCCTGTCAACTTCCTGCAAGAAACCTTTGTCTCAGGGTCTGATTTCTGTTGAACTTAACATCTGAATGATTATATATACACACGAGAGTCCAGAGTGTCAATAAAAGTGTTAAATTGGGAATTTTAGCCCTGGGAGAAGGCACCAGATAAGAGAATCTATCAGAGAAGATCTAATGAGCAGTTTGTAGTCCAAGTCCATGAGAAGATCGAGACACTGTTGTTTAAGAAGGTAATTTCACTCAGTCCAGTGGTTGCGGGTAATCGCTTCCTGGGATTATATAGATCTATATAGAGTAGGTATAACACAGAGGGCATAAGATCAGTGTGGGCTTTAAATTGCTATTTTTGGAAATGTTCAAGACATTAAGGACATAGATTTGAATAATCTCACTGGTGTGGAGAACCAAGGATGTGTCTCCTTCAATTACAACAAACTGCAGTTACTACTTGGTTCACAAATTTCATTCCTTCCACGCTTCTGGAGAAGATGGCCACGGTCGTGTTCGTTATCCAGTGCGAGTTCGTGAACGGAAGCAAAATTTTGCTGAAAGCTTCTGTTTGCAAACGAAATTTTTCGTGAACAGAAGCATGCGTGACCTGATGTATTACTATAAAAAGGATGCCGCTTGGAACTCCCACACATACATCTAAGCCTGAAACCTGTTATTGAGTTAATTATCACTAACATTAAGTTAAATATGAAATTTTGGAATTTGGTTTTACAAACATTGGGCTTAAGAGTTGTTAAATGTTAAATATTTATCCAAAAAGTAAGATGTGTGCCATTGTTAGAAACAATGTGATTTTAGGTGATTTGTGAATGATTAATTTTATTGTAATGATTGCATATTTATTTTATGGCTATCAGAAAATATAACTACTATATAGTGATGTGATTATAGAGGCTTTGTTTTTATTTAGAACAATAATCATTAAGTAAATAAGATACTAAAAAGTTATGCAGTTGATAATCGACTGACTAGCTTTTGAGCTTCATTGATATGGAACAAATGGTGATTGAAATGATCTAACTTGGGAAAACCTTGAGATATGTAAACAGAAGTGGGGAGAGATAAATTTAGACAGGTAAAGTTTTGTAACTCAACATGTTGGTCCCTGGAGGTCTGTTACAGAATTACGAAGAGTGCAAATATGGATGGTAGAGTCTATACTATTGGACGTGACAGGAAATCTGGAGGGACTGACAAGTCCACAGTAAACACTATGAAGAACTATTCATCTCAGAAGGTACTCGGACTTGGATGGAACTCTGGAAATTTACCAATGTAACAGGCCTTTGCCAATGAGTACAGAGTCTTCTAGGTATTAAAGAGGATGTAACTTGGGAAAAATCAAATGTGTATGCCTTCTGGTTGTGGAATCTAAGGTTCTACACGGCTCACATGCAACAGCTTACTGATGCTCACCACGTGTCATGCTTGTCTCAGAGATGAATCAATGGACAATTGTTGAGCATGAATTCTGGTAATAACATCTAAGATAACTTAGCACAAATTAAGTTTCGAGTGAACTGAATTATGATATTTTTAAAATGAGAACGAAAATAACTTCATTCTCCCAAAGCAACTTTGTCTGGATACGACTGGGGGGTGGTGCTGGGGATCAAACTCAGGGCTTTGTGCTTGCTAGGCAAGCACTCTACCACTTGAGCTAAATCCCCAACCCCTAGATATGATTTTTTTTTTTCACATAATGTTTGGATTGTGTTTCGTTGTTCAGAATTAGACCTCAAGCAGCTGGTTTTTAACTTCAACATATATAATTATTAAAAGAATTTTTAAAAATCTACGAATATTATTCTTCAGGAAGATATAAGTATTTCAGGAAGATTTGAGTATCTTCACAAAATAAATAACTTGTATAGACAACATTTCTAGTAAGATAAAGATGAACGCTTTAACTTGCTTGTGTCAAGTTGGTTGAACTGTATTTTACAGTCGGAAATATAACCATCTCCTTCACAGACCTGCCGTGACAAGCCTGGTCCATCACAGAACTTGGTACATCTACCTGCTAATGAGAAGTCAGGCCCATCACTCCAAATGCATCAGCTGGGCTGGAAACTATATCCATAATGGGTATTTTATAAACAAACATGTGGTGACATTAAAACTTCCTTGGTGGATTTTTTTTTTTTAACTGAAAATCTGTACATTGTAACTGTTATGTTTCTTTTTGGAACTTATTTTAATGAAGAATGTAAAGCATTTCCAAATGACACCTTGGACATAATCACAGCGAACTCCTGGGCCCACCAAGAAGGGTTTATTGGCAGAGGCCTCATAGGACATCACAGCGCTGGCTTTTTCACAGCCTCGGAGAGTTTCTTTACATTCCCTTCTCTTGGAGACAGAAATTTAAAGAGTTCATGAGAGGCTGGGGGTAACAGGAAATGGGGAGTAATTTAATTGGCATAGAGTTTCTGTTTGAGATGATGAAAAAGTTCTGGAAATGGATAGTCGTGATGGCTGTATGACATTATAAATATACTTAGTTCCACTAATCTGCGCATTTCAAATGTAAAGTGGCAAAATTTATGCTATGTGTATTTTTTACCACAGTAAGAAATAAAAAAAGCAAAAGAAAGAAAACTCTTGAAACCACCAGATTTGCAATGGCCTCCTTAAATCCTTGTTAGTGTAACGCTGGGGCGATTGCATTTTAATTGCCAGCTGGCAGCTATCAAGATTTGCAACCACACAGCATGAAGAACAAAAAATGTCCAGTGTTTCCTCTAATCTCTCAGCAGCTTTCACTGTGTGATTTCACTCTCCTCAGAGGAGCACATAGCGTTCTTATCTTTCGGAGGGTAAACAAGCCACCTATTTGGGAGAGTTTTGATAGCAGAGACGTCCATGCTGCTTGGCCTGTGTCAAGAATTAAGCACTCTGTTTCTAGCTGGATTTTGTATTGTCTTAGAACATGAGTGATGCTGGGGAAGTTATTGAAACTAGCCTCCAGGAACGAAGAGGTTTCAGGAGAAGCCAATCTGTTGATGAAGATAACTCTGAAGAGATTTAAAACTGAAACACCAAATGTAATCCTGCCCCAATTTTTTAAAATTATATATTATTTTGTTATCGACACAGGCTCAGAAGTATAAAGTTAGCTGGTATATTGGTGATTTAATGCCTTTGTGAATGATAAGCTCAGACATCATTTTATTAAAAATGTGCACATAAATTATTTCCAAGTGGTAATAGTTCCCCAATTATTTGAAGTGGATTTATTCAAGATAAAGGATTGTTTCCAAAAATAAAAAGCACTCACACGATTCAAATAGAAAGCAGGTTTTACTTTGTTGTCATATTAATAGATGAGGCGTGATGACAAATATGGTGAATGTTTAAATTTTAAACAGATTATTTCAGTAAAAGATATATTGCCAACAATCCTCCTCAAAATACACCCTCTTGCCTTCAGCACACTTATCCCATTGTTTTTGGCAATGTGAATGTTTCTTTTGTTGCAGTAAGTACTTTTTTTTTTAATAATTTAAGCTTCCCCCAGAGTATATGATCACCCCTGGCATGGCTGTATCAAAAATTTTATCTCATTAATTACTAAAGAAATAACTTCAACAAATTACAAGGGATGAATTATTACCATTGAAGGGACAATTTAAAGAAATCATGTAGTTCTCAAGAGGCTGCAACTATCTCCAAAAATTCTTAAAATGAGTTATTATTTTACAGTACTGATACTAGAATAAAACTTTTCATTCATTTGCGTCTGGTCGTAGAAGGCTATACTCTGTGGTGAAGCATTTACTTTTCTGAGGATACAGGGCAAATTGAAAGGAGAGTATTTACAGACCAAATAGCTGCCCTACGGTAAATACACACTGTGCAGACATGAACTGCATCTGAATTTTCCAAACCAAACAGGACATAACTTTCAAGCTAAAGTGCTTAGAAAAAAGCAAGAAGAAGAAGAAGAAGTAAAATGCAATCTCTTAAATTCCTTGATCCATTTTGAAATTTTGATTGCTTGGTCAAAATGAACAGAACTTTTCATTTATGACTGGTTCTGTTCTTCACTTTCTACATACGGTGACTCATTTCTTATTCATGAAAAACAGTGTCTATCATTATGGAGAAGCTGCTCACTGTCACAGAGATAATCAGTGACAGAGCTGAGGACCCAAACTAAGCCCTCTGGCCCCAGGATGTGCAGACTCAGCTCTTACACTAGGCTGCCTTCCTGAAAAGATAATGTAGAGAAGAAATTTCACTGAAGGAAATCACAAACACGGGGTCTTCTTTGCTTTCTGTAATTTAGGCAGGGCAATCATGGCAAGTCAACTAGACTGTAGAGAGGCAGGAGAAGATTTTCCAGGTAATATCTGGCTCTTATCTTTCTTTTTTGTAGTTTTCATTCACTTCCAATACTTGCAGATCCCAAACTATTCTCATCTGTGAAATGTCAACATTTGTACCAACACTCTGGAGAAGTCTTCATTTTTGACAAAGCCTTTTCCCATATGGGAATTTAGCTAGTCAGGTGAAGAGTCTATATCAATCTTTCCTTCTTTCTCTCATGCTGCAATTCTGATTGCATGATTTCCCCATGACTCACACTAGGATTACCACCAAAATTTTAGGTTATTTTGGTATTCTTCAAATTGAATGCTTATGGAATGGTTAATAACTTACGATGTTTGCATGCATCAAGAGCTTTAGTCACTCAGTCATTTGTGTTTATTGTTCTTTTTCACATAATGTTCTCCTTCGAGATAACTGTGCAAGAAAAGTAGTCCATCTTTTTCTGGCCATCAGTTACAAGACCGAATCAGTTGTTTGAAGTGGTAGAGAAAACAGAGTCTAGAGAACATGGCTTCCTCACTCATAAACTCCGTGCTTTCAAATAATTGACTCTGAAATTTGATTCTCTTTATACCTTGCCAGTAGGTATATCATAAGCTTTGAGATAATGTATTTAAAGAATGTACCAGAGCATGAAAATAGCTGCTCCAAACCTTTATCTTTACACATCAGGGACCTGTCTCTGCTTTGGCCGTCTTTTTGTTACTGAGCTGTTAGTACATAGTGTATTTTCTTCTTTGTCTTTGATATATTTTTGAAGCACACTTTGTCACATATGTGTCTGAAGAAGACCACTTTTAATACACTGAGAATAGAGCAATAACCTCGTAACTAGTTTTCTTGGAAATAGTTTTACCACTACGGAACACACTTGCTAGATTTTATTTGCTAAAATGAAATTTTATCATCTTATTATATTCCATCAGGCAAGTACCTTTGATAACATCCAGCTCTAGCAAGTATCTGGTACACTTTAGTCACCAAATGAATAGTGACTGAACAAATGGGTGAGTGCCTTGTGGGGGATTTTCAAGTCTTCTGTGGTTAGATTTCCCTTCCATGGTCAGACCCACTTTTATTTCCTTATCTCTTTTTAGTTATTTCTGTGAACATTGAATGTGCATATTTTGTGCAGCTTCCACATGTTAGATACCATTGGCAGTTGTTGAATATTTGAGGATGATAAAGTAATACACATCTTTGAAAGAAAGCATTTACTAAACCAGATTGATTTATTTATAGTTTGCTTTTCCATTCGTGAGGTTTCATTAGTGCAGTTTTTTGCCAGCCTACAAAGCCATTTCTCCCCTTTCATTCCATGCACATTCCTTTTATCCCTCAGGATTCCGTTCGAATCGCACATTGTTCTGCACAAACGCTTTACCTAACCAGTCTCTGTAAGGTGATCTCTCCCTCAGTCCTCCTCCTTGCTAAGACAATTACCATTAATTACATCATTCTTTGGCCAAGAATTGTGCATTATAAGTTTTCTAGTACTGTAATACTAAACGTTATTCTATAAATATGCAATTTATTCTCTATCTACTTGTGTGATGTAAGTCCTCCAGAGCTAGGCCCTTCACATTGCACTTTGCGTTTCTTCTTGCCTTCCACAAGGCTTCATAGTAATACTTTTTCCCCTAGTGGTTCTTTAGTCAATATCTTCCGAGTGGTGGATAGGCTGTAGGAAATTTTCTTGTATATAACAGAGATATATTCGCCATACATAGACAACTAGATATTCAATAACTTTTGGCCTATTGTAAAAGTACAAAATGATTGATCAATATTATGGAAATAATAAATCTCTTGATTACAACTAATAAAAAAGCATATTTCTGAATATTCAAGAAAAATGTCATGGAATTAAGAAATATAAATCTTGTTTGCAGAGAGAGGTCGTTATCTCTATCCTTTTCCCCTCTACTAATTCATTTCTAATCCTGTTCCAGTCTTTGTTCCTATTTCTATACTATTGCTCAGAGTAGAGGTTCTTAAGTTCCTGGCTCCTTATAAATTTCACAAATGGGTTTCAGAAGGACTTGGAATCCAATAAAACATCAGGGATAAAGAGAACTAGCCCGTTATTTAACAATAAAAAGTGGAGGCTGAAATCCTGGCTTATCTAAGTTCAATGCTGTTGGTCTGCCAACTCTGCTATGGAGCAGATGATTTCTCAGGTTTCAAGACAGAAAAATTATTGGACTATAGAAGGGATATAGTCTGGGTTTGAGGCTGGAGTGTTCTGGACAAGGTTTGTAACAGTACAACTCACAAAAGCAACAGCTCATGTATTGTTGGAGATGTATCAGGAGCAGCTCTAAAATGCTTCAGATATTAACTTTTCTTAAACCTTAACAAAGATCTATAAAGGAAATAGCACTACAGATACCCTCATTTTAGATCTCAAAACCGTGCAAGAAGGGGAGGAAAAGGCAAGGAGCAAGGTGATGATGGTTCTTTGTGTACAGAAAGGGAAGAGAGCCGAGGTAAACTTTCCTACACTAAAAATGTTGCAAGCCATCCAGTGTTCAAAGCTTCCCTAATTCTACTTTAGCCTTCCTTTGGCTGAGGAAGAAATCCGTCCAGAGCTGTAAACATGCAGCCAGACAATCCACCCCAACCCCCAACCTAACTTTGAAGAGTCAGTCTAAGAATAAACAAGTCACATCAAGTCTGTGAGGATAATCACTTGTTTCCAGAGCTCTTAGGAAATCAAAGGGCTTCGGGAGGCCTTTCTAAGATCTGGCAGTCTTAATGCTCTTAATGCGCAGGTACGATTTAAGTTGCTTGTGTGTGAGGCAGATCAGAAAGAGTGACTAGCCTTGAAATGAACTTTGACAACATGCAGAACACAGTTGCCCTGTTAGCTAGTGGGTTGTCCACAGAAAACACCATTTAAGTGGTTTTAGCAGCAGATGTGGTGTGTGCTCTGAATTGGAATGTTTCCCATAACTGTACGGCAGCTGAGGTTTTGGGGAACCCAACCCTCAAAGATTCCAAAGCCAGGACGAGCTCAAGCCATCTCAGAGCGAGCACAGATTCTACCCTTAAAATTGTTCCACTTCGGTTAGAGTGTAAGAGACCTGCATTCTGGTAACAGTATTGGGACCTCTTTGTGAATTAACTGCGTATGACTTCGCTGTGATTTAGTTTCTTAGAAGAATGGATGCGACAATATATATATAACACAATATGTGATTAAAGATACACATTATTAATAAGCTTTTAAATAAGTTAATGTTTAGTACAATGTTTGGGATTTTGGAGATGAGGTTTTTAAACAAAAAAATCATAAATGAAAATATTTATTTTTCCTGCATAAATATAAATAAAATTTAAAAAATCTTATGATTGGGGCACAGTTTTGAAAATAGTCTGCAAAGACAAAGTACCCAAGAGGTTTGATAGTTAATTTTGTGTGTATTAAGAGCTTAGTCTTTCTTAAGCTGCCAAATAGTAATGCAAATTGCATTAGGTGTGAGAAAACCTGGGTGTTCCTTTCTACTTTGCTTCTTACCAGCTCTCCGAATGTAAGGAGGTCAGTGGGTTTAAACTTTCTTGTCTGTAAAATGGAAACAGTAAATATTTTTTTCCCTTGCCTACCTCAAGGATTATGGCGAAATGCATCAGAAAATAATAACACTTACATTTTTGGACACCTTCCCTTTAAGGGCCATGCTATGAGTTACATGCTTTAAGTGTATCACCTCCCTTCAGCTTCACTCCAACACTAAGATTTCTACCCATTTTAAAGTTATGGAAACTGAGGTTCAGAAAGATTAAGCAAGTGGCCTAAGTTTATAGAACTTACAATCACAGGAAGGAGCCAAGATGTGAACATTATCCAAAGTGCTTTTATAAAAGTGAAAGGCTCTCAATAGCAAGGTAAGGCATCCTTTTCCTCTCCTCATCTTGTCTTTCTTCCTCTACGTTTTCTTTACTACCTCTTGATCTCTTTGTTCTCTTTCTGACTTTTGAAATTAGGTATCACATATTTCTGTAATTCATCATCACCTCGTTTAGTAGGTTTGGGTTTTGATAAGAAGTAAACCAGGGATTGAATGAGACAATACTCATGCTATTGTTCATATCCAGTATTTGACTGTCCTTAGCAATTCATCAAGTATCTCTCAATAATTTAGGATATACTATGACTAAGTCGAGTGCAGGAACTCTAGAAATATGAATGCGACTTCTTCCTATCGTGAAGTAAGATGTGCACATAAATAAGTCAAACACGAGAAAGAGGCAATCGCATGTCATGCAAAAGAGGAATTTCCTGCAAAGAGAGCTCAGGTGGAGAAGCCGATTGAACAAAAGTGAGGAGGCTTACGGACTTCTCATGAATGTTAAAGAACAACGACAATAAAAGGATGCTGCATTTTTTTTTCCTAAACTATGTGATTATGAACTATCTAGGAGAGGGAAGGTGGGGCAGGTGGAGAAACTTGGGAAGCAAGGTTGGGAAATACACCTCCCCCCCTTTAGACACCCTAAGAATTTCATTCCTTCAAGGCTCGTCAAGGCAAAAGCTCTTTACTGCAGAAGTACATACTCAGATGACTGGAGGAGGTGTGTGTGTGTGGGGGGGGGGTGTCGTCTAGAATTTCACAGACGCAGAGTGCAAGTTTCCGCCTGGTAAGAGCCCAGGGGCCAGGGCATAAAGATACAAGTCAAAACATAGACACTTCACACAGAAACAACTAACAGCATCCAGCAAGGGAATTATAAAAACTCAAAAAATCTTTCCAGTGCCAAAGAAATAGCTCTCCTTGTATTTGCACTTTCTTTATTCCCCTCTACTTATTGAAATTTAGAAAGAGCCGCAGAATCTTTCACCTTCTCAGAGTTCTAGGTGAAATAAAAGTGTAGTTTGCAAGAGCCAGCTTTCTCATATGTGCACTAAATTACATTCACTCGCTTGTAGGATCTGTGAGTTTAAAAAAAAAATCAAAACAACTGGTGACAAGAGAGATTTTAAACTATGAGTAATGAAAATAATAAATAACATACTTTTCATATAAAACCCTGGCTTTCTTCCAGGAAACTGTAGAAATCCATTTGAAATCCACAGAAACTCCACAGCACAGTACTCCAACTTGCAAGAACATTCCGAGGCAAGTAAGAATCTGTATGAGGAGTTTCACTTAAGGCTACTCATTTATTTTTGCAAAACACATTTGAAACAACAAGGTGAAATTCATTTCATTTTCCAGACTTACACATCCTGAGAGCAAGAAAAATTGTCATTTCAGGAGTAAGATAAGTTTATCATAATACAACTCGTAAGCGTGGATAGTGGGATGGTGCAGGGGGTGGAGAAATGATCCCTCTAGTTAAAATATTTCAGGAAAAGAATCAATGATAAAATAAATTTCAAGTCAAGTTGCTTCAGTAAACTATAAAAGCAGCTTCGAATCTTAAGCAGATGCAAAAGGAATAAAACAAATGCCGAGGAAAAAAAGGCCGATAAAGTTTCTGGCTACAATACAAGAGACATATCATTACCATATGATCTAATGTGGGTGTCAGCCGGATTGTGTTCATTGAAGGAAACCTTACTTTTTAACTGTGCTATGGAGTAGAAGCAGGAGGTTTTCAACCTAGTGACTGTAACAGAACAGAATCTACCCCCTCCTTTTTTCCACACCTGCAAACTCTTTGCTTGGGCTGAAAATTTAGTGTAATTACATCTCAGCTTTGAGGGCTCCTGTGGCAAATACCCGGATTAAAAGGTATGCTTTTCAATAATTGTCCTGAATTCTGCTACAGTCTAATAAAACTTCGTTCAAGTGGAGAGCAGAAGGAAATATTTGGTGAGAAAAAGAAAAGGACAAAATCTTGCTAAACTTTTAATAATCTTTATGCAACATTTTAAACAAATATTGCTTAAAAACAGAAGTAAAATGTTTGATGAATTGATCGAATGCATTGCTTTAGGTCTTTCTTTTCTGTTCTTGGGAAGATGCTTATTAAAAAACTGTAACCTAACACCAGAGTTCTCTATAGTGATGTTTTGTATTTGTACTAATGAAATGTTTAGCTCTTTATGAAGTGTTAACAGAAAAGTATTCTAAACTAATATACTATTCATGGTTAGATTATATGTTTAAGGATTTATTTCCATCCTGAATTCTTGTACACTTTATAAACTTTTAAAACTTCAAAGAAGTGGACTCTGCTGGTCAACTCTAGAGATCTAATGTGTATTTCTATAACCCCAGCAACGAATAAACGCTATTACCAAAGGGGTGAAAGTAAACATTGAAAATATGTATTATATTAAAGAAAGCAGATATTTCAACAGTTGCATAATGCCTTTAATATTAAGAAGTTTCTCTATCAGTTTTGTGATTTTTTTTTTTTTTTAGTCCAAGTGAAATTTTATTTTAAGGTACATTCACTGTGAAATGACCTTGTGAGTTAATTTTTGTTCTAACTTTAAACCAGGGTAACCCGATGACTACTGCTCAAGTGGGCTCCCAGTGATCTAAATGCCTGTGGCTTTTTCCTTCTCTTGGTGCTTTTACCAGGAAAAAAAAAAAGCCAACTGCTTTTTATAGTAGCCCTTATTTATGGATAAATGCTGCTTTTATTATTCATATTATTATTGGGGTTTTGAATTCACCTAGTACTGGAGGATTTTAATTTTACTTTGCTTTTATAGTTTCACTTGTTTCTTGAGGTTTACATTTTAGCTTTGAAAATCATAGCAAAGGTATAAATGACACTACACAAACGTCGGTCTGAATAATACAGTTAATTTAAAGGGCAGAAACAATTTGGGGAACCAGAGAATGTCATTTTTGAGAAAACATTTATAAACCATGGCAGCTACCATTAGTGGAATCTAACATTATATTCATTTTGAGAATATTTAAAACAATTATAATGAAATGTAAAATGCATTTCATCTCAGTAACAGTCTCTTTGTTTTGTAGAGGGAATTACTGTTTGCTCTTTATGTTTTTGTGGTTTTCTAAAGAGGGAAGGAGTTGATTGAAGAAATCATAAGTAACCACAGCTCACACTGATTGCTTTATGATGCTGGCTCTTCAAGCAGCATGACCCCAACGTAAAAGAAGTTATTTCATGGAAGAATTTGCAAAACATTGTTCTTCTTTAGGATATTCAGAGTTAAAATGAGTGCACACACAAACACACACAAACGAATATATTGTGGAGAGAATCTATACCATTTACCAGAGTAAAGAAGTAAAAATGATGATACTATTCCTCTGCACATGCCTTATTTGGGTTGTTAGTGAAACAACCCGGCGTTTTCTACTCTGCAGAAAGGATTGTAAAGCAGCATCTGCATTAACTTTGGTTGCTATTTATTAAATCTGCAATTACTTTGCTTCATCTTTCTTCTAAAATTGTAAGTCATTAAATATGCAAGGCTAGCAAACTTGTGGTAAACCATAAACATTGCATTTTAATGTGAAACAGATAGAAAACCTTTTCTTTAGGTCATTCCAAGCAAACGTCCTGCCAAAACAATAGTCTCCACTTAAAGAAGAGGGACTGTGGAGAAATGGGCTCTTGGAGAACACTTAGTACTGAACTTAGATTAAGCATATTGATAATAATTTTAATGGGTATTTTTTAAGTGCAGAACCACAAGTCTATATCGTGTGTCCTGCTTTACACGTACTTGACTATTAAATATAAACTGAGAACAAAGGTGTAAATAATTGAAAACATTTGGTTTTTCTTTCATGGTGAAAACTTTTAGAAAATACACTCAGTTTATCCACAAAAGACTTTCTCCCCCCCTCCTTTTTTTTGGCCTTTATGCTTCGCTACCATTAGATAACAGGACTCAAAACAATTATTTAATTCTTACTGTGAATGTTCAGCGTAAATACACATTCTTATAATTGTTCACTTCAAAGTGGAGATGATACAGTTTGTTTGGGGAACACTTAAAAGACCCCGAAAGGATTTTAAAATATTTCTTCTCAAAAATGGGCTTCCTATTCTCTGATATCACCTATAGCACTTTTTGTTATTCAGCTTTATTGTTCAGAGATTTTTACTTCATGTCAGGTAATTCAACAACATAGTGCCTGTTGAACGAATGCATTTCTCAAAATTGTACCTTCTTAGTCAACTTGTGTTGTACGAATGATTCCTATTAGTAAAGAGCAGGTAAC
This sequence comes from Hystrix cristata, assembly GCA_004026905.1. Lineage (NCBI taxonomy): Eukaryota > Metazoa > Chordata > Mammalia > Rodentia > Hystricidae > Hystrix > Hystrix cristata. The sequence continues at coordinate 87,565 of PVJO010001147.1, forward strand.
GTATGCATCATATGAATTCATTAGAGTTTTTCTATGTGAATTTATTGACTCACTAAAAATAACCAATGTTGGAGTGCTAGCACATAGATATACTTGTAAATGTGAAATTTGCTTATAGCAAATAGAGGGTTTCAATTTGGTAACCTCCTTATATTAGAAATTTAGTATCAAAAGAGAAGATAATATTGCATTTTAAAGCATGGATTGGATGAGTGGCTTGAAACATATGGAATAAATTTCATTGTTAATAAAGTGACTGTCGGTTGAGTCATTTGTGTGTAAAATATTGTGCAAGGCCCAGATACAGAAAAAGGAATAATAAGACACGCCCTGGAGGAGCATATTGTCTAATGGGGGGACTGGGGGACAGACCAAGCATGCAAAACAAATTACAATATAACGCGATAAGTTTTTTAAAAGAGGTAAGAGCAACGTGCCCTGGGAGCGCAGAAGAGGCCCAGGGCAGCGTTCTGCCCAGATGAGCCAGGACAAACAGAAGGAAAATCCGTTATCTCATTTAATCGTCCCAGTTTTCATACAAGGTAGGTGTTCTAAAATGACAAGTGGCTTCCAGTGTCAGGGTTGAGCAGATGAGAAATGGAGAGAAACGTGGCCAGAAATATTAGTTGGCATCGAATTATGAGTGGCCTTCCATACAGCCCAGATAATGTGGGCATAGTTGGGGAGCCACGAGAAATCAACAAAGTGTCTGCAGTAGAAATTCATAGGATGAAATTTAATCTTAGAAGGTCACTCAGGCAGTAGAGTGGAAGATGACTTGGAAGGGAGGAAGTAATCAAGGCAGAACTGAGAAAGCTTTTGTAATAGTTCAGGACATGATAGGAAGGCCTAGTCCCCCCAAAATACTATGACGACGAGGGTTTCCTGAGATGCTCTTGAAGCAGGAGTTGGAGACCCTTGTGTGTAGAAGGAACTTTGACCGTAGCGTAGCTTGTATTGAACGAGCATCAGAAAGTCCAAAATGGTTTCTTGTCGAGGAAATAATGTGCATATGATGGGAATACAAACTATATCCTCTTCATTTAGACTCAAAATTCAAGCAGATTTAAATAATATTCAAATTTCTCTTAAGAAGTAAGTAGCTGTCAAGTGAGACTCTTATTACCTTATCACCTTTTGAAGACATTGTTAATCTTCTCTGCTCCCTCGTAATCAATATTAGTTTTCTGCTTTGCTCTGTGCTTACTTACTAGGGGTGTGATGTAAGAAATAACACTTTGAGCAACACTACTCTTCCTGAACTTTGCATTTCTTTCCTAGGTTCTCGGGTTGTGAAAATATATGAGATAAATCATGAAGGCGACCATCATCTTCCTCCTGCTTGTACAAGGGTCTTGGGCTGGGCCATTCCAACAGAGAGGCTTATTTGACTTTATGTTGGAAGACGAGGCTTCTGGGATTGGCCCTGAAGAGCACGCTCCCCCTGAGATTCCTGACCTGACCTCCCAGGGACCGGTGTGCCCATTCCGCTGTCAGTGCCACCTTCGAGTTGTTCAGTGTTCTGACTTGGGTAAGTGGAGTGCAGGCGCCTCTGCCTACCTTGTTGATCATATTCATGGTCTGGCTTCTCTGATGGTTTAGCATTTTTTAGTTTTACTCTCTGCAATTCCAAAGGCGAGGGACAGTGCCACCTAATGAGGAGTGAGGGAAGCAGAAGAAGATAGAAAGAGAAATAGCTTTTACTCTAAGACACGTTTTCTTCTTTCCTTCCCTTTTCTTAAAGTCAAGATGCCATCACTTTGAAATCTTGGATAAATCACTTTTTGAAAAATCTTTCTGAGCTTTGTGATGCCCCTTCTGGAAAACAAAACAAAACAAAAAGAAAAACCCACAAAGATCTTTGAACAAAAAAATGTCGTATGTTCTGTAATTTCCAAAGTAATGGTTCAATGTAATCACATGATTTGTTTTTGTGGAGTCTTAGATATTAAGGAACTCTGGACAATCTCTTTACTCTTGACTCCAGATAAAAGAATATGAACATTACTACATTGTAAAGTATGCAGTATTATCAGAAGTAAGGTAAATTTCACAACAAAAAAATTATCTTCCAAGTACCAAAATACTCCCTTAATCTTTGGGAATTTGTTTTATCATTATCTTTGGCATTTTGTAATACTGTTGTTTATATTCTTTAAAAAGTTTCAAAGGAAATATTCATAACTAAAGTCTAGTGTAAATATTCCATATAATCTTGGAGCATATATCTTTAGCCTAATACCTTAAAGACAGTCTGATTTATCCTCTTTTAACAAAAATCTGGCTGGAAACTCTCAGAACAACATACTTAAGAGATAAATCTCCAGAAAGTTTGAAGGCCCAGTGGATGGGCCAAAGGGGGATGAACTTAGTTTACATGGCAGCTGATTCACATTCCTCCTTTCTTTTGGCATATTTTCTTGTCAAAAAGAAAAAGAGAGAGAGAGAAAAGAAATCCTTGTCTGATGATTCTGCCATGTGCATGTCCTTACGTGAGAAGTCCTATAATGTATCAAGGCACTTCCTTCAGAACACCTGTATCTACCCAGGACATCCCTGCTAAAAATATTTTGCAGAAAACATTTGCCATTCACTTTTCCAGTTAGAATAAACAACATATAGGAAGTTAGACAGACAGAAAACATATTTGACTGCAACAACTGGAGACAATTTCTTTAGTACTGATATGTGCTACCTAGCCATTGAAAACCCTAACAGAAAACATATTAAACAGCTTTTAAAGAGCTAAAAGATAATTACACAGTATTCCTTCCTTCCTTCCTTCCTTCCTTCCTTCCTTCCTTCCTTCCTTCAACACATAGACTGAGAGCCCACCAAGAGTCAGTTTGTGAATCCGGGAGGAAGAGATGAGGGCGATCAGTAGGGTTCCTGAGCTTGTGACTCTTGCATTCTAGTGGTGTCCACTTTTCGTCTTTGAATTGTGTATTCAGTATGAAAGAGATTGGATTACTATCACCTTCTCCAGAAACTGTTAGAAGTATCTAGAGGTCACCTGTATTACTGACTACTTGAGAAGTAATATAGTGTGGGTGAAAAGAATCTGAAGAAAGAGTCACCATTTGACGGGTAAACTAGTGAAAAACATTTTGGATGTTACTCAGGGCACTGGCCAGTTTCCCAAGAAATATGATACAAGTTAAATTTCACTTTACCTCTGAGAACAAGGTTGGAAAGATTGGTTATTACTCCCAGTACATATAATATCAAAACTGAAAGGTTATTGCTTTTGAGGATGAGTTGGTCAGTTTAAAGAAGTTTTATTTTCCTTCCAATAGAGTTTAATTTTGTTTCCATGACAAACAGTTCACAAAGCTTGACTCTGATAAAAGCAATGGGTCAGTTTTCTAATTGTCGCATAAAAGGCACGTGCCTATTGTTCAAAACTAAACAGAAAAATATGGTATCGGGACACATCAAATTCATTGACCTGAGAGTCCCAGATGCAGTTTTTGTTGTTATTAACCTTTTATTTTGTTTTGTTTTTAGGTGCCAAAGTTATTTTTCTCTACATGCTATCTTTTTTTTTCTATGTACTCAAAATATACATCATTTCTATGGCATACATAGACTCACGATTACTGTATGCTAAGGAAGTAGCTAAGATTATAGTGTCGATTTGTTTTTTGCAACCACATTTCATCAAGATGAGTGCCAATGACCAATGATAGCTCAAACAAGGTGCTTTTAGTGCTCCAGATATGAATATTAAATATATTACACAATTTTCAAGGCAAAAAATACATTTAAAAAAATGAGAAACTTTATCATTAAAGAAATAAACTAGCTTTAGGCACACTTTCAACAAGTACTATTTGGTGACAGAAAGATATTGGCCAGCTCTTCAAAGCCTGGTCATCTTCATCTGAAGAACAATCATTGTCTGTCTTAGAGGCCCCATTCCCTGGGGGGGTCCCTGGCTCAGGACAGCTCGATACGTTTCTGGGTTATACAATGATGAAGTCAAGTACAAGATGAAAGAAAAGTGGAAAGAAAGCAAAGAAAAAAGGATGAATACTCTCACTCATAGGAAAGCCAAGGTTGTTCATTTTGTTTGATCTGAACAGGAAGCCTAATTATCATAATAAAGGAAATGCATTTTGGGATGCCAAATGTTAATTACTATCAGATAAGCGGCTAATGTTGTAATGTTTTCAGGATCATCTCCGCCAGAGAATTTTTATTTGTCTTGCTGAGGATCAGACCCAGGGTCTCATCATGGTAGGCCAGCACTCAACTACTACAGCCCCCACCCTCTTACCAGAAGTTTCAGTGAGCAGAGAAAAGCCTAAGTGTTGAAGAACAGAAATCCCTTGTCATCTTGTAATCTAAACAGTGTTTAGGACAATCAAACATTTTTATTGCAATGTTTGTCTATTTTTTTTTTTTTTATGAAGAGGGTTTCTGGTAAAGTTTCGCATCAAAATTTTAAACAGTTCTTTCAAAGCTAGGAAATTTCATACTTTGCAGTTGAAATTGTTTAATATATTCATGGGAAAATTTAAGGCCGTCTGGAAGATGTATTGACTCATTTAATCCCCAGATGTAATTCATCAGAGTAGTATTGTAATATACTTTTCCAGAGCATGGGAAGCTGAGGAAGTAAAATGAATTCTCCCTATAGTGGTCAAATTGTTTTGCAGAATTTATTGCAATTTAGCTCATAATTTCAACCAGCAGTTTATAACATCTCTTCCTTCTTTACCTATCCTCTTTAGACATAAAATAATTTATTCTTCATCACTATATTTATAAAAATAACAATAAAAGAAAATAAATATCAGCAAATTCAGATATCAGTAAATCACCTTAAAATAAGAAACCCAACTTATTCTTTTTGAATTTATTTTTAACTGATTCATAAAAATATAAAAATTATATGCTGGGTGTTATAGCACACACCTGTAATCCCAGCACTCAGGAGGCTAAAGCAGAAGGATTGCTGCTAATTTGAGGGCAACCTGGGCTACGTAGAAAGTTCAAGGCCCACCTGAACTACATAGGGAGATTCTGTCTCAAAAATCGAAAACAACAACAACAAAAATTACACGTATTAATGGATTACCACATGATGTTTCAATGGTGCATCAGTTAAACACAGCATCTCCTCAAATAGTTACTGTTTATGGTAAAAGCATTCAAAATCCTTTCTTTTAGCTTTTGGAAATGTTCAGTCCAGAATTACTGTCTGTGTTCACCTAGTGTACAAGAGCACACAGAATGTCTTAGTCCTATTTAATTGTACCTTGGTACTCATTGATTAAGTTCTCTCCATCTCTCCCTTCCCTTCACATGGTGCTTTTCTTTCTGTGCATGGCTTATTTCACTCAACATAATGATCTCTAGTTCCATCCATCTTCTTGCAAATGATAGAATTCCAATCTTTTTTAATTGCCAGATAGTATTGCTTTGTGTTATATGTGCCAATTTTCCTTTATACATTCATCAGTTAATGGACACTACAAATGGGATTAAATCATATTAAAAAGGTTCTTCACAGTAAAGGAAATGATAGAGTGAAGAGATGATTCATGGAATAGGAGAATATGTTTGTAAACTACAAATTTCATGGGGTCGATATGCGGAATATATAAGGCACTCCACAAATTCAAAAGAAAAATTCCCCAGACAAACAAACCAAACAAACTGATTAAAAAAGTGGCCAATAGAGTTAAATAGACATTTCCCAAAGGAAAGTATACAAATGACCAACAGGCACGTGACAAAATGTTGAATAACCTCATCATCTGGGAAATGCAATTCAAATCCACAGTGATGTCTCACCTTACTGTATTGAGAAGGGCTATTTCCAAGAAGACTAGAGATAACAAGTGTTGGTCAGGATCTGGAGAAACGGGACTCCTTGCATACTACTGGTGAGAATGTAAATTAGACAGCTATTATGGAAAATGGTATGGAGGTGCCTCAGAAATTAAACAAAACAAAACAAAATTACTATGGTATTCAGTGATCCCACAGCTGGATACACATAAAAAAGGAAATGAAGTCTGTGTGTCAAAGAAACACGTGCACTCCCACATTCTTGCCACCCTATTCACAAAAGGTAAGATATGGAAATAATCTCAGGGTCCATGAAGGGAAACTAATGGACTAACGAAGGGAACTCATTCTTGTCAAGTCTTTCACAAATATCCTGACCCTGATATTGATTTTGACTGTCTGCTCTGTTTTACGTGTTGGTATCTTAAAGGAAGATGGCTTCTTCTATTACATATTCTTTGATCCATCCATGTATCTTCAGATCAAGGGTCAATTGAGAGCATAATTTGGTAATGAATTTCATCTTATTGTTGAAATGAAGATCAGCCCCGAAAAGTGAAATAAGCATAAGCACTGCCTTTTTATATTTTCCAAAATTAAAGTCATAGTAACAAATAAATTTCTTATAATCAATTTTTGAAAGAACTTGAAATACTTTTAACATGACTTACTAGTGGAACGAGCTTGGGCCATACAATTAAAAACCTCTAAATTCAAATCCTGCTTTGCCATTTTCTAGCTATAACTTTGAAAGTTTTAAATTATTTTCTTTTACTTAATAAATGATTCCTTGCTTTATTACATAAGAATAGAAAATACATGTCAACTGCGTAGTATAATAACTGTTCTAGTCAGTTTACTGTTTTAGCCCACAATCGAAGCTATTTCTAGGATATCCTCTTTTATTTGAAATTGGGAATCTCTCATAAGTATAAGGCATGTTGAACTGGACACAACATAGCACCATCTCTCTCCTCTTTCCTAAATAGGGACACATAATCTCCAAACATGAATAGACAAACATCCAAAATTGCACAATTATTAAGCAATTCAGTGTTCTCCAAACCAATGTTCCTTTGAACAAAATTGGTTTGATTAAATTGGATATGATGACTCATTTGGGTATTTCATAATCACAAATGATTCAAAATCCACATACTTAACCCCATAGAAATGGTACCAGAAGATGGAACATATTTAATTTTATCATCTAGAAGCATTACAAATAATTACTCCTTTCTAAAATGTACCTCTTAATGCAAAGGAGATTTTCATTTTAAAAATCCCTTTTTACAGGAAAAAAGTACAACTCTTTAAATTGCATAAAGACGACTTCTTTTTTAAAGTCACTTTGCTTGAGATGGTGAAAATTTTGACAGTGTTCACCACTTGTGACTTATTAAACCTCAATTCGTTGCTTTCTGAGGAAACTTGTGCAGGAGGCGAATGGCCATTAGACCTCTCCACTGAACTCAATCCAGAAAAATAAATCAGGGCTATTTTGTAGAGACTGCTAGAAGCTGAGTTACCTTCATAGTTTACACCAAGCTCTATAGCAGCAGGGATATGGGGTGTCCCATATTCAGAATTTCAGATGCATCAAATCAATTTCTTCAAAACATGCTCTAAGTCAGAGGCTGGACACAGAGTATGACCCGTGGGCTGCCTCCATTATCTCTCGGCAGAGTCTGGGCAATCTTCAGATAAAGCAAGAGGAATGCTCAGATGTTGAGTTGTGCTTGACTTCTGACTCACGGGGTTAGAGATGGAGTCAGCGAAGGCCCAAGGAAGCGTCTGTCTCCTTGACCTGACCGAGAACTGACATATCCCTGCGTGCGCGCTTGGCCCCAGGAGGGACAGGGAGGCAGCTGTGTGGGATCAAGGCGTTTTGTGAGCTTGCAGCTGGGATGCATTCTCCTTTGGAAGAACATCCTGGCTCCGGGGGACAGGATGGAACTGGACTAGCTGAAATAGTAGTTCCCTGGGTGAAAGAGGAAAGCCACGAGACTCTTTCATCTTAACTATTTTTCTTCAAAGACTACAAAGAAGATTACATATTTCCTCCCCCCAAAAAGTAAGGATAAGTAAAATAAACCAGTTGGTAATCCATTCTTTAGCAACTGTACTATAATGGCCAAGATTTTGTGACCCTCGATTTAGTCTGTAGACTGTCTTGAGACCATTCCTGGTGTTTCTACTTCCTTCTTTCCTTTCATTATGATCTACATTTGCTTTGATTAGTCTATGATAATCAGTTACACAAACATTAGTATAATCATGTAACATATTTTAATTGCCTCTTTTTTTATTTGATCCTGGGGATTGAATCCAGAGACTACACACTGAACTGCATCCCTCCTGATTTTTCAATTTTATTTTTTTGAGAAAGAGTCTCGCTAAATCATAAAGTTGCCTGTGATGGACTCAAACTTGCTATTCTCCTGCCTCAGCCTCTCAGACCACTGGGATTACAGGTGCACACCAGCACACCCAGCTTTGATTGCCTCTTTATACTGTACTCACATATTCGCTATCTCTTGCAGAATGGAAGTGAGGTAATAATTTATCTTAGTCAAATGCCTTATAGTTGGTTGGCCTTTAAAATAAAAAAAATGAATAAATAGATTAACTTATGCATGATTCCATGCATGAATACTTATATTTTTGATGCTACCAAGCTAGAAACAGAAGGAAACATGGTTGACCGGGAATCAGAATTCATATGGCTACCGTGATTCTGATTCTTCTCTTTGAAGGTGACAAAAACTAGGAAAATTAAATGGTTCTTGAGATTGTTTGGAAAGAAAATAGAAGGAAATTGTGAAATGTTCTATTTTAACCCATGTCTAACTAGTATCACAGAGTAATCACCATTTTTAATAGCGAAAGAAGGAAACCATATCTTTCTGAGGCAAGAAGATTTTGAGGGTAGGGATCCTAAATGTCCTTTTGGTGATTCGCCAAAAAATGACATAAGCACATCATCATTGTCTTAGTTATTAAGCTGAAGACAGAATTATAAAAAATAAATTGTTGGAAATCAACAATTGTTGGAATAAATCTTGGAGTTGGGCCTCAGCCACATGGCAGGAAAAAAAAGCAGGATGTCTTAGGGCAACCTGATCTTTGTCTAACATGATGTTTACCAGAGTTCTGACATTTACAAGAAGAACAATGCTATTTATCACTGGTACAGCCAGAAGGGGGAAAAGGAGAACATGTCTTCCTAGCTTTATTCACAAGTGATTTTCTGCAAATGCCTTAAGTAGAGTTTTGTTTGTTTTACTTTTACAAATAATCATATTTTAAAGAAGGTAAACACCTTTTGGCTATTTCGGTAGAGCAAATAAATAATTCTGGCTACCTTGGCAGATTATGTTTTAATGGAAAATTTACAATGATATTTAAGACTGTTTATTGAAAAAAACTGATTTAGGAAATCCTTCTATTCCCAATACTATTATTGAATAAGTATTAACCCAAAACATTGTGGCTTAAAGAAGTAGTTTGTTTCACTTACAAACTGAAGTACCAGAAATTTGGGAAAGGCTCAGAAGAGTTGTTCTCACTTGGGGCCTCATGCATTTGCAATCAGATATTTGCTGAGACCAGCACCAAGCATGAGCCAGCATGGCCTCAGGTGGCCTATCCAGATGTGGTCTCAGGGGAGATGTGCTTCTTCTATGATTCTGGTGTCCCCAGAGAAAGCATCCTGAAAAACCAGACAGCAGCCCTACTGCCTTTCTCCACTGCTAATGTCATAAAGTTGCAATTCTACTTTATCTTACTGGCTCACCAGGGAAGCAAGTCCACCCCAGATTAGAAGAGAAGGGAGGGGAATCAACCCCACTTCTTGGGTGGGGTCTGGAATGAATTCTTATGGTAGAAGAGCATAAACGGTAGAAAATTTATTTTTTTTCCATCTTTGCATAATACAGTTATGTACACATACACTTAGATTTTATATATTTCTACTAAGCAGCATAAGCATAAGTCATAGATATTATACAGAATGCCCACAGATATTACACATCAGTATGAAGGCTATTGATTAATAAATAAAATGCAATAAAGTAAAATAAAATGCAAGCGCATTTTCTGGTTACTTAAGTCTGCTTAAAATAACAAGAAAAGCAGTAAGTTATATTTCCATGATGTTGTTTATATTATAGAACGTCTTGCTTGAAGCAGATTTTACCTGGATTACTGACATATTAATTTTAAAGTGCTTTGGGGTTGGGGATTTAGTTCAAGTGGTAGAGTACTTGCCTAGCAAGTGCAAGGCCCTGAGTTCAATCCCCAGAATCCACTCTAAATTTTTTTAAAATTTATTTTATTATAATGGTACATTTTAGATGTACATAGTGATAACATTCATCATAGGAGATTTGTACCTGTACGTGACATATCTTGTTGCTTCTTTTCTTCCCTTTCCCCTCCCCTCCCTTCACCCCTCCTCCCTCTTTATTTACAAAAGCTTTGTTTCCATTTTTTCCTTCCACTTCTTACTTCTCTTGTCCCTCTGTTCCTTTCCCCCTCCCTTGTTCCCTTTCCCATTTGGACACTTTCTTCCCTTTCCCAATATAATACATTTTAGACTTTATTTACACTTTCAGTTTCTCACACCAGAGAAACAATGTGGTATTTAAACATGTGTGTCTGATTTATTTCATTAAGACTATGGTCTCAAGATGCATCCATTCCCTCCAAAAATTTTTTAAAAGTATTTTATATCTTTTCCATATTGTCTTATGGATTACATAAAACTATTCAATGTCAATAGGAAAAATTAGGTTAAAATTATATAGAGTTAACACAAACATATAGCTAATGACATTATTTGTTAAATTTATTTGAACAGTTATAAAACAGTTTAATGTAGAATAACTGTTTCCATAGAATACCACCTAGTTTTATACTTCTCAAAGATTAGTTTTATTTCAAATAAACATTTTTCAATCATTAAAATAATCTCGATTTCATGTACCTCAATTTACTTCAGCCTCAGTATTTTCGGATGATGAGATAGAGGGTGAAGGATGCTAACTTGAGGTCCAGTCATACCTAGTTAATGGTTGAATTCATTGTAACCCAGGTCATTCTATAGATCACTCTGAAGATGAATAAACAAAGAATGATATTTTAAAGGTTTGGAAAAAGATATAGTATTTGCCACCATTCTACAGATCTATGTTGACTAGGAACAGCCGTCATGGGATCTGTGGACTTGTTGGGAAGCATACACTGATTAAACTGAGGATTTCTTAACCAAAGGTGGAGCGCTGTGGACACATTCTCCAAAGGTCCTGAACTTCAAGAAACAATGACAAATACCAGAAAATGAAAGACCAAAAGAAAAAAAAAATCAACCCAGGGCTAGGCTCTGTAGCTGGACTATCTGTGTTTGTCATACATGGAAAACAACTTTTAGCCTCCAGCATAATAGCATTGCGATTGTAATGAAGAGAAGAGACTTATAGACTCATAATCGGCAGCATAATTAGAGTGGCACATTTTCTTTTCCCTTCTGCTAATGATCACAGTAGCAGTGATTGAGATCCTCCTTTACAGTACAGTAGATAATGATCTTGTAGGAGAATTTATTGAATTTTCACAAAAACTCTGTAACAGGCAGAAGAAAACTGAGGCACGGAGAGTTTAGCAACTGCTTTATGTTATCAAGGATCAAAAGGAGGAAAAAGGATTTCATTTGACATAATCAACGAATAGAAAGAAGTTATGAGAACATTTTAAAATATGCCAGTTCTACAAAATAATATGAGACCTTTGTGCTCCCTGCACAGAGCTTTAACAAGTATGAGTTAATGTCATGATTTTCCTATGTGTTCCCACCTGCGTCTCTTCTTCTATATTATTTTCAAACAAATTCCAGTTAACACTGTTTTTATTGAAGAATGTGTAAGTACATTTTCTGAAAGAATAAAATTCTTAAATAAAATAATATTTAGTTCAAACTTTAACCGTAATTTCTTAATATCAGTGACTTTACACATTTCTAACCACTTTAAATATTGTAAGACTTTATTTTACATTGTATTTATGTGAATCAAGATCCAAGTGCAATATGTATCATTGCTTTTTGGGGGGCAGGGTTAATGGTCTAAGGGCTGAACTCAGGGCCTTGTACATACTAAGCATTTACTCTACACCCTCAGCCCACAGAGCAGTTTAAAAAAAAATAGATCTTCAGTTTGTTTTAGACTATGGTTTCACTCACACGTCTTTATTTTCCCTTGCAATTTATTTGTTGAGAAGAATAAGATTTTTGATGGATCTATCACTTTAGAGAACTTTATTTAGCATGATCTTTTGACTTGGTTACTTGTTTGTGTGTTTATTTTTGACAATGCAAATCCATGAATGAAAATTTGTTTTTCCATCCAGAGGTGTATATTTGACCCTTCCCTATGATAAATATGTCCCATGAAAGTAAACTATTACTCCGAATCTGTCATGATATAGAACAGATAAAACAGTCTTCTTCAGACAATATGTGACAAAAGGTGCTTAAGAATATGGCAGAGGCAAAGACAAAGGTGAAAGCAATTTCAGATGTTCATAACAGGAATGTCGTATTTGATGGTAGAACTCATCTGAACATTTGGAACTAGAAAACGTGATCACAGTAGTCACTTTTATCCTGATGCAGTAATACTTCGGCTCAGGAACACTTCTGTTTGGAAATAATTGTGTTTGTGCACAGAAGCATTTGGCAAAATTTTGCTTCTGTTCCAGACTGCTCGTCAGGTGGGAAACATGAATGAGGCCGTCTTCCCCAACCATGGGACGAATTAAGTTGGTGAACCAAGGTAGCACTGTACTTCTAGAGGCATGGGGGGCTCCAATAAAAGCAGAATGCAGAAAAATATTATTTCAATACATGGAAGAAAGGATCTCAAAACTATGCTCTGAACTTCCCACCCTAAGACAGCAGGGTGGCCTGATCTTTAACAGTCAGAAAGACAAATCTGTACACAAAGGTGCCAAAAAATGCTGTAATGGAAAACTATAATTTGTCTCTGCTTATTCAGAACTATCGAAAAAAACCCCAAAATACAAGAAGTACATCCTAAGTATATAGGTCTACAATCCATAATGACTTCCAAGAAGTTGAGAATGAATATTTATAAGGGAGAGGGATGATATTTAAATTTTAAGTGATTCTAGAGTAGTAGTAGGAAAAAAAGACAGCAGACATTCCATAAAATATCCATTGTCTGAAGAAAGGCGGGTGCCAAAGAATGAGCACAGTATGTTCAAAGGACAGTTGTAGATAAGCATTTTTTAAAATGTATGCAATGGTCACATGTATGAATGGCACGGCAGGTCCTTCTGACCTGAGTACTCAGACCTTCTTGGTTCTTGATCTACTTTAGCCACGAGGCACCTGGGATTATCCATTTACTTTCTTTGGATTTCTGCTTCATTATCCGGAAGAAAGAAGTTTAGCTTTGAAGTTTCCTGATTTCAGAGAAAAAACTATTTTGAATGCTAAACAAGTCGGCTTCTTAGAAAGATCAAAACCAAGCCTAGCAAAATAACAATTTGCTATCTACTATCATAATCGTTTTTTAAAGAAAGTAATCAGTAACAGAAAAGGAAGTGAAGGCAGACAATGTCTCAGAGAAGTGGTGCTTTATATTAAAAGTAAACATATTATCTTTATATTTTTTTCTTATTTACATGTAGTGTGATCAAAATATTTTTATGGCATCTTCAGGATTTGGGAACCATAGACTACCTGATACTTAAGGGTCTCTCTCTTTGTGATATTCTAAGAATTCATTTCTGGGATAATTTGCCCATTTTACTTTTTCTGTAGTCTTTCAGCATGTTAATTAATCGCCCAGTACTTTGTCCAGTTTTTCAATGTAGAGAACATTATTGGGTCTGATGTCAAAACAAGTCCCGTTGGAGATAGGCTCAAGAGAAAGTAAAAACATGTTGGCAGCCGGGAGCGCTATCGTCTAGCCACATCTTGCCACACCTAGCAAGGTGAGCTTGTTCGTATCACTATGCTTTTATTAAATGCCCCATCTAGAAAAAGGGAATTACCACACTGCCTTACCTGTCACGGTGACTGGTTGTAAAGTTGAGTAAGATAATGTATTTTTATTTTTTTTTTTAATTTTTAAAGTAATCTCTAGGGCTGGGGATTTAGCTCAGTGGTTAGAGTGCCTGCCTGGCAAGTACAAGGCCCTGAGTTCGATCCCTGGCACCAGGAAAAAAAAAAAGTAATCTCTAAAGTCATCTAAATTATTAATAATAAAGCATCAGTATATGAAATCTCTCAAAGGGACACGGATTTATTACTAATTCAGACAAAGTTATATAATTTTAATCTTTAAAATAGTTCTCTAAGACCTAAGCTACATAAAGCACAATACTGAAGTTGATATTTTATAATACATCTTCAGAAATAAAATGTCTATAATTCTAAGTAGTTTCTGTTTTTGAACAAATGTTAGGAAAGTCTCTAGAATTTAAATTCACCAATGTATAAAAATAAGTACGCATGGATATTAAGACTTTGACAACACACACACACACACACACACACACACACACACACACACACAGCTCAAGAGGTAATAATGAGAAATGAGCACTAAGTGTACTCCAAACGAAAGGAAATGTATCTTTTTTTGAGTTGGATAACATTAATTATCAAGGATTTGGCAGAAGTACCCTCCTTCTAATTGCATGAAACTAGTAAATTGACATTTCTGAAAATGGCAGTGATTACGGCTGTATAATACCATTAAATATCCTCCTACAAGGTAGCTGTTCTGGTGCTTTACTCTTTATTGCAGCAAACTCTTTATTCTCGCTATTTCTATGGGAACTGTCTCGGCAGTGAGTTCTATATATATATGGAGCGTATCGATGTTAGCTCATAATCACCTGCTTTATTTTTGCTTTTTTTAATTTACCAAAAACATGTATTGGTACATTGTATACAAAGTGATCACATTCGTCATAGTTAATTTGTACCTGTACATGATACATCTTGGTTTTCTCCCTCTTCCCCAGTCCTCCTTTCCATTCCCCCTCCCTTCCCTATTTACCGCAGGTTTATTTACATTTTAACCTTTTCCCCTTTCTCCCTTCTTTTCTTTTTCCCTTCCTTCTTTACCCCCTTCTCCCTATCTAGGTCTCCTCTCTTTTGAATACTATCTTTTTTTTTTGCATAATATCTATTACACCTCTTTGTTTTATTGACACTTATGGTTTCTCATATCAGAGGAACAATCCAATGTGTATTCACGAATGTCTGATTTATTTCACTTAAGAGTATGCTCCCAAGATGCATCCATTTACCTACAAATATCTCTAGTTTATCCTTTTTTTATGGCACAGTAGTACACCTGCTTTTTGATATTGAAATTTATGAAGATAGTGACCACTAAGTTAGGAACAATATATTTTTCCCACTGTCAACAGAAGGGTGATATTGTGAAGAAAAAGATATTTGGAAAAAAAACTCGGAAGTAAATGATTTTAGTCAAAGTATAGGTAATTTTCATGAAAGAAATGGAGATGATTTGAATATGCCCACCACAGATGGCTTATGAGTATATGCTTTGAAAGACTCAAAATGAGGATGATATCTTCTCAACACAGTAGCTATGGTATCCTGCTGTAATTGTTTTTAATTGAACTTTGGATCAAATTATGTTTTCTGTGAGTCATAGATAGTAATTTCTGATTTGTTCTTGACATATTCCAAGAATCTAATAAATTGATAGTGCCTAAGGGCAATGTAACAAAGCACAATTGAACAAATGAGAAAAAAAAAGAATCTTTAGTTTCAGATACGATGGAAATTCAGGGATGATCAAGATCCATTTAATATTCATGCTATGCAATCTTAACGTATAGAAATGACCACATTAATTTAATAGAATATTGCATTTTCACTTAATATCCCACAAGAATAGGAACAAGGCTAATGAAGACAAAGAAGTCTCATTGAAGATTTTTGTCTACTAACATTCATAATAATTTATTCAGTGCAGTATGACTTTTGAATCAAATTGGTTGAATGATTAATGAAATGTTTTAGAATACCATGAGCAACTTGCTTATTCAATATGTTCATATTTATGAGCTAAAAACAATAACTGTGTTAGACATAAATCTTACCTTCAGAAGTAAAGTTGCATATAATTTTAAAGAATTTATGCGACCAAATTTATTTTATTCTACTTATCCACATATTTATTGGTTGTAAAATATAAACTAAAATTGGTATTGTTCTGGCATTCTGATTAAACCTGAAAGAGCTAGACTCCCAAAGTCTGGATAAATTTTCAAATTGTTGCTACACAACTTGGTGACATCATTATGTGTACATCTGTGATAGATTTATCAAAAGGAGCCGCATAGCTGATGATTAATTTTCAGTTCTTCTCTATTAATAGGGTATTTATATAGAAATGTGTAAATCTACACATCATTCAAACTGAGCACTTAGAAACACTGAAGCAAAAAAAAAAATAGTGTATACTGAGAGATTTCAGTCATGCATTATAGAAAATACAATTTTTCCCTTACATAAATGAGGATTTTTATAAGGAAAATACCATGTTTAGTTTATAACTAAAAACAAAAACCATACCATTTGACTTCCTTGGGAATAATAAAGCAAACATATAAAACTGGAATTGATATAATTCTTAGAAGAAAAAAATATGGTCGGTAACACTGTTACTGTGCCATTGAGTGACTCCAGTCTTTGCAGCTCTGTAGCCACACCTCCCTCTCACTGACTGCTCACTCCTTTGTGCTTTTGCTAGGTCTGGACAAAGTGCCCACTGATCTCCCCCCTGACACAACGCTGCTGGACCTGCAGAACAACAAAATCACTGAAATCAAAGATGGGGACTTTAAGAACCTGAAGAACCTTCATGTAAGAACAATTTCATTTTTAGTGATAATAATATATGAGTCCAAGTATTTTTCAAAACAAAAACTAGAGAAAGCCAGAAGTACTTATGGTAATAAATCAATGCATGTGCGTTTATTAAACTACCCTCTTGGTGATGGTAGACAAGCAGAGCATCATACGAACTAATCAGTAAAATATCATCGAGTGTTCTTGCACATCACCCACCTTTAGTATTTTCTCTAAAAAACTTTATATCTTAATCATTACTCATGTCATCATGAACAAATAAATATGTGCATCTTTTTAGGTTGTGCTTCAATAGTGGAAAAAATATAAAATAGATTGATACTGGTATTTTTCTTCTTTTCTTTGTTCCTTTTATTTTCTTTCATTTTCCAAGAGAGGTGCGAATGGCTTTCTGAATTCTCAAATATTGGCACCACGAAAAATGAAACAATCATTTGTATTTTATACATGCACATATACTCAGGAATGTGATTATGATTATTTGTGCTGCACCTTAATCGTGTTTTTGCTTGATTTCTGCTTACCTGTATTATGATTTCCAGTCTATTGGTGGAAGTTCTATCAGGAAACAGGATGTCATTCAAATGGGCTTCAAAGAGAAAACTTTATAGAAGGGCTTCTTTGGTTAGGGAGACGGAGACCAATGAAGCATCGTAGGAATCCCGATCCGCAAGACCTGAAGGCCGGAAGTAACACGGGTTATGGAAAGCTGTCATCCTGACTCTTATGTCCTGCTGATGTTTCCTCTAGCCAAACCTACTTAGAGGCCAGAGGAAGGCACTGGGTTGCTGCTGTCCCTAAAGGTCAACTTCCCAGAACATAGAGGAGACTCCAAAGGACAAAGCGTGAATACAGCTGTGGATGGCAGAGGGTGTGCTGTACATGGAGAATGGCCAGCCCAATCAAATAGGGTTAAACCTTCTCAGGCAGCCTCTGTGAAAATAAAGGCAACGTCTGCTCACGTGGGGAACCAAAATCACCATGTGAGATAAGTGTATGTTAGCTTCCCTCAAAATATCAGTGCACGTGTGGTACAAACAAGTCAGGTTTCAATATCTGAAGATATCCTATGAAAATCTGACTGTATTTCATTGTTGGCACATTCTTGAACAATTGGGTTCAGTCCATTGTTAAGAATAACACTAAGAAGTATGCAGAGAGGGATGATCCTGGGAAAGAGGAGCTGGGCCTCATGTAGGCACACTGATGGGAACCACTGGTGACTTATTCAGAGGGCCACGCTGGAGGAAAGAAATTCGGTTTACCTTCTTCAGCCACAAGATAATAGAACTTACTGTCCTAGTGAGTAGACATTTCAGAAAAGCAAATTTTTGTTCAACATTAAAAATGCAACTGGAAAGTGTAGAATTTTTAGAAAATAGAGAGGATTATTTAGTGATGTGATGCCCATCTGTGGAGATGAGTTCACGGTTTCTTTTAATAAGTTTCATAGAAATACATGTTTAAGGTTAGGAGCATAAATTATAATTTCACATCCATTTACTTCTTCTAGTCTTTATAGAAAATATTGAGAGGGTATATAGTAAGAATAAACAATGTAGAGTAAAACAGAAAAATAAATCATTGTTATATAATTACAGTAAGAAAGACAGAAATAAAGCATTTCATAAAATATAAAACAGAATAAATTGGTCAAGATATAGTTGATATAATGAAGATAAGATTTAGATATGCACCTCCTGACATCCCATATGAAAAAAGCAATAAATATTTACCCATTAAAAATACATTTACCTATGTACATCTAAAATGTACCATTAAAATAAAATTTAAAAAATTAAAATAAATTACCACATTTTTAAGGGGAAAGAGTATTTTTTTCCGTAAGACTTTAAGATTCTACATGGAATCACTGAAAGAAAATAAAGCACATAGTAAAAAACATGGTCAGTTTATTGTTGTATCCAACAACATAAGGAATATAATTAGTAAGTGTTAAAAGTTCAAAGTAAGAGAAAAATTAGACACCATCTGTATTAGTTACCTTTCTAGAGCCAATGGTTTACAAAAGAGCAGATTTAATATAGGACTTTCACGAGTTACAACATTCCCCCACAAGCCAAATGCAGGAAGAGTGCTGAATTTCCATCTATGCACTGGAGACCTGAAAGATCCAGTCAAGGGCCGGGAGCCCACAGCACTGTCCCATGTACATCCGTGTCTGCACTAAAGGCTAAATAAATCTTTACCGGAACCAGGATACGATGCTAGAAACCAGAGATGAAGACCAGAGCTCCCCTGAAGAAACAGCAGTCATCCCCGATGACAGCAAGGCCCCGAGCTCCTTCCTCGATGAGAACAGCCGAGTCCTTTTTGGGAGAACCAGCCAAAAGAGAGCCGGGCACCATCTTCTGCTCCCATCTGCTTTGTATTGTGTAGGCAACAATCCTCAGGAGGATCCTCTATGCCCAGAATCAGCAACTCAGTCCGGCTGGGCATTCTGGCTCAAGTTGACCATATTGGTTTACCACGCCATCTTATCTCAATTTACCAGGTAGTGTTTTGAAGGAACATGTGATAAAGTGTTCGAGATTAGGAAAGGCAGGGAAAAAAAAAAAAAAAGAGGGCTTTGTGTGCAAGAAGGAAACAAAGGAGAAGAAAAGTATGCATCAGACGACAAAAAATACAAGGTGACTCAAGGAAAGATGCAGGCTTCCAAACGCTGTGGGATGCAGCCTGAGTGAGACGCTAAAGCCCGATGAGGGGGCCTCGCCCTGCCCAGATGCGGGCCTGGGACGCGCCTGACTAGTGCTCTGCTTTCTTCCTAAGGCATTACGGGGACGAGCTGAGGGCAGAAACCAGCCAGGTTTGCTGATGATTATTTAAACTGTAATTGGAATACACTGAAACAGATGATAACAAAAAAGGAGTATTGTTCATTTTAGTAAATATTTTGAAAAGCTTCTTTTTATTTGCATAAATTTAGCCTAAAGCTACTTTTATAAGGAAAATTCTCTCGTAGTAATCTCACCTTCCTGTATATTTAAGTCCACTCTGAATAATCTTCTAAAACTCCCGTGTCCTTAAACAAGAGGCATCTCGCTTCTGTATCCTTCTCTTCAAATCAGCGTAGGTAATAATGTGCTTTTTCTTTTTCCAAGTCTGCTTCTCATTGTGGTCTTAGGCAGCCATCATTCTCCTGATTCCTTTGTTTCCACTTCAAAGTATCCATCGGAAGAGGGGAGAGAGTTTATTAGCGCTTCTGACCAGGCAGAGGATGTTAAACAGTTATTTTCTTCTTACTCTTTCATTGCTGATCATTTCCATCCTTGTTATTATGCAAAAGAACATCATAATTTCAGCTAAGAAAGCTGCACTTGAATGAGAAGGAAGGAGAAATGAAAACTTAGTAAGGATGAAAATAGATTTAGCAGGAAAAGTAAGATTTCCTTATTCACCAATAATTGCATTAACTTACATCATGGCTGCATGTGAGTAATAGCATATAAGTAGTTTTAAATTTATAATGAGTGGGAAAAATAAATAAATTTTTAATATAATTGAAAATGAAGTGTGATAATGTTAACATTCAATATTTTTCTTTCCAATGAAAGCTGAATCTAGGAAGGATTTTTTAAATTAAAAATTAACCAAAACTGCTAACCACTGAGTAAAAGCAAATACTTGTTTAGCAGTTTCTGTATACTAGGACCTGTTCTTAGTACCTTAGATACATTAATTTGTTTGATCCTCAGAACTAATCTTACTCTCATGTAGTACACAGACTCAGTATTCCCTTTATACAGACAAAGAAATGTAGGAGCAGAGAGGTTAGACGCTCATAATCACACAGAAGGTAAGAGCCAGACTTTGAATTTAGCAACTCAGGACCAGTCTACTCCAGCATGTGCACTAATAATTGCCTATAAATACACAAATAAAACAAACCCTTAGAATAATATCAGGTATAGTGTGAACTCACATAAGAGCCTTTGGAGAAAAATTCATGTATTAAAGGTAATAGTTCAACATCTATCATAAAAACCATAGATTTTTTCAAACAATGTTTCATACATTTAACTATATCAAGCTTTCAAAATTTTGCTCCAGGGTTTGCAATTGAGAATCTGTTTTGCATTTTACACTAATCTTGTGTTATTTTGTGTTTGTGGCAAGTCACTCTTCACTCCTCTGGCTCTGGTTTTTAGTAATTTCTCTAATTTTTTGCTTGTTAATATAAATTTTCTTAAATTCCATAAGGTTTTTTTTTTTTAAATTTACTGTAATATTTATTGGAATCATATAGAATTTTAGATTAATCAAACAATGCATCATTTCAGATTAGTTAAAAGATTATTTTACTCATGATAAGTTTTAATGCATTACATGAACTACATGAGAATATATGTAGATTAACCACTTATTACCTTCAGAAAATATTCTCATAGTTAAGAACCTGAAAAGTCTTATAGCCTATGAATTCAATTCCTTTTCTTCCCTCTACTTTCTCAGATATGCAAAAATGTGGACTATGATTGAAAGAGTAATTTTCTTAGACCATGATGAAATTATGCTAAGTTCATTAAGGACAGTCGATAAGTTAGCTTAAAATAAGAACGCGATGTGTTCTTTACAACATACGGATCATTGCAATGGAATAAAGAAGTTCACAAGTACATTTCTCAATAGCTATTGTTCTAACAATAACAAATTAGAGGCAATTCCTCATATTAGGAGAATGCACAAACCAAAGAAAACTTACTAAGAATATTAACGTTTGTCATGTAGAACTTTTTATTACAAAAAAGGCAGATAGAAACCCAGAAGAAAATATAGTAACGTTCTTTATGTCACACGCATAACATTCTCTGGACCAGCTATGAAAATACATCAACATTTAATAAAACAAGAGGCATATGGGGCCTGGTGGTACATTCCTGTAATCCCAGCACTTGGGAAGCTGAAGCAGGAAGATCACGAGTTCAAATCCAGCTTGAACTACTTAATGAAACCTTCGCTTGACCCTGTCTTAGAGACAGAGGGAGAGAGGGAGAGAAATTTGTCATCAAGAAATCTCTTCTCAAAAAAAAAAAGATAAAGCAATAAGAAAGAAAAATAAGTAAGAAAATAGAGGAAAATTAGTTTCATCTTTCAACTGACAAGGATATCTGAAGCAATGATCTAGAACATAGTTAATATAAACTACATGGCTACGTAATAGATATAAATTTTTATGAGGCTACAGTAAAATTTTAGTCTCTTGCATTGCTAATGATAGTGTACATCGGTGTTACCCTTTTCTGTGGAGGAATCTGTGACAGCAGTCAATGGGGATGGACTTTTAGGACGAAGAACCAGCTGAGAGATGAATGTATGTGATGTTGATTCTATGTAGGTAACTTGGGTCATTATAGTTACTCAATCTTTAAGAGTATTTATTTTTTAAAAGTATGTACATATAGCAGACGTATAAAGTAAATGAATCACATTTGTTTACTTTTTTATTTCTTGGAATGTTCCATATTTTTTTCTGTTGTTTTCATGAATAGAACGAATCCATACTTGAGCTCTCTCTCATTCTCTCTTTCTCTCTCCCTTTTTTTCTCTCTATCTCATTCTTTCTCCTGTCTCTCTCTATATGTGCATATGTGTATATGCACCTTGATGAAGATGCATGTAGGAGAGTTTGGACTTCTAAAAGGAAATTTTTTTGTTTGCTGTCTACAGGCATTAATCCTTGTCAACAACAAAATTAGCAAAATCAGCCCTGGAGCATTTGCACCTTTGGTGAAATTAGAACGACTTTATCTCTCCAAGAATAACCTGAAGGAGTTGCCAGAAAAAATGCCCAAAACTCTTCAGGAGCTTCGTGCCCATGAGAACGAGATCACCAAAGTGCGAAAATCTGTGTTCAATGGGTTGAATCAGATGATTGTCGTAGGTACATGTATTCTTATTACTTGAAGACAAAGACTCAAAGTTCAATTTAAGAGATTTCATGTAAGCTCAAGCTGCAGGAATGTGAATGAACTGGAGTGTGTGCGCTCGAACCCTGCGTGAAAGGTATTAACAGAGCCAGGAGAAATGGGAGCTTCAACTCATGTCTTACAAGGATGTATTTATTCCTTCACCTTGAGCATCCGAGAACATGAAGAAAGCTCTAGGAAGGGTACCCTACCATATGCCCCATGTGGAGGGTAGATTTACGTAGTGCTTAATTAGAGATATTTGGGGGTAGATTTAAGTAGTGATTAATTAGAGATCTTTTGGGATCGTTGTTCACAGTTGGGATTTTTTGTGTTCTGAAACACATAAACCATTTGCTTTAAAAATGTGCTATACAGTTTTGCTGTGTGTGGTAAAAATAAAACTTCATATTTGGCTTACAAAATGCTAGAAATTCTTTCACAGCACTTCAAATTATCTTAGGAACATAGTAGCATAAGGTATGATTTACAAGCACTTGATCTTTTTTTTTTCTCTCTTTTTTAAATTTGTGGTACTGACAATTGAACTCGGGGCCTTAGCTCTGAGCTACAGCGCCAGCCGTCATTTTTATCTTCAGACAACAGCAGTTGCTTTAGTGTTAAGTATTTTCTCTGTTATCCTTAAATAGTACTATAATTTTTCATAAATCTTTGTGTTTTTATTCTTGTTTGTTGCTGTTTTGAGGACCACGCTTTTCAATTTCTAGTGTTTTTCAGTCAAGATGTCATCGATCCAAAATTCTTCCTAGGATCCTTGTTGAAGAGGATGCTACTCTGATTTATAATTTCCTGAGCTCTTCTCTAAAGTCCTTGTCCTTACTGCATTTGTAGAACTGGGCACCAACCCACTGAAGAGCGCCGGCATTGAGAATGGAGCCTTCCAGGGAATGAAGAGGCTGTCCTACATCCGCATCGCTGACACCAACATAACGTCCATCCCTCAAGGTGACAGAATGTTCTCCAAATCATTCTGAAAAATCTAAGGCCAACGGTCTTGACATTTAAAAATAGTGGTTGTTGAATTTTAAATTGTGATCCAAGTGGCCGATTTTATTTCTACTAAATTTTCTATACCCGGAAGTGTTTTGATTGAGCCTAGGTAACTGTTAGGCTAATCCAGGGTCACCAGAAGGTCAACAGACTCCTTACGATTTTCCTTCGAAGATGCAGCTCTGTGTACAGTGATTTTATGTTAAGTAAGGGTCATATCACAAAGAAAAAGTATAGCTATTTCTAAAAGAGTGTTATGGTTCTCTGTAAAGGAAAAACAAATGCAAGTACTTCTGCAACTGAGTCAATTTTTCTGTTAAATTTCTACACTCAGAAAGAATTTTAGGACATTGCAGTAATTAATGTTAGAATAAGAAGAGCCACTTACTCTTATGTAATAGTGATGGTTGTGTATCTTGAGGAGTATATATTTTGAACTCAATTGTGCTTGAGTTCAAGTTGTTATTAATTGGATCCAAGGTCCTTCTTCCTCAGTTTCTTTATCAGTAATGTCAGAATAATATACACCTCACTGGGTTGTTTTGAAATTAAATGTCTAATTAGAAGAATAGCTGACATATAGATAGTAGGGACTAATATTTCTTCCTACTATTCATTAAAACATTCGAACACTCACTAGGCTTAGACAATGTCCTAAACACTTGACACAGAAAATGAATGGAGACCCTACCTCCTGTTAGGACCAAAGTCAGAAGAGTAGGCAGTGGTCACAACCCAGTCACGGTGATCACAGATGCCCAAGAAAGAGACCTGAGCCAGCCTTTGTGGGTCGGAAAAGGCCCTAACCACAGACAAGCACCTACAACTCGAACATTTTCTCTACTCTATGTTTTCAGTATCACAGAAGCTCTTCTGTGTTCTCAAGTTTTCTCCTGAGTCTGTCACTTTCTCAACTCAGATTCCCGGTTCTTGGACTGAGTACTAAATGTATGTACTTATTCATGGGAAACACCTTATACCTGCACATAACCATCCTCCTAGGTACATTCACTTTCATCACCCACAGGAATGGAAAGGAAATAGAGTCTAGAGACTACAAATCAAGAGTTTTCAATTAGACCAACCTAGCAAAAGGTGTAGTTTAGTCATTCAGTTGTTCTTTGAGTTTAGACTAAGTATTCACATCTCTAAAATATCAGCTTTATTAATCATAAAACAGAGGCAAAAATAGCCCCTATGTTTCAGAATTATTGTGAGGATCATTAAATGTAAATAAGGATTGAACTATACACACACAGCCTATATTAAAGTAATCCTTATTTATTTTATCTTTAAAAAGGAAGAGAAGAGGAAAAGATACATAAAAGTAGCCAGAGAATAGTTCCTTTAGCCAAATGCTGGAGTGGTTTGGGGTGATGAAGCTATTGATCAATTTGTCTTTCTCTGTCCTACTGGAAAGTATTATTCTATAGCCAAACTTTCTTCTAGTTGTAACTTTACTTTTAGAAAACTGACACTTTGGAAGGAGAGACACTTAGAAAGTAGTAAACACTGATGGTGTATTAGAGGCAATGCATTTATAAGTTTTTTTCCCAAGATGATAGGGAAGAAAGAATGTACATTCAATTTGTTTTTTTATATACACCTATTCTTTACAATAGGAATATTTAAAAATTCATTTTCATTTTTATAAGGAGAATATAATGGTTGAAATGATTTCCCAAATGATTTTGATTTCCTAATATTCATTCAGAAGAAAAATGCAATTGTTATTTCATTTCCTTCCATTAAGAACATGCTATTTTAACTTCCTTTGGCCACCTTGGAGCACAGCATATTTCTTATTTAACAGAGAGATAACCTATAAAATTTGTAACTTTGAGTTGCTTTGTCTTTACCTAAGACAGAAATTATCAATATTTTTCATATTGAAGGAATTAATGAAATGAGTTAGGAAAAAAATCTAATGTTGTTTTGTACACAGCACACATTTAATAAGTAAAAATTTATCTCCTTAACATTTTATACAAAAAACATACTACCGCAGAGTTATCATAATTTGTATTAAAAATAGACAAAATTATTTCTGTAAAATTAGCATAATTCAGTGAGATATAATGAATGTTTCAACCAAGTGTGATCTTGATTTTCCAATTCTGTAGTTTTATAGACAAATAAAACTTCCTACCAATCAGATATTAGTTCTACACATATTCAACTTGCTGTTTTCTTTGTAGTTTTTGCTATTCTTTTAAAAGGAACAATGTGCTAATTTTTTAGAAGTTATATAAAAACATAATATATCCTCAGATGGGAGAAGGAAATGAAAATAAAATATTTAACTTTTATATTTATATTACTAAATCATTCAAAATTACAGAGGTTTAGTGGGTGTGCTTGATTTAAAATTATTTCCCCAGGTGCTCTACAAATGGCCGATCACTTGTTTATAAGCCTCCAGACTTCTCTTATACAAAGAAAAGACACAGTCTTGAGTTAATAGGTCCAACTAAATTTGAGCTCTTTCTACATAGCCATGTGGCAGATACATATGATGATTTTTTGAAAAAGCTGATTAGTCTAAGGCCAGATTAGCTGATTAGTCTAAGTGCAGCGGTGTTATTCATGATTTTCATTAATAAAATGCCTAGTTAAGTTTGCACATTGGTTTAACTTACATGCATAATCACTTCATTATATTTAAATGCTCAATTTCTACCATTTTATAGCATATATCTTTTCTCAGGGCAGTATTAACCTATTGAGGATGGTGGAAAATAATAATGAGATTCAGTATTTTACTTCAGTTTTACCACTATTAGGACAAAAAGTGTATTACATTGTGAAAATAGTTCATGATTTATGTTTAAATGCATACATTACTATAAAAGGAATGAAAAAAATAAAAACCAAAACTGATTCTCAGAAACTCTCTACCTTTGAGAAAATTGATAGCATATGTTCTCACTAGGTCTTTGGATATTCTGTGTATACAATGTTTATTTGCTAACATAGCATCTTGTATTTCCATATTCCAGGTCTCCCTTCTTCCCTTACTGAATTACATCTTGATGGAAACAAAATCAGCAAAGTCGATGCATCTAGCCTGAAAGGATTGAATAATTTGGCTAAGTAATAATATTCTTTCATTAATTTCTATCAGAACAATGGCCAGGGATATTAGCACCTCCATGCTCACAATTAGAAACATTTTTTAAAAATGTTTAGCATGCTTCAATTTACATGATAATTTCTAGAAAAAAAGTCAGTGAAATAGTATGGCTCCTATAAACGCCAAGATCAGCCTTATATTTTGTGAATACTGTATTATTTTTAGAGCTGAACTACAAAGTGTTTGATAAATGAGGTTTTAATTTAGTATGTTCATCTAATATAATCTCACTTAGTAGCATCAAACAGAATATTAAGAAAATTATATCAGTGTATGATCCCCAGCACCAAAAAAAAAAGAATATAAAAATATTGGACATCTTACAAATTACAATTAGAATAAATGTAATGAAAGATTTAAGCCACTTCTTTGAAGTGTTTAGAATATATGCAGGTCTATTGTAATCTAACAAATAAAAAGGGTTTTGTGTGGCCCTTCTTAACTTTTTTTTTTTTTTTCAATATGGTCACTGGTGTCTGCTTTCTGGTCTAACACCAATCTCTCTGAAATTGCAGTCTGATTAAGTAATGAAAAAAGGAGAGTGATAACAGCAGTTTTTAGTTCAAAAAATACTCTGTTCTTAATTAAGCATATACTGCTGAATGTTATTACACAGAATGTTGCTCCGTGATAACGATGCCAAATTGACTCTGTCCTGTTTTTGTTTGTAAATTTCACGGAAGACAAATGCATATAAAGTATATCCTTGTATTTTTGAGAAATATCTAACACAAAGGCATGTACAATGTAGCTTTTCCTGCGCTCTGAAGAGTCCTCGGTGACCTAGGGGGTAACAAAAACTGAAAAGGAGCACATACAGGCGACCATAGCTGCTGCATGTCACTCTTGCAAGGCAAGCACTCTAATCACTGAGCTAAATCCCCAGCCCCTGCTGCATGTCACTCTTGAGTCTCAACTGATAACTACTTCATGTAGAGCTATTTTAATTTATAAATGGCCAAAAATGAACAGTTTCCTTTTATAGCTTATTAGAAATGTTATAGTCACATATACCGGACCCAAATAGAATCTTGTGACTTGGAGTGTTGAAACACAGAGGAGACGCTATTCTGAACTAGAAAAGTAAAGATCAGAACAGAACATGAATGTTTAAAATGCAGGGTAAAGCAAAATGTTCTGAGCCAAGATGCCAGATTAATAATCAACAGCTAAAGGAATCTAACTGTGCTATTTATGCCATAAAAATCAATAAACATTAATCTTCCTTATTGCAAATCAAGCCATGATTAAAACTAGGGAAATTTGCTTGGATAAATCAGCATTTACATTTCAAAAGGGCTCAAAGATCAGAATTAACTGAAGGGTAGGAGGAACTCTCCTATAGAAAGTATCGGATCTCTTCCTCCGCATTAAAGGAACCTGATAAACTCCTCCACTTTCCCTCCTTGGAGATCTTGGGTCCCTTTTCATTATCTTGCTAACTCAGACCTGTTACTTTGTTTTGCTTTTTGGACTAAATCACTCCACTTTTGATTATTTCATCCCTAGAATGTTAACCAGACTAATCATGAGTGGAAGTCAACTTCTCCAGGCCCTGGAAGGAACATTTGTGTTAAAAAATATGAATCAAAATTTTGAGTTAATTAAACTTGAAGGCTGTGTATAAGTGATGAGAAAGGAATGAGAGATAAAGAACTGAATCAAAGATCCGAGTCAGAAACAGAGCTGTAGGCCCCAGGCACATTCGAAGAGTAACTGTTAGAGGTCACCGAGAAACTCTCTAAAAGTCATGCCCTTTTGAGAATACTACAGCATTTATTTTGTAATTTATTTTGTATGACTAAATCGATAAGTGCAGTTGCTTTATTTCCAACGTAACTGAAAGGATGTTGCCACTTTTCTTAGCTCTGTCTCAGATTAATTTCCTCTATCCGTTACATAGAGATCAGTTCAGAAGCTATTCATTGAGCATGCCAAGTCCCGTGTTAGCACTGGAGGTAACCACAGGGAGGCACTATTCCAAAGAAGTGAAATACTAGCACACAGGACTTTAAAAAACAGTGCTTACATTTGACAATAGGTGACTGTGGGATGCTGGGGAGCGTTTACTAGAGTTGCTCAGCCTCTCTTGTTCTGTCAGAGGAATCTCAAAGACGTTGAGATCTTAAGGACAAAAATGCTTTGCTTAGCTCAGAGATATTGGGGGAAGCAGTCTAAGTAGAAGAAATAGTCATTTTCTATCCACTTGCTCAGTCACACAAGGTCTGTAAGAAAGCCTTTGGTGTGTGGTATGGGCTTCATTTCTGCTTGCTCCTGCAGGTTGGGACTGAGTTTCAACAGCATCTCTGCTGTCGACAATGGTTCTCTGGCCAACACCCCTCACCTGAGGGAACTTCACTTGGACAACAACAAGCTTATCAAGGTCCCTGGTGGGCTGGCAGAGCACAAGTACATCCAGGTAATGCAAAGACGTCACTTGCTGTGAGAAATGTCCACAGAGCGAACCCTCCCTTCCAGGGTATTGGGAGGCAAGTAGCTGTGCTTGGAAATAGTTTCTGCAGTGTTAGGATCAGCGAGGCTGCTATGACAAAATACCGACAAGAGGCTGGGTTAAGCAGTAAACATCTATTTCCCACAGTTCTTGAGGCTAGAAATCTGAGATCAGGGTGCCAGTCTGATCTGGGCTCTTCTGATGAGAGCTGTCTTCCGGGATATGCAGACTAGCAGCATCACGCTTTGTCTTCACCTAGCAGAGGGTTAGCTAGCTCTCTGGCTTTTTCTTAGAAAGGTATGGCTACCATTCGAGAAGGTTCTTCTCTCATAGCCTAACTGCCCCTAAGGTTCCACCTCCTAACACCAGTACACTGGTTTAGAGCCCCACTATACACATTTTGGGAAGATACAAATTGCTTGCTGCTGATAAATTTTATGAAGCAGAGTATTTTCAAGTCATAGATCAAAGTAAATAATACCTTTTGCAGAAAATGATGTAATTTGTGATGCCTTGTATGAAATAAAATAGTAGTTTTAACTTTTACCCCAACAGATGTCATGTAACTAAAAAGAGAATGTTTAGCTGTCAGTATGGCTGAATTAATACAAATTATCACATTATAGAGGTTAATAAGGCTAGGATGATAGTGGTCAATGGCTCATGGTAGTAATAGTGGTTTATAGCCTAAAACGTACAAATGAAATAAGTGATTTAGTTTAAATTATAATAATAATTTCAGGTATAATAAGACTACCATTATTACTTTGAGGAAATAAAAATGTTATTCAAATGATTCTTCTTGAAAAATTAATAGAATAATTTCATAGATCATACATATATCTTTATTTTATCAAACTTTCAACTTTTTCTAGGAAATATTTAAAATTTGTTAATTTCAGGTATTTACATCTTTCTATCAAGGTGATTCAGAAACAGCATATTGACAAGTTTTTCTAAGTAAAACCATTTTATGAACTTGTCATTTTGGTAATCTAACATAAATTTTGCTTGGGTTTCAAGATAAGTTTATCTTTTACTATGCTGTCAACAATGTAAGTAAATACTCATCTTTTTTGTTGTTGAGTTGTGTGAAAACTTTGAAGTTAAATTGACTTAGCACAATTTATACTAACTAGATTTTCAAGAAATTTAAACTATTTTCTTCAGTGCTGGTTCTTTTTTGGTGGAGACTTTGGTAGTGGAATAATGTGCAAGTAATTCTGAAAATCAAGATGTTTAGAAGATTTGATGAGATCAGATATTGTTTGTAGTAGTAAGGTTTATGTTGCTGTTGAATTTTTGTTTCTGTTTTGGGTTTATATCCTTGAATGAATAACATTCACCTTCTTGATTTTGCTTCTCAGACACGTCAGTGCACATATGGGGTTTGTAGAATCACTTTAACAAGTTCACAAGGAATATTTAAAGATGAACTAGTCTATGTTGGGCAGGCTTTACACAGAAACAGCATGGTTGAAGGGCACAGGAGGAGAATCTGCTCAGATCATGGTAGCCAAGAAGCAGAGAGAGTTAAAGAAAGAGTGAGGAAGGGAGATACTGTATACTGTCCCAGGTCACACTCCTAATAACCTACCTCTTCAGATCAGACCTTACCTCCTAACAAGAAGTCAGTTCTATAGACCCAGTAATTCAATCACCTTGAAAAAGCCATGCCGATTAACTCATGAGAACTTTGGGGGACATTCTTGATCTAAACGATAATGGATCCTATTAAGAAGGGATGTGTTGAATGCTTAAATGAATAATATTTGTTCTAAATGTCAAAACAATAAATGAATATATTTATTATATATCTTTAATCATTTTCAACAGTTTTTCTTCATTTTTGCATAAAAGTGTTGCAGTTTTCTTAAATTCACACCAAAGTTTTTCATTCTTTTCAGTTATGTTTTGTATGAACTAATATTAATTTTAGTTTTTGTTCTCTTATATAGAAATACAATTCACGTTCATATATTGGTATTCTATCCTAGTAGCATGCTGAACTTGCTTTTATTCCTATTAATTTTTTTGTGCATTTGTTTGGCTATTCTATACTTAAGATTGTGTTATTTGAGAATTAAGGCAGTATTTTTTATATTTTTAGTTTTTATTTTATTTTATTTTATTTTATTTTACCAAGAACATGTATTGGTACATTGCATACATATTGTTCACATTCATCGTGATTATTTTGTACCTGTACATGATGTATCTTGGTTTTCCCCCCTTTTCTCCACCCCTCCCTTCTGTTCCCCCCTTCCCTATTTATAGCAGGTTTATTTATATTTTCCCATTTTTTTCCCTTTCCTCTTTCTATCCTTTTCCCCTTTTCTTCCCCCCCTTTCTAGTTCTCCTTTCTTTTGAATATTATCTTCATTTTATATAGTATCGATTACACCTCTCTGACCTTATTTACCCTTATGTTTATTCATATCAGAGAAACAATTCAATGTGTACTCATGAGTGTCTGATTTATTTCACTTAAGAGTATGTTCTCAAGGTGCATCATTTACCTACAAATGTCTCTAGCTTATCCTTTTTTATGGCACAGTAGTACTCCATTGTGTAGAAAAACCACATCTTCTTTAGCCATTCATTAGCTGTTGGGCATTTAGGTTGTTTCCAGGATTTAGCTATCACAACCATGTTTATAATATTTTTTAACTGTCTGAATTCTTTAAAGTTTTTCTTTTTCCTTTCTTTCTTTCTTTCTTTCTTTCTTTCTTTCTTTCTTTTTTTTTTTTTTTTTTTTTTTTTTTTTTTTTTTTTTTTTTTTTTTTTTTTTTTTTTTTTTTTTTTTTTTTTTTTTTTTTTTTTTTTTTTTTTTTTTTTGGTCTCATTTCATTAGCTAGATTCTCCAGTGAAATATTTAATCTAAGGGATGAATTTAGACATCTTTGTCTTAATTCCTAATTTAGAAGGGAATATTTACTTTTTGCCACTAATTATGAGGTCAGGTATAGGGTTTTTTTTTATTTTTTCTTTTTTTTTTTGCACAGGCTTTTTATTAAGTTGAGCTCCCTCCTCCCCTCCTATTCTAGTTTATTAGAAATTTTCATCATGAATATTATTTAATTTTTTTATAGCGTTTTCTGTTTCCATGAGATAATCATGTGATTTTTTTCATTATTCATTTAACATGGTTTATTATATTGATTGATTTTCAAATGTTAATCAGTTTAACATTCCTGGTATAAATTATGCTTTTTCAGAGTATATAATCCTTTTAATGTTGTAAAATATAGTTTCCTAATATTTTATAAAATATTTTAAAATTCATATTCATAGAAATATTTGATTATAATTTTACATTTTTTTCTCTGGGTTTGGTATTGGAAAATATTGACTTCAGAATGAATTGAGAATCTGGTTTCATCTGTTACACTGACTACTGCTTGCCTTATGTCTTGATAGTTTCTTCTTTTACTTTCAATATTCACCATAAATTCTTAATAACCATACTACTTTTCTTTCTAAGTACTCCTAGGAAATAGAGGATACTAGATGACAATAACAATTTTTTGAAGTTTAAGAATTGTAAAAAATTCTCACAATTATTGTTTTAATTTTAATATCACCTGTTTCTGGTTTTTCGACATCTATCCCTCTACTTTTAAGCATTTTCATAAACAAAGCATTTTTTTTTTACTGGTATATAGATGTGGACGTTCTGATAGAGCAATATTTCAAATCAATTTTTGAAAATTTTATTTCTAACTTTTTTTTTAACAAATCTCACATCTAGTGACCCTAAGAAATTCTAAAAAAACTATAAAGGATGAGCAGAAAAAAGAAATTTCACAAACGATTGCAATAAATTTCTCACTATTCTTAGAATATAATTTAAAAGAGAGTAAGTTTCTGATAAAAGTTTCTAAATCTGTATCAAGTGTTGTGACAATTAAATTATTTTTGATGTTTGTGATTCTTTATTTCAATTCCAATGCTGTATGTTCTTTTTCTTCCCCATTATACATTAATTCCCTGTCCTACATGATTTTATTAAAATGTAGTATTTTTGCCCTGAAAACATTCATATTCCACAAAAATCTGATTAATTTCATGTAAATCCAATATATAAACATTTATTAATCGAATAGCTATTTACTAAGCACCTAGTCTGTTCTAGTTAGCTCCTAGAGATACAACCATAAAGAAAAAATAAACAGTCTCGTGCCTCATCGTGCTGTGATTCTAGAAGAAAACAGACAAAACCAAATAAACATTAAATGTGGCCCATGGTGATGATTGCTATGAAAAACAGTCAAGAAATGTAATTGGGATAGAGAAGATTAGAGTGTGGTGATCGGGGAAGGCCTCTCTGGCACCTCAGTTACACGAGGCAGCGCTCCTTGCAGATATTTTGGAGAAGATTATTCAGGCGGACGAGGCCTGTGTGTCGTGTCCTCCTGAGGGACCTTCTTTTTGTGTCTGGGGAACAGCAAGTGATCGCATGGTTGGATGGAAACAGTAAGGGGAGATGGCTTCCAAGCAAGATGTCAGATTGCGTAGGATTTGTAGGCCGCAGTGAGGACTTGAAATATTCCTGCACAAGAAGGAAAAGCACTGCAGTGCCAGAGCAAAGAAGATCTAATTTGGCTTACTTTTTGCAAGAATTGCTCTGGGAGGTAAGTGAAATCAATAAACTTTAGAAAGACAAATGAGGAAGCAGAAGAACAGTCAGGGCCATTTTAATGATAGAAAGACCGGTAGCTTGGACAATGTTGTTGGAGTAGGCACAAGGACACCGCCTGGATTATGTGCACATTTTGAAGTTCAGGCCATCAGAATGTGATGATCCTGTAGAGAGTGTAGGACAAGACTCAGGCAAGATCTACAGCCAGCATTTCTGGAATGTTTGACAGGCAACTTCCTAAGATGGTAATGACTAAAGAAGAGAGAAGAAAGTTTGGAAAAGAAGAGAAAAATCAAAAGTCTGGTTTGAGAAACAGTATTCCAAGTGGAGGATTAAAATATTAAAAAGAATATTTACATGAGGAGCATCAATATATTTAGGGGAAAATAATCATTCTCCTTTGTTTCGTGCCACAGGTCGTCTACCTTCATAACAACAATATCTCTGTAGTTGGAGCAAATGATTTTTGCCCACCTGGATACAACACCAAAAAGGCTTCTTATTCAGGTGTGAGTCTCTTCAGCAATCCAGTCCAGTACTGGGAGATCCAGCCATCCACGTTCCGATGTGTCTACGTGCGCTCTGCCATTCAGCTCGGAAACTACAAGTAACTCCAAGAAAGCCCTCGTGTGTACAACCTGGCACAATCCTGTTAATGTCATTGCTAGAAAATCAATCAATCAATCAATAAATAAATGAGAGCACACGCCAGAGAGAATGAATGCTAGACATTGGAAACTTAACTCTATTGTGGATATTTTTCTCACATGACTCATTATGCATAAAGCTAAATATGCAGTTCAAGTAATTGCCTACAATAAAAAAGTATTTTGCCTGCTATTTTCAGTTTTTGAAGATTTCAGTTTTTGAAGGTCTCTGTTCATGTTAATTGAGCCACTACAGCTATCCTTATTTCACCAAATGTAAAATTTGGAGGAATTATATATATGTCAAAATTTACTAAAGTTTTTTTTCTTTTAAATTTTTAGAAGGAACAAAATAAAAAGAGTTTCATTCTTCTGTAATTCACAGGGCCATTAGTTCCTTTGATGTAAAGTTAAATGCCAAATGCTCACTCTGTATCAATCACCATTATTATCGGTAAAGCCTCATTGAATATGTGAATTCAATATAGGCTATGTGAAAATTTTTGCTAATGTCTTTATTTTGAAAAAAATTAATTAAAAATGCATTCAAACTCGATATTGTAAAAAAAGCTTAATTGTAAATATGTCCTAAAGTCAGTTTTCTGAACAGAGTCGACAATAGACATATCTTCAGGTAATCAGCCACTTCTACTTCTCCTTGTTTTTGATATTTGAGCATGATTACTCATACTACCTACAGGCAATGTTAAGTTAC
Organism: Hystrix cristata; assembly: GCA_004026905.1. Lineage (NCBI taxonomy): Eukaryota > Metazoa > Chordata > Mammalia > Rodentia > Hystricidae > Hystrix > Hystrix cristata. Next base: position 122,830 of record PVJO010001147.1, read on the forward strand.
AAAGCATAAAACATACTATTTCTGATTAGTTACTAATTTACTAAATAAAATTTAAAACTACTTGAGTATAGTCAGGCTGTTTGCCTGAGAATTTCTACAATTACTGGATGTATTAGAAACAATTGCTTTATGAACTCAAAAACCTTTGTAGTACGGTTTAGAAACAACTATCAAAACAAACAAGCCTGGGGGAATGGGCTGACTTAATTGGAGTTTTGAGTAATACATTTATATCTAAAAGCAAACATGTGAAAATAGGGTTTTTTTTTTTTCCCTACAAAGGTGGATGTTTTATGATTACAGATCCTAGAAAAATAAATGTAAACATTATAGTTTGCCAAACTGTGAGCAAAAATAAGACTTTTCTTTTTATAAGTTGATTGTCCTGGGTATTGATGTTACAGTGGTGGAAACCAGACGAACGCAGACAGCCACGCTCTTTCCTGCCCTCTAGGGGAGAGCACATCCTGGCTTGAGGAGTACTGCGTATCTCCAGGGTTTCCTGGCCTTCTTGCAGGATGTCACAGATCTCTGCCTCCATCTTCACACTGCTTTCTTCTCTCATGTGTCTTTGTCTCCTGTCCTCTGCCCAAAGGACAACACCTATACTGCATTGCGGTTCAGTTTAATTTAGAATGCGCCCTAACTTGATTACATCCACAAAGGTCAATTTCCAAATGAAGTCACATTCACAGGTACTGCAGGTTACAGTTTGAACATCTTTTTTTTCTCAGTTTTTTTTTTTTTTTTTTTTTTTTGGTGGTGCCGGGGATTGAACTCAGGCCCTTGTGCTTACAAGGCAAGCACTCTAATCACTGAGCTAAATCCCCAGCCCCCCAGTTTGAACATCTTGGGGAGATTCAAAACACATTTTCTAATGAATCATTACCATTCATTTTTCTTTTTCCTTTATAAACATTTTCTTTTTCTTTTTATTCTTATTAAAATTTTGTTAGATTGTGTGTAATTTACATAAAAGATAACACTGATCTGGCATTGAATGTTACTATGTCATTCTTATCACATACATCAAACATAAAATGGGTCTCTGCTTTCCTTCTAGTCCATTCATTTTACTGAATCATTTCAATTATTCTTGTTTTAATTTTTTTTTCCTTCTCTCTTCTCCCTAATACTGTGCCAACCAACTCTTTCATTCCAAGATTTTATTGCTGCCGCAGATGCAGGATATCATCATCTTATCTTCATGCAGAGAAATGCCTAATCTCTCAAGCAGACTAAGAACGTTTTAGTCAGCCTTCCTCATTCACCTGTGTTCCAGCTGGCGCGGCCCGAGTCAGCCCCGCACACACAGAAACCTCGAGACAAGGCCTCCGCTCTAGGATCCCACAGCATGGGGATTATAGCTTTGCTGGGTTGATGCTGCAGTCATCACACTCTTTGCTGCTCATTTTTTAACTCCCACAATTATTCCTTAAACATCCCTTTTAGGGGATCTGCTTATATATTCAAGCATAGTGTCTGTTGCGAACACTTCAAGTCACAGGTCTCTGTCAATTTCAAATCATAGAGTATGATAATGGGAAGCAAAGTAAGATCAAGAAAAGGAAAACACTAAACTTATTAAAATCACATATCGTCATAAACAACCTTTGAAGTAAAGCAAACTTCCATGAGGCTCAACAATCTGGGAGAAAAGGAAAGACCTGGTGTCCCCAGTGGAGGACAGCAGAGGACTGAGTGAGAAGCCCTCTGAGGATATAACCCCAGCAATGTATTAGGCATTGGGCCTCAGGAGACTTCCGCCCCAGGACACTCACTTCAGTAGGAACTGTGAGGGCCCAGGTGACACTCGCGGGCCATCAGCAATAAGCACAGGAACACAGATCGATTTAATAGTACACTCAAAGTATTAAACAATCCAACCAACTTCTTCTGGTTTGATAGGTCTAACAGCACACGTTACTTCGTTCTTCCAACAAACACTCTGATGATCTCTTATGTGTCTGACACTCTTCTAGTGGCTGAGACATAGTCGTGAATATTGTCTTGCTCTTGTGCAGTGCACAGTGAAAAAGCAGGAGACATTCCGGGGCAGGACACCAGAAGGAGAGAGTAAAGTAGGACTGAGGAATAAGGAACATGACACAGTAGGACTCGGTATTTTATGTAACCTTGTTGAAGCAGGATCTTCTCATTAGAAGGGATATTCGAGCAGAGACAGGGATGGAATGCAGCAAGTCAAGTCAAGAAAAGTCGCACTAACCCCAGAGAGGGACAATCTGAGGACAATGAGCAAGGAGAAGGCAGATTGACATGAGAGCAGAGTGATAATGGGAAGCGAATCTGGTAGTGCTCCTGGCAGGCTGAAAGCATAGCTGTTCCTCTGAGTGAGATGAAAGCTATTGAAAGAGTCTCGGAGGAATGACTGTGTTCTGGCTACATGGACTGTGGAGGGATGGCACGGGCCAAGGGAGGATATTTAGGTTGCTATTGAAATATGCGAGCAAGATGACTTTGATGGTGACTTTGACTTGGACTAGAGGGGATGTTGAAGCCATTGCTGCACAGATTAGTTTGGAAGACAGAAAGAACATGATGGCTTTCAGAAGGAACATGGGAGAGAAAGAATGGAGACAGGGATGATTCCAAAAATGTTGGCTTGAGACATGAGAAGAATGAAATCACTGTGTATGAAAGTGGGAAAGACCGAGGAAGATGAGATGGGAAATACAGACATTGGAAGCCTGGTTTTGGATCAGTTCATTTAGAGGCACATATTCCACCTCTAAGTGGAGTTATCAAGGAGAATTTAGATGTAAGACTTCGGAGTTTGGGGCGAGGGGCTGGTCTGTAGACATAAATGCCGGAAAGGCCAGAATAGAGTTCGCGGCTCTTTATCAGCACAGAAATGACTTGACTTTATCCAAACTAAGCAGTCAGACTGTACATGTTAGTAACACATTTTACAGGGCCAATTCTGGGGTTTTGCAATGTTCTTGTGGTTTCTAAGATAAATAAACATAGTATATGTTTTCCTCTGGATGCCTTTGTCATGACTGGGTCAGCACTTCCAAACCAATCTTCTCTTGGATGACACCAAGAAATAAATCTCTTGAGAAAGAATTTTTCTGTGTTTTTAAAGATCTTTTCATTTCTTGTTATGAGTTTAATATTGTATAAAAACACTTTCTGTTTCTCTCAAGAGTTTCCATTAACAAAAGCATTTCTTGGTGTCTGACTTGAATGGGGGTTGACAACTGGCTAGTGATTTGGCAGTTAAAATAAACAGCTCTGAACACTAAAGAAAGCATATTCCTGAAAATCCAGGTGGTGTCAAAGGCACTGAATAAACACATTTAACTAGAAAATCAAAGAGCTATATATATAAATTCTGCAGCTAAGGCGATTTTACATGGAATCCAACAGTATTCCCAGGCAGTTCTTTAATAATTTACCGTGATCACTAATAGGTAAAGAATCCATATGATTACTTGATCTGGTACTGATATAAAAATTTCTTGAAATAATTTATTTTTCCTCTTCTTTTCACAACACGAGGCATGTATACATATGCATGGAGATTATATACCTGTAATCTTAACATGTTCATGTGACAGAAAATAAAATCTTAATTAATTTGACTATTCATTTATTCTATTAATGCCAACATTTGATAATTATTATAGGTCTGGAAAAAATAAAAACAAAATACATAAATTTTCTTCCCTCTAATAGATAACTGGGATATAAAAGAGATATTGTTTTAGTAAGCTTAAATATCATTAAGAAGCAGTATCTAAGACAGTTTTGAGAGGAAATGAAAGTCAAAAGCACTACATATCTATTCATGATTAAAAATTATGACGTTAAATAAATTTCCTGTGGCTGTACTGACTTCAGGAAAGACGTCTGGAACATTGTAACAAATACCAGACCACCTACAAATCACAGGATAAAGCTTTTACTGAGGTTTGGTAACGATAAACAAAGCTTACAGGACCAGATGTTTCTGGGTGCTGTTATTTTGACTAAGGTTCGTCTTCGCACACCATCTGGATTGATAGGTGGAATTTCAGAAGTTGTTCCTTCCCAGCTTCACTGACTCTTTGATAAAAATGCCAAAAATATACCATTTTTGTATTTTTCGAAAGTGAGAGCTAAGAGAAACTACATTTTCTTCAGGTACTAGTGTCTACTTCTAAATTCCTATTTCTGAAAGAGCATCTTAGGCCCTCATTGACAAAAGTGGAAATAGGTGATGATGTAAAAAACTGTTTTCGTAGGCTTCTAGTGCACTTTAACTTTTGTTTCATTTTAAAAATTATCTTTAACAAAATCTAACAACAGAATGTGTAAATACTCATTGAATACTATGCAATGTTTCAATACATATATACTTTGTGTAATATTTAAATCAAGTTAAGCATATCTATCTTCTCAAATACTTCTTTATGGTTAAAAACATTCAAAATCACTTCTCCTAGCTCCTTGAAATATATAGCACATAATTACTATCTATAGTCACCTACTGCACAATAACACATCAAAATTTCAAGCTGTCTTTATCCCTTCTATATCCTTTCTCTTCTCGCTGCAAGTAAACATTATTCTATTCTCAATTTGTATGAAACTAGTTATTTTAATTCCACATATATGAGATATTATACAGTACTGTCTTCATATCCCTGCTGATTTCCCTATACCATAATGATCTCCAGTTGTATTTATTCATATATATACAATGGAACACTATTCGGTTATTAAAAAATGAGTGAAATCCTGCCCATTTGTGACTATAAGGATAGAACTGGTCTTTTTTGACTCTAGAAAATAGCCTAACTAATACCAGTTTTATATCCATTTGGGGACTCTTTCAGCAACAATAATAATAGCAATGATAGCTTGCATTTGAGGTACCAGCTTTTAGTTGACAAGTGCATTCACTCATGTAATCTTACTGAGTTTGATGTATTATAAGTAACAGTAGAATTAGGTTATATTATAAGAGAATGAGGCAAAGAATAAATACTTTAAAGGGATTTTTATAAAAATTGCTCTACAAGATCAGACATTGGTCTAATCTGTTAGCCAGTGGGAAAGGAGCTAAGAAGCTGACAGAGTTTGGGAAGAAAAAAAAAAAAAAATATATATATATATATATATATTTTACTGGCTCCACATTTTTAGTAGCATCCCTACTGCCTCTCCACTCCTTTCCTCTTTGCTTTTCCCTTTCTGCATCTCATTCCTTACCGTGCTACATGAATGGGTCCTAAAAGAGTACCTGTGCCTCAGCCCAAAAGATGACACTGGGAAGTGTGGCCAGCCCAGGCCTATGTTTCAGAGCAAGAGAAGATGTGCCTGGTGGTCGAGCACAGTGCACGAGGCCTGTATGAAAGCCTGAACTACAGACTTAGCTTCGGCAGAGAGGCCACTGAAAGGAAAAGACTGCCTATAAACTAATCTGAGCGGGACTTTGTGTTGGCATCTACAAATTGGGAAATGTTCGTTACATCACTTTATCACTTTGTGCTCACGATGAGGAATAATGATGAAGCTGCTTACCACTTAAAATATTTGGGACAGTAAACAGATCTGAGTAAATAATGAAAGACAGAATTATTTTCTCCTAAAATCATTGGTTGCTCTTACCATTTCTGTTAAAGGTTGGGTAGAAAGTCCCAGATAATGCATTAGAAAGGAGAAGCAAATGAAAACATGAAGATCGGAAAGGAAAATGTGAAACAAATGAATACACTGAAAGTCTTGGAACTAATAAAACTAATAAAAAATTTTAAAAAGCTAATAAAAAACTATAATTAATAAATGAATTTTATAAGGTCACATAATATAATATTAACACAAAGCAATCAATTTTATTTTTATTTATCAGTAGCAAAGAACTGAAAAATACTATTTAAAAAGAAATTCTCCTTATTTTATAATTACAAAATTCATTAAAAATTATGATAAAATTAAGTAGATGTATATAAGTTATATATCTAAAAATATAAAATAATCCTAATAGAAATTAAAACCTTAAAAGGGGAGTGTATATACAGTGCTCATCACTTGAGGAAAACATTGTTGAGAAAATTGAGTTAAGCATAAATCACAGTTCAAATTACAATGTTCATAAATCATTATGTGGAACTTGGTAAGCGCTTTTCAAGTTTAAATGAAAATGCAAAGGACCTAATAGAATTAAAGTCCATTTAAAGAAGAAAAATAGAGGAAGTATTTCATAAAACTTTCCTTGAATGTGTAGTGGTATTGTCAAAAGGATAAACATCAAGATCGCTGAAACCAGAGACAGTTTAGAAATGAGCTTGAACATACACAATTGAATGATTTACAATTTAAAATAACAAGTCAGTTCGAGCAGCAAAGAAAATCTCTTTAATGGGCTACTCACACTGATCAATACAAGACACTCCACATAAAAGTTAACTCAAAAACTTCATAAAATAATTTTAAAAACTAAAAAAAAAGCTAGAAGAAGTCTTTCTGAGGTTGAAGTAGGCAAAGATTTGTGAAATAAGATACACAAAGCATGAAAAATAATAGAAAAAGTTGATAACTTGTTCTTTATCAAAAAGAAACCTACTACTCAAAAAGTCTCTTAAAAATAAGGAAGCTATGGACTAAGATAAAGTGTTTCCATACATATATTCAACAAAAGATTTTTAGTCAGCATATGTGTATGTGTGTGTATGGTAGTCCCTTTGAAATGCTTACATGTAAAATACAAAATTCTATAAGAGAAGAAAATAACCTTCAAAGTTGGAAAAAATATTGTTGAATAGCCACTACACACACACACACACACACACACACACACACACACGTGTGCACACACACACACAATCCTCTAAAAGCACAAAAATCGACACTTAATGGTCATCAGGAAAACACTACTTAAAGCCACAATAAAATATTGCCATAGATCTACGAAAATAGTTAAGGCTTCAAACATTTCTAGGATTAAGACTTCAGAATCATGTGGGACAAGTCAAACTCGTGTATTGTTGGTGACAAGGAATAATATCACAGCCACTTTAAAAGTTTTCATTATTTCTCAGAAAGTTAAACGCAAACCTATTATATGACCCAGCTATTCCACTTTGAAGTATTTACCAAAGAAACTATGTCTACACAAAGACTGGTATGCGAATTTTCATAGCAGTTTAATTTGAAATAATAAAAAACCAGAAACAACTGAAATGTCTTTGACAGGTGAACAGATTTTCTCAAAAACATTGTTTATTAGTAAAATGGAATATTACTCAGTAATAAAAAGAGGACCATAGAACAGGAATTGCAAAAGAGGAGAAAATTTTGGTGATGATAATGTTACGGCTTAGATCAAGAATGTCCCCCAAAGGCTTCTTGTACTTGTAGGTGGGGCTTCTGTAAAGTGATTCATTATGAAGACAGTACAGATGACTTGCTGTTAGGAGACGGTCAGAAGAAATAGGTTACTGAGATAAGACTTGGACGGGTATATCTGCCTCCCAGACCTCTTCCTTTTCTTTCTGCTTCCTTCTTGCTATGACATGAGCAATTTTCCTCCACTCAGGCCTTTTCACCTTGTCACTTTTGCACTGGAGCCAAGTGAACATACAAGGACTGAAACTTCTTAAACCCCACAAAATAAACCTACCTTCCTTTAAGCAGTGTACGTTAAGTATTTCATCTCAGCAATGAGCAAGTGACTAAGAAAGATTTTGGCATCAAGACCAGGGTTGTTTATGTGAGTGTACCTGACCATGTGGTTTAGAATCCACTGGAAATGGTTCATGGGAGGAGTTTGTAAATGTTTAGAGATGCTCGCTAGAATACTATAAGCTGAGTTTGATTGGAGACGCTGGTTAGAGACAAAATGATCAGAATGCTGATAAAAATGCACAGTAAAGACCTGGCTCAGTAGGATTCAATTTGGAAAAAGGAGTCCATTGGCAGCTGGACTCAAGACCACGTGCATTATGCTCTGGCAGAAAATTCGTCTACATTTTGCTCATGTCCTGGGACTTTGTTAGAGACTAAAATTAGGGGCAGTGAACTAACTGATCTGGTGGAGGAAATTTCAAGTCATCCCAATGTTTAGGTTGTGGCCTGGATACTATTTTATACTTTTAAAGAGATTTACAAGAATCAGGAGCAGCAAGCACACTTACAGTTTTCCGTTTACCCACAAAGGAAGAACCTGTAAAATTTTGGCACAGAAGCACATGGATACTGAAAAGTTTAGCACCAAAAAACAGTCAAGTACTTCATATCAGGACAATAGAAGAGATGAGTTAAGGGAATCTAAAAATGGGAAAGACTGTCTTGGGAAGAGTCTCTGGGTATGCTGCTTGTGAATCGGTTCCCTGTTATTTGTTTTCACAGTTCTCAGCATCCAGGTACTTAGAGGCCTCTGCAGCAATGATCCAAGGCAGCCCAGCTGCTGCTCAAACTGGCGGCAGACCTGGGCATCACCTAAGCAGTGCTGGCTTAATAGCAATGCACAATGCAAGAGTTATGGTGTGAGGGAGGCTTCCACCCAGATTTCAGAAGACCTGAGTAGCTAAGCAGTGTGCTCCTGAAAGGGCTGTTCATGAAGCTCTCAATGTGAAGCCAGAAGTACAGTAAAGATGCCAGCAAGTTGGAAACACCAGGAATGTGGAAGGCCTGAGAAGAGTTTCAGTCAGTGAGTGGAGTCAACCCAAGAGATAAGACATGAAGGCTCCAACTAATGATGCAATAGGGGAGGGGATACCCAAGCTCTTTGGGGTTCATATCTCTGCATCATAACTTGCCCCAGGTGCTGTACATGGACATACAGCCCTACTAGGTTTCAGTCTTGATTTAGGTCCATTTCTATCTATCTGCCTATTTTCTTTCTTGGAATGGTGATGTTTACCCTGTGCCAGTCAGTCTATGTTGGCAGTATTTAACTTTCTTTTTGATTTTTACAGGGAATCACAGAGAAGAATTTGGCTGGAGTCTCAGAGGAAACTTGGAACCTGGACTTTTCATCTCTGCTGGAACTTTTAGAATTTTGGAAACTCTTAGAGACAGACTAAATGTATTTTCCATAAGGAGAAATAGATGAATATTGGGGGGCCAAAGAGTAGAATGTTTTGGCTTGGGTAGATAATGTGTCCCAAAGGATTCTTGCACTCTTTGGTGGGTTTTTGAAACATGACTGAATTTTGGGGGATAGAATAGCTGACCTGCTGATAGCAGATGGGTCAGTAGAGGCCAGTCACTGGAGCTGTAACGTGGCAGTGTATAGCTCCCTTCCCAATTTTTCCCTTCTCTCTCTGTTTCCAGCGCATGATAATGTGAGGGGCTTCCCTCCCCATGCACTTCCCAGCATGCCTTACAGTGAACTGGTTGCGTGAGTACTGAGACTTCTGACTATGAGCCAAAATAAAACTGTCCTCCTTTACATTACAGATATTGGATATTTTTCCCACCGATAAGAAAATGACTAAGACAATAAATAAGAGAGTGCCTTCATCTACATGTACATTCACCATAAGTCATTCACATGGTATACTTGAATTCCATTAAGCTCATTGTATTATTTACATATGAAAATAAAAATCTAGGAGACATTAACACTGGATATCCCTATTCCCCAGCAACATGGACAACACATCCAAAATGTAAGATACAAAGAGAGAAACAGCTGGCAAGGAGCCTCCATGAAGGGAGATATCCAGGGAGTTGTGTAATAGTGATAAACTGTATCTGTTTTAAGGTTTGATCTTCCATGTTGCTATAGTTTGGATCTGGAATACGTCCCAAAATTTCATGTGTTCAAAAACTGGGCCCCAGCCAGAAGAGATTATTGGAAGGCAGTGAAACCTAAAAAATAGAGGGCATAGTGGGAGCTCTTCTGTTCATTGGGGGCATGCCCTTGAAAAGGATGATGAGAACATGCCCCTTCCTCTCTCTTTGACTCCTGACATTGAAGTGAACAGGCATCTCCTCCATCATGTGCTCTCACCATCATGAAGTACTGTGCCAGCACAGCTCATAGCAACAACGCCAAGCCTGTGAGCCAAATCAAACCTTTCTTCTTTATAAGTGTATTTATCTCAGGAATTCATTACTATAGTAGAAAGATGACTAACACACATAATTTCCTTAATACCAAAATCCAAATATTGTTTGTGTTTTACAAATTTAAGACAAGGATGTGAGGTAGACTTAATTCTCTCACTAATATTGACTATATATTACAAAACACCAAAAGGGGCTTATGAAAAACTTCAGAGTGAGATGTTCCAGCAACATAAAGGAAGTATTTCTTGAAATTACATTTCAAGTGGAGTTTTAGAAACATACAGGGAGAGCACTTTATGAAATTCCAGTAGTAAGGCAGAATGAGGTACTCGATTCCGTTTCTTATGTATTAAAGGAAAGGTCCATTCAAAATGGTGGGAAAAAGTAAACATGACTTATTGCACTACATTATAGTATATTCTTGAGAGCCATTATGAAGTTAAAAACAATTAATTTTATATTTCCCATCTTCTTAATGAGATACTAAATACTAGTTTTAATTAAGGTGACAATAGTCTTGAAGAAAAGTAAAGAAAATGAAAATCTTCTACCCTTTGACTTAACACCATAAAAGCTAATTACTTGTTCATGAAATAATTCAAAGTGGATAATCCTGTTTGATTTACCACTTTTACTGTGATGATTCAGAGATCTTGACTCTTTACAATTTATGACTCCACCTTCCTCGAGGATCTTGGGATCGTTTGCATCCGGCTAGCAGATGAGAGTGTAAAAACTAAAGCTCCATCTCACACATGCCTAAACCTGGACATGACAGCCATCACCACCACACACATTACATTGGTGAATATTAATCAGAACATCTTCCTCTACTAGAGACAAGGCAAGGAAATGAAATCTCTGACAAGGAAGCTGCTTTCCAGAGACAGAAATTTACACAGTTAAAGACATGCTATAAACTTTTTGTGGGTTCTTTACCAGTAATAGATACAAGTCCTCAGTAGCACAGTAAAGTATGTTACTGCCAGAGAATGTTACTCCATTCTCCTAATGGAGTTCACATATAGAAAAGGATTAGGAGAGGTCATGGAATAGAATTTTCTTGGAATTTGGGAGGAAATATGTAATAGAATTGAGTTTTCTTACTGTGTTTTCCTACCACCACATACTGAATGAAGCTACTTTGTTAGCCAGAGTGAGGAAAACAAGAACCCTACTTAATTAATGTTAATTTCTGGGATATCAAGTTGACACAGTTAAGGTTAAATATTATGTCCAACTTCTTGTCAACTTGACAGTCAAACTCATTTCATTAAACTAGACTTAATCTCTGAAAAACACAAGGTATTAATTCTAACATGATAGAACCATTCAGTGTACAAGCAAAACACGATAATCTCTTCTCCAATATCTCAATGGCCCTTATATTGCTAAAATGTCCAAGTCAAAGTGTCCTCTGATTCAAGACAAATTGTTAGCTGTGAACCCTTACAAAAACCAAAAGCAAGTTACATAATCACAAGGTATACTAGCACAGAATAAACATACTCATTCTAAAAGGGAGGAATAAGGTGAATAGGACAGAATAAGACTAACGCAAGATCAAAGCCCAGCAGGGAAAACACTATGTCCTGTAGCTTCTGGTCCAGCAGCCAGGGCACATGGCGATGACATATGAGTTCCAGAGGGACTGGCTGGCCCCACCCCATGGCCTTCCTGGTTTCAGCCCACATGGCTTGACCTTTCACTGGACTGGCTCTGCTCACAGCCTGCAGCTTCCAGAAGCAGATGTTCCATATCCCTAGTGTCTCTGACTTCCTGAGGTCTCAACTGCACCTTACTGTCTGTTCTTGCAGCTTGGTGTGCTACTTTCTTGGGGGCTTTTTATTTAGGCTTGTGGCCTTTCTTTGAGATCGAGGTGGAAGCATACCTGTCCTTACCTTCCCGCACTCTGCATGTCTGTAAACTAACAACATCATGTGGAAGCAGTAGGCAGGGCACCTCGGATCACTACTGCAGTGGCCTCTGAGTAGCTGGATGGCAGAGCATAATGATATGAGTCCTGAGCAAGCAATTCCCCAGGAGGCCCATCTGCAGGCAGTATCCCAGAGTCTCTCTTCTCAAATAAAAGTTCCACATGTTTGCACCATCAAGCCCATAATTGGTGAGATGCTGCTGATTTGTGAGGTGCTCTCAAGGTATTTTTCTTCTTGTTTCTGTACTAAGTTCCTGGTTTCTTTTTAATGGCATTAATCTCTTCAGCAACCAAAACTCCTTTGGGCTCAACTTTATATGCAGTTGCTTCTGGCCTTACATTTCAGTTTAAAAAAAAAAAATTCTGCCCTGTTTTTTCCTCTTGATTCTCCCTACAAATCTGGATAAATGCAGCGGCAGTACCCATGCAGCAACCTGAATGTTGGTCTGGCTTCACAGTTTTTCTATCAGATAAGTCAGTCCATGGCTCCTAACACAGTATTCTACAGTCATAGGACATTCAAAATGCACTTTTTTTTTTTTTTGCCAGAGTAACATACGTGGCCTTTAGACCAGTTGCCAGTTGAGCCCCCTTACCCAACTGAAATCTTCCAAGTTGACCTTTAATGGGCATGTTTCTTTCATCATTTTGTTCTTCCAAACTCTGACCAGATCAGAATCAGTTATTAACCTCTGCTTATAGTATTCTGGGGCTTCTCTAGGCCACATCTCCAAACCATTCCAAATTTCCTGCAAACCATTTACAAAGGCTACTAAATCCTAAGGCTGGGTATAGTGACAGTAATGGTTCCACTTCACTTGTACCAAATGTATGCACTTGAAAATGTTCCAATCACTGAGACACTGTAACTAATAGCCACAATTTAAAGAAGGAGAGGTTTAATTTGGCTCAAAGTTTAAGGGGATTCAGTACATGGTTGGCAGGGTCCCAGGGAGAAACATCCTGGTGGAAGGCTCTGATGGAGCAAAGGGCAGTTGGGAAGTAGAACAGGGAACCAGTGCCGGAGGGAAAGGACAAAAGAACCAGTTACGAACCCCAAGGTCACAACTCCATGATTCATCCAGAACAGCACCAAAGTGTGCTCCGCCAATCTCCAGGGGCATTCCAAAGCCAAATAAATTGATAATTAAAATTAGCCTCCACAGTATTACAATGCTAACACATTTATCATAATCTTCATGATTTCTTATAAATATCCAAAGATATCTGTATCACGAGGGTACTGTGTTAGTAACACTTTTGAAAATGAAAAATAGTTCTTTCAATGAGATCACTTCCATTTTGCTATGAGTGTCCAAAGGGTGATTACAGGAAATAGCAAAAGCGAGAATAAGAGGGGAGGAAGGGAATAATGAAGGAAGCAAGGAAAGGGGGGAAGGAAGAAGGAAGAAATAGATGGAGGGAGGGAAAGAAGAGGAGTAAATAGAAAGGGAGGGAGAGAGAGAAGAAATTCATAAATTCTTCCCTTTAAACTGTTGGATCAAACTAGAAAGCCAAATGAAATTCTTTGATTTTGTTCTGGGTCTAAAAAACTGAAATAGTGCTCGAACGCCACATTGTTTTTAGTAGGTATCACAGAAAATCACTTCAACAGTTACTGGGGTCTATGCATTTTGATGAGTTAGGTGAGTTAGGGAGCTACCTTAGGGCATTGTCCTTAGGAACTGTGTGACGTCCTTTCTGGTGAAATGGACGATTAGAGCTAATGAAGTTGAAAAACAGTAACCTCAATGACTCCTTTTTGGAAACTGAGCCAGGTTTTGTTTAAAGTTGGTTTATGTTTGCCCTACCATAATGTCTGAAAAGTCTCCTTTGGTTATTGGACTGTACATCTATTCAGAAACAGAATTCTTTTGAGGTGAGGTAATGATTTCTGGGTAACTAGATTATTTTCTTTAAAGTAACTGTAGGTATAAAATCAGAAAATGTCATAATATTCACCACACTATAAAAAATGTGATGTCATTTGTAGAATGTACAATTTAAAATTTTAGTTTATCTTTTCTCAAATTAGAATCAGAATACATAATTTCATTTCATAAAACTACCATAACTCTCAAAGTATACAAATTAAATAAAACTTTTTGGGATTCATCTAAAATGCCCACATATGTGTAAGAAATGCATTTTTACTTTATTTTAGTTGGAGTAGGAATACAAAAGTAACATGAGGTAATTAAATCACGATTATAAAAATGGTCTATAAAGTGAATCCTGTATGTACATTTAAGAATTATTTATTGGTAGACCTCGAACACAGTTTGGTGTCAAGTTGGGAATTATCATGATTCAAAGGGTAAAATAAATCTTTAGTTCAAGAAAATAATTAAGGATTTTACTTCATTGTTTGTTGCATATGCCTATCCAATGTTATATAGTTTCAAAAACAAATTCTGCATATTTGCTGATTTATATGCCCTAAAAGAAATCTGCCATAAAAATATTTCACGTAATATATATGTATGTTTAATAGCTCATATTTCATTATGTTAATCATTCATATACTCACTCATCTGTGCTCTTTTCTTTTTGTGGATTTTTAAAAAATATCTAGATATTGGGACTGCTAGATCAAAGGCTACGAACATTTCATTGCATAATTCTAATTAAAATCCCAATTAAGAATCATTCTTAAATTGGCATCAGTATAAACTAATGTATGAAGATGAAATTTGTTATTTCCATAGGTCCAAAAATGATAAGTTTTTAACAGGTATTTTCTATTTTTTTTTTTTTTTTTGGTGGTGCCAGGGATCGAACTCAGGCCCTTGTGCTTGCAAGGCAAGCACTCTAATCACTGAGCTAAATCCCCAGCCCCTTTTCTATTCTTTTTGTTATTATTTTTGTAGATATTACCTAATTATTAACTTCATTGAAACAAAAATATTATAAAGATCAATGAGATTAGACTTCCCAGAAAAAAAAAAAGAAAATTAGTGAAAGAATTAATGCTACCACTTGTCCTCAAGTCTTATATCCCTTTTGTTTACATGCAACTTTAGTGTTAATAGTATACATTCAGTTGGTAAAGGGAGACTGATAAATCTGTGAAATCTAGAGCAGGGCTGTATCTGAAATACCAGTTGGTTAAGAAGTACAAATTTTAAGACTATTGTGATGCAATTTGTGTGATACGACTTGAGTAGTATGGAGAAATTCTTATGTTTCCCAAGTTCTTCAAAGCTAACACACCATTGCTGGACTATCTCTATTATGGTTTAGTACTTTAAAAAGATTCTTCAGGATACTCCGCATGAAAATCAGAATGCTTTGGTGTATAAAATATTTTGATCCACAGTTGGATTAATCCATGACGTGTATTTATGCATGCATTTATTCAACAAATATTTGATCTCTTACCCTGTGCAGAACATTGTGCTAGACACCAAAAGTACCACAAGGGAGACAACTGCGAAAGAAGACATGTGTGGTGCCTTTCTGATGAGGAGTACAGTCACTCGCATACGTAAGAAAAATAGAAAAGTAAATCAGAGGAAAACTATGGTAAGTTCTATGTCAGAAATAAAAGAATTACTGAGCCAGGCTGCCAGAAGGTTGAGAGTAAAGCTGAAGGACTCGTGCATACTAGGTGTGGTAGAAGAAGGAACCAAGAGGTGGAAGGAGAAAATGGAAAGGAGAGAAAGGGGAAGGAAAAAGACTTAAGATGTGCTATGTATCTATACCAACTCCTCACTATGAACGCAATCATTACGTACTATAAATGTGCACTAATACAAATATCATTTTTAAAGCAGAATCTGATTTGAACTGGAAATGGTAGAAAGACTTGCTAAAAGATCAGTATAATAAGAAATGGGGAAAATGAGAGGTGAAACTATTTCATAGATGGTAGAACTGAAAAGTCATGGAATTTGAAAGCAAAAGTACTGTTTCAGAGGGCTGATTTTCAACCTCTTTCCTATAGGCTCAATTTGTATTTTGCTGAATTTAAATAAGGATCAGATGAAATAATATATGACAAATGGTTTTCTATATTGTAAATCACTGAGCAAAATATGACTGATCATTACTATTTTTCTGAAAGCAAATAGGAGATGTTTTGGCCAGTCATCACCAAGAGAGGGTCTTTTAAGGAATCCGGCATTAAAAGAAGTGAAGGATGGAGCTCTGCTTTGGCAACAAAGCCTCCTCCGAGAGAGACAGGTTAAGTCTACAGCTTCAGAGTCACAGTTTCCAAACATCGGGTAAGTTTCTGGTCTTCTTCCATTACCTCTTCCAGAAAAAGGCAAGCACTAGTGAGAGGTCATGACCTTGGAATTTTGTTGTTTGAATCTCTACTTTTTCCCAGTTTTAATTTTTCCTTTCCAGATTTTGAAATATTTGTAGAAAGAAAATAGTATACGTAATTGAAGAAAGTAGGGATAGAGTACAAAATTACACCACTTATTAACCATATTTAAAGAGTATTAACTTTACCTATTTAATTTTTTTCCTAAGTACAGTTCTCTAAATATATACTTCAGGCTGGGGATTTAGCTCAGTGGTTAGAGTGCTTGCCTAGCAAGCGCAGGGTAGAGTTCAATCCCTGGCGCCAAATATATACTTCAATAGTATTTTTCAGGCCATAGTGAATGGATGTAAGAATCATATATAATGGCTAATAATGTTGAGATAGTGAATCTAAAAGTAATGGGCTATCTCTGCCTTTTAACTTTCCCGTTGTGTTCTGTTGTCACTTGGGTGGAAAGCACACAGCTCAACACACACCCATTCACATGAGAATGGCAAGACAAGAAATGAAAGGGGCAATAAAGGAAAATAGGACTGCAAATGAGACAAGGGTCAGAGGAGGATGAGACTAATATGGAACCTGATAATATCCATGTCCAAATGATATAAAAAGATTGAGGAATGTTTTCCATAGTTGTGATCCACGATCCAGCACAATGGTGTGATTTGAACTTAGATATTTCTCTCATTTTTTTCCAAAATGAGACTGTGATTCGTTTCAAGATTCTACTCTGAGTCATAGTTATTGTGCTCACAAATCAGTCCCAGCTCGCCAGCACTCAGGGCTTCCCTCTTCCGGTTGCCCAGTCCAATGTGCAGGATCATTTCGGGGAAGAACAATTCACATACCCGCAAGCAAATTTCCCAGGGTATTTGTAAGTTATTACAAAGTCTATTCCCAGAAAGGACATAAGCACTACCAGAATAAATCCATTATAATTTTATTTGCCCTGGCTTCCAAAGGATACCCATTTAATTTACAATTTTGAAATGAAGCAGCCGAATTGCTCAGTCTCCTAATTGGATATTAAAACATGAAAATAAAAAATCAAATTATCTAATATCTCAGAACATAATTAGGAGATCATAAGTGATGTGGCTATAACTGAGTGTTTAGGAAGTTATTATTAAACATATTCGAAGATGTAGACCTACAGAGGAAGGTTTCCTCCAATCAAATATCTTTCTAAATTTTTATTTCGATTAGCCTATAATTCCACAAAATGTTTTGGAAATGACTGTAGGCAAGGTAATGGGTTTTCAAAGATGTCCATGTTAAAATTCCCAGAACTTGTGACCATATTACATTACATAGCAATGAAGAATTAAGAGAACTGTTGGAATTAAGGGTGCTACTCAACTGCTATTAAAATAAGGTTACTCCAAATTATCTAGGTGTTCGCAATGTAACTTCAGAGTCCTTATTCAAGGAACAGGGAGGCGGAAGCATCAGTGTCAGAGGGACGTGATGTGAGAACAATTTGTTGGCCTTGAGTGTCTTGAAGAAAGTAGGTTTACAAGAAAAGTAATGTAGTGGTTCCGGTAGAAGCTGAAATGAATGTGTTCTGTCTTAGAGAGGCCAGAAAAAATGCAGTTTGATTTTAAGCCACTGGAATTCATTTCTGATTTCTGGGCTTCAGAGCAAAAATACAGTAAATTCGTATTGTTTGGCCACTAAATCCTCAGTAATTTATTGTAGGAGTAACAGGAAACTAATACAGGAGCTCACCTTGGTCCTTTGTCCTCTGGCCTCAGTATTCTTTGGTCACTCTGTCTTTGGTTCTGTTCCGGCGGAGTCAAACATTCGGGTAGAGATTCGACTAGGTGTCACTGCGCTTTGACGGGCCGGTGTCCGCTGCAAGACACAAGGCCAGAAACGCATGAGCCACAGTCTCCAGTTTCAGGAACTAGTCAGCACAGTCATGCAGAGGAACAAGCGAATTCTAACACAGATCTCGGCAGTCACACTTTACCGTGGTTTTTCAACATCGGTAGGATTTACTAAGTGTCCTCATCCCCAAATCTCATTTTAAAGAAGATAAGGATGAAGTTATTGAAAAGATGTTTATGATATAAGCAAAATGCCAATTAGTAAGTTTAAACTTTATCATCCAGTGTTGATGGGAGGGAAAATAACAAAAAATGAAATACACAAACAAACAGAAAAACCAATTTTGTACATTTAAATATAGTACAATCATCTTCAACCAACATGAAACAAATAAATAACTTTGCCACGACCTGTGCTGAAAAATAGGAATATACTTGCAAACCTAGAGGATTTTAACACCTCTTCTTAAATTTGCATTTTTTGTGGACAGATAAGTTAATGTGAGGCAGGACATGCCAAACTCGTCTCTGGCTTCCCTGTGGGGATCTTCTATTTCAGGAACCTTGAATTTTCTCCGTTGTACTTACACATATTTTTAAGGAGACACTCTCTCCAAAAGACAATGGAAAACACATAAAAGTTATAAAAGGGCTCTTCGTTAGTATAGGAGTCAATAAGAAATTGGTATTTGAGAATCTGAGGTCCTTAGAAAGAGATTATTTCTACAGTGAAAAGAAGGTGGGTTTTTATTAGCCTAAATCCTTCAAGCTTAGGCTAATCGGATCTACTACTAAATAATGAGGTGAAAATAGAGGAATGAATGGACTACAACTTACCTAATTCCTCCAATTGTTTTAGTCACTTTGGACATGAGTCAAAAAGTTTGATTCTTTGGAGTGCATACTCAATTTGTCTTCAAAGGCAATCTCTTGGGTGTTGTATTTTTTAAAGTCATTTGGATAATTTCAACTAATAGCCAACTTTAAAAATTACTTCCTTACTACAAAATTTGAGATATTGCCAATATTAACAAGAAAAAAATGGCTTTTGAAAAATAAGAAAATATTTAAATAAAAAAGTCATTATGAAGATTGCTGTAATGTATCCACCGAATTTACTCCTTGGAAACCTTGGATGCATTTTTATTGACATCAACATAATTCCATTTTCGTTCAAAGGAAGAAATTCGTTCTGGGTTAGAATATAATAGGTTTGAGTGATTATCCAAAAATATATGTTTTACCAAAGGGAAGTTTAGATGCATACCAGGGTTTTCAACATTGAAATGATTATGATAAAAACATCTTTGTGGTTTATGAATAAGTCAACTACAACTTGTATTTTAAAATCCCAGAGCTATTTTGTGAAACTCCCATCTGAAGCGCAAGGGAAACCATATAACCCTGGAAAATATGTATCATTTGAAAGTGCATTAACTACTTAGTTTTAAAGCCCGACCATTTCCTTGCAAACATAATAGAGGAAGGATATTTGGAATAACAGGCACATAATAAATTTCAGGACCAAACTTTTAACACTGAAATAATGAGTACTTGCACCAATTCCCCTTAAAAAGTCATTTGTGTTTGATGGAAACTTTTTTTATAATGAGTCTACATTGTGTCAATTTTAAAACATGTTACATGACCTTGGTACTTTAAAACACCAGAAATACTAAGTCTTCAAAACTCTGGATGAAGATGAATCTACTGAACTCCTAGAAAAGCGTTCATTTGTAAACAGATTGTTAAAATATTTTTTTAAATTATATGCTATTTATACATAGTTAAACTTGCGATTAATTTAACTCCTTGGAATTTGGTATGTCCTGAGCCATCGTAGAGCTAAAATCTTCAGATGGAGATGGGTTTCTAATTTGGGGTATCTCTACAGGGCTTCTATTGGTTGAATTTAGCCAGGAAAAGCCATCCTTCCCCTAAAGCATAGGTTCCCACATTCATCTGAACCTTTATCACACTCTCCCTCTGCCTAGAAGTGTCTGGACTTTTCTCCCTTTGGGAACTTCAGCTCACCCTTCATTATGACACCTGTCTTGACTTTTACTTCCTGTGTAAAATCTCTCACAACTCAGGCCTGGGGCATCTCCTCTTGCTGTCAATCTCATAGCACCATCTTCTTCCTCCAGTACAGGAAGTTGCCATATGGCACCATAAGTCACGTGCATCTTTTTCATCTAGATTTTGTGCTTCCTGAGGTCAGGGGCTGTATTCTAGTAGAAGTAATTCCTAAATTTTCATTTATAGATTGATTAATAAATGGTTATGTTTTCATGCAAGGAGCAAATCTGAATTCTGAAAGATACCTTAAGGTTTATAATTTGGTGTTGGTTTTAATTTGAAGTCCATGTTGGGGGATAGTATTGTAATTATCACTATTTTTTAAATTCACAGCTGAGAATTCTTGAAGTTCTTAATTAGATTTATCTTCAGAAGTTTAAAGGGGTTATTTATGTAGTTAACTCATTCCTTGATAATATTGCAATTGTATCAACAGAGTCTATTTATGTCTAAACTCACTTCTGTAATCCAAGCCAGTTTTATTTCCTGTAAAAATGGTGTTGTGTCCCATTTGAACTTCCTAATTTCTCATGTCTTTATACTGGTTATAAAAAAGTCAATATTACCACAAAGTATTTCAATTAAAGTCTAAAATGCATAGTATGCCTATGATGACTTATAAGAAGTGGCCATCATTTCGTCTCCAGTCATATATTTCCTGCCCTTCAACTACCAAACTTTTAAAGTCTGACTTTCCTTAAGAAATCCCCAACCTCTGCACTCTCTTCTCTACATCCTCTCCTTTTCCTAATCAATTTATGTATTAGTTCATCGAAGAAGGTGCCCTTTTCTGCTTTCTCAAGCTTGCACAGCTGCTCCTTCACATGTGATGGTGGCGATAGATCCCAATAAGCACATAATACATTGGAAGTATCATAAATCTAAAATACATTTAGGAGGGTAAGGATATAGCTCAATGGTAGAACACCTGTCTAGTGTGCATAAGGCCCTGGACTCAGTCACCAGCATGGCAAAGAAAGCATTTAAAACACTTAAATTATCGCTATATTTTGCATATAATTTGAGCGCCACACTCAAGAGATCATGTGATGAAGTTTTGGTCCTCAAGATGGTGATGTTGAGAAGTGCCCAAACCTTTAAGATGTGGTGCCTAGTAGATGGTCATTAGGTCACTGGTAGAGCTGCCTCCAGAATAGATAAACATAGCTGCCATGAGACTATGGTTCCTTCTCACGAGAAGGGATTGCTGGAATGGCAGGCCACTCAGGTGGTTGGCCTCTTGTTAACAGGGCTATTTTCTTTTCTTCTTCTCCACTATGTTGTGGCCCAGCCAAGCAGATCCTCATCATAGCCTGACAAGATGGCCTGCCAAGTGTGGACTTTTAGACTCCCCAACTATAAGCTAAGTAAACTTTTTAAAAATAAAGTGCATGGCATCAGGTATTTTGTTACAGGATGAGAAAACTACATAAGACATTTACTGAACATTACAGTGTTGTACACAGTACACTACATTGTTTCCCTTTGTAATTCTGTGGCTGACTGAGATCTATGGTTTACTAGATGCATATCATTTTTATATCATCAAAAAGTGAAAAAAAAATAGTAAGCTGAACTGTTGTAGATTGGGAACTGTCAGTATTCTCTTTCACCGATTTTTCATTATTTTATAGTATTTGTGATTTTCATTTTTTAATTTAGTTTCACATCTTTTGCAATATTATTATTAGTATAATTATTAAGGATACATTTATGAATATGAACATAGTTCTTTTGTTTCAGCTTACAAAAAAAAATCAATAAATGGCTACATGTGCTAAATATTTCAGCATTATCACTTTATCAGATCCTGTTAACATCCTTATAATGGAAGTAATTAATCCTAGTTTACAAATGTGGAAAATTAGGTGTAACGGTGTTTATATACACAGAGAGAGAGCTTTAGGGCAGACAAAGAAGAGGCAGGAGTGAAGATCCAGTCACAGGGAGTTTGTTGTTTTTGTATTGCACACTCTGGTCAGGTTCTGCTTTTACACAAACTGGAGCAACTAACATCTACTGAATGCTAACTGTGTGCAAGAATTCTTCTAAGAATTTTATGTGTAATAACTCATTGAATATCTTAAAGGAAAATTAAGTAAGTGCGACGAGCATTCCCATTTTAGAGATAAACAGCTCTGATAAATGAACTGCCCAAGATCAGAGACCATGTATATTACCGAGTGTTGTTCATTGCTTAGAATATGTTCACTAAACACACATATTCACACTGATTACTCGGAGACAGAAGAAGACAGGATAACTGATATTAGTTCTTCTGTTTTTAGTAAGTATATTACCATCTTCATGTACAATTTTTATTACATAGAGGTATAATATGCTCACGTAAAACTACTAACATCTGGCAGATAGGCCTTAAAGAGTCGTTTATCTGTTATGAGAACATTAAAAGTATGTCGGAGAAACTGTTAGGTTTGAAAAAACACTATGAATGGTTATGACCACTCTTCTTGTGCTTTACCTGCTTTCATGTAAAATAAAGGGAAGTTTGATTCTTTCTTACTTATTCCACTCAACAAAATTGAAATCTGTATTAGCAGTGGTCATCAGAGGACGGTATTTTATAGGTTTGATTGGGCTAATGATTGAAGACCAGAAAACTGCCTCTGAAGAAAAGGGAAAGACACAATTTTTAATATTTGCTCTAATAATCATATTTTAATATTTTAATATGTCCTGTTGTAACATGGAGTTTCTACAAGTTAAGTCATTTAATTCATATTTAGATTCAGTTAAATACTACATAGCCACATACAGTCACACACCACACTTAAATGCTATGACAATCTATCTTTGGATGTCAAAACATAAAGCTATCAACTTCTCCTTAGAGGGACTATAAAATCAATGTGATTGTATTCAAATCCAAATGAATTGTTTTACTCTAATAAAATGCCTATAAAATTTTATCTGACAAAACAAGCAAACGGAATACAAACAAATGTTCTGGAGAAGTATTTTTTTTCCTTCATCAAATACATGTAAAGGATCTGCCCCACGTCTGTGTTAAGGGAAAGAGAAAGTCCTTATTATTACGGAAGAGATAGTCTATCGCAGACTATCAAAGTCAAAGTTGTAAAATAAATCAAAGTTGTAAAATAAATATTAAAATGAACAAACTAAAATGATTTCAGAGAGTATAAAAGATCACACATTGTAATACATTAAAATGATAGAGAATGAAAGATAGACGCTTGGAGACTACTTCAATTCGGGTGGTTAGAAACCCTGTTTGTTATTGCTTTTCAAATTACTAATAAAAAAAGAAACACTGAACATGTTAGTAAGTGAAGTATACTGCATGGGCTGAGAAGAGCACAGGAAAACAGGGTCTCAGAAGTTTTTACTGAATGCCCACTGGATGTAAAATCAGCTAAATAATTCATACAGAGCCACTTTCCAATGACACAATAATGAATGAAGTTAAAGACTTATCTAAAATATGAAGACTGAGTTAATAGGACTCTTTCAGAATTTTGGCTTATAAATGGGAAAAAAAAAACCTATAAAGGACATTGGGTGAACTAGCTATTTTTTAATGAGCCAACATTTTTGTTAAAAGTGCAAATGACTATGAATTACGATTTGTCGGGTTAGAGTATTTGGTAAATCTAATCTCAAAAAACGAAGTGTGTCTTTCACTTCAAGGAAAACAACTGACAATATCCGAGAAAATTAAACACTTCCAGACAAAAATTAAGAATTTTGAAAACTAAGAGAGAAAATGTCCCTGATATGATTTCAGGATGCATGTTGAAAATAACCAGTAAGAAAATAACACTTGCTGAATTTTGATGTTTTATTAAGAAAGAGTATTTGGAATTATTTATGAAGGATATTAATAGGCTTTATTTCCGAATTAAATATCTGTTTAAAGTGAGTTTTTTTCACACACATCAGTGACTACACCATGTGAGTAGGTACAACAGATTTTCACAAGGAAGCATTTGTATTCAGCCTGTAATAGATCTGCAAATACTGTACATAAGACAGTTACACAGTTACATAGTTCTTACATAGTCTTCTCTTCTTGTTGGGTATTTTTTGCAATACAAATATTTTTAGAATGACATTGTTTATGTTAATACGGAATGGATTTCTTACTCTTATCTTTGTTTTTTAACCTTATAAACAAGACATTTATTTCTCATTGTTGTACAGTGTGGGAAGTCCAGGATCAAGCCATTAGCAGATTCAGGGTCCTGTTAGGTCCTACCTTTTAGTTCATAAAAATTAGTTCAGAAATTCTGTCAGCTGAGCTCTAATGGGCAAGGCCACTCTCTTGGTCTTCTTGTATTTTTATAAATTTTAATGGTACATTTTAGATACATATATGTTTAGCTAGTGATAACATTCATCATAGTGGATTTGTAACTGTACATGATATATCTTGCTGCTTTTATTCCCATTCCCCTCCCCTCCCTTCACTCCCTCCTCCCTCCTTATGCACAAAAGCTTTGTTTCCGTTTTTTCCTTCTATTTCTTATTTCTTTTGTCCCTCCATTCCTTCCCCCTTCCCCTCCCTTGTTCCCCTAAATAATATTGTTTATGTTAATGGATTTCTTACTCTTATCTTAGCACATTACTTAAACACACATTTCTTAATTTTACTTTCAGATGCAGTGAATATTGACAGATGTATCACACACGTGGCTCTCAAAATTTGAACACTAAGAATAGGAGGTTTTCGGTGAACACGATTTTTGAGAATTTCTGGTTTGTAGGATAAACATCTCAGTCAGAGAGAAAAGCTAATAAGTGCCCTGATGTAAGAACAAGGTGGCACAGGGTAGAAATTGGAATGGCAGGAATATAAGGAGAAGGCAAAATGAAAATGGCACCATGGAATTCAGCTACTTTCACGTCTTTTAAGGTCTCGGAAGCCTAAAGTTAAGAAAGAATGAAGGGAGATTTGCTTTCACATATGACAGAGAACATGTACTGTTGTATTTTTGTCTGTTTTTTTTTTTCCACTTCACATACTGCCCTGCAGTTCCAACATTTTTCTGTTGTCACAAAGGATAAGATTTATTTTTGTTATGACTGTATAATATTCCACTGTGGGCACAAAAGGAGGTTGGATAATGGGCACTGTAATGCAGCTAGACAGAAGTAATAAGTTCTGATGCTCTGTGGCACAGCTGGATGTCTACAGTTCACAATAACCTATTATTTATTTTGTAAAGATTTGGGGGAGAGGAATTCGAAGGCTCCAATTGTAACAAAGGGATAAGAAGAGGGATTTGATCAGTTCATACTGTAGGCACATGTCAAAATATCACACTGCATACTTCATTAATGTGTATAATTATTACATTTAGCAAAAATAGAATAGAAAGAAATTTTGAAAAATGAAATTAAAAGGGAGACTCATACTACCAGATATTATTTAGGGAATGAAAAGTAATCACAGAAACTTTAAACTGATCATATCGAGTTTTTATTAAAGGAAGAGGAAACTCATCCACGAATATTGTATTTGACTAATGATCTATTTTATATCTTATGCCAGAGGTGGGAGTGATGATGAGAACAACATTCTGCAAACCATTAGGCCATAACTACAAAAATACAAAAATTTTAAGATGTGTGTACACTTTTCTCCAGAGTCTGCTCACTTTTGGAATTTTCCTAAAGCTCGATTTCTCTAGTGCGCAGAAAGTGTTCAATAGACATTATTTATCATAGTATTGAAATAATTTAGAAAAAAACAAAAAATCCTTGAAACTACTGAAACATCACTGAACAAAAACATAAGTGACTTTTGAAACACCAGTGTAATGGCGTTGTCTAACTATTTGAACTGTGATGCGGGACTGTATTAAAATCACAAAATACGTAAACTGAGGGGGGAGAGGGAGAGAGAGAGAGAGAATCATTTCTCCCCAAAACAGATGTGTATGTACCACCTAAGTGAAATTATTTGAATGTTGAATTATCTCCTAGGCAGTCATGGAAAGGAAATGAAATTCTACTTTGTATGTAGCTCATGTCTGAAGTAGCTGAAGGAATACAATCTGATCAGTGATTTTTTTCTAGAAAATGGGATTAGGCAGTCCTTTGGGCCATGGATTATTTCACATTTAATATTATATCCTTGTGTGCTGTCTAATGTTTCATCTTCTCGTATATCCAAATATATTACTTTTATAATGCAAATCTAATGGGGAAAAATACACAATAAATCATATTACTAATAAGTCTGAAATATACATGTCCTATAATATAGCAAACAAAATAGAGGTAACTATAGAATGATTTTCATATATACATGTATATAAGCATAACACCGTGTAGATGAAGGATTTTTTTGTGGCTCAAGAAATGCTAAAATTAAGAATGAGAATAACATTAACGAGAAGGAATACATTACAAATTAAAATTCATTCCGTTATTGTCTGATTTGAAAACATAAACCACCCACACGAAAAAAGTTTTCATTTAAGTCTGTCTATTGAAATAAAGAGTAGACTGAGCAAGGCAACCAATATATATATTTTTTTAATTTTAATTTTCTTTATTAGTACATACATATAGTACATTAATCGTGGGGGACTGGTAATTGTGAATAACACACCTTAATTCTTTCTCTACCCCTCTAGTCTTTCTCTAGTCTCCCTCCTCTTTCATCCATCTCAGGATCTGATTCCCACTTGCAAAAGATCTGTCTGTTTCCTATTATCCAACCTGTATTTTGCTCTTTATTTATACTTTGGGTGTCCCATAAAAGAGCCACTATGAGATGTTTAATGGGTGTCTCTTGTATATCTGGTGTATTTTAGTTAGAATTATGGTCTCAAAGTGCATTTGTTTTCTTACAAATGACTATGATTTATTCTTCTTCATGGTAGAGTAATACTCCATTTTGTATAAACACCACATTTTCTTTAACCACTCATGATTGATGTACATATAGGTCACTTCTGAGATTTAAGCTATCATGAGTTGTCCTGCTCTAAATGTATTATGTGTTGGTTTTTGAGCAATATCATTTTTAACTCTTTGGAGAAGATATTTAGAAGGCCAATAGTAGGTCAAATGGAATTTCTATGTTTAGTTTTTTAGGGAATCTTTATACAGATTCCCATAGTGCTTGTTCTACTTTACATTCTCATCAACAATGTAGAAAGGTCCCTTTTTTTGCAACCTCTCTAGCATTTATTATCATTTGATTTCTTGATGAGACCCATGCTTTGCGTGTCAGATGAAATCTCAGTATTGTTTTAATGTGCATTTCTCTAATGATCAAACATGTTGAACATTTTCTCATGTATTTGTTGGCCATTTCTGCTTGTTCTTCTGAGAAGTGTCTATTCATTTTAGTTGTCCATTTTTTGATTGACTCTTTTATTTTGGGGTCTAATATTTTTGAGTTCCATTTAACATATTGATCTTCTATCCAAGAAGTAGCAAGCACTTTTTTTTTTTCCATTCTGTAGGTTATGTCTTCCCACTATTGGTTATTTTCTTTGCTATGCAGAAGCATTTTAATTTAACATAGTTCCATTTGTTGAATGTTGATTGCTTTCTGTGTATTTGTGGTACCTATTCCTATGATTTCAAGTGTTTTACCTCTTTCTGTTTCAGTAGATTAAATGTTTCTGTTTCAATATTCAGGTCTTTGATCTATTTTGGTTTTGTTTTAGTACATGGTGAGAGATATGCATATAGATTCCGTCTTCTGCATGTGTGTAACCAGTTTTACCAGCACCGTTTGTTAAAGAGACCTTCTTTCCTCCAGGGGAGGTTCATGCCTCTTCAAAGATCAGATAATGGAATGAAGGCACAACCAACTTATAGAACAGAAATCCATTGTTTATGACAGTACTCTGTAAATTGTAAGAGATAAATATTTAGTGTACTACATTGTTGTCTGTATATAGCGTATCTTTGTATATAAAATAAAAATAGTGAAGATTAATATTTAGTGATGTCACAAAGCTTTCATGACTTACCTCGTTATATGAAAATGGGCCTAGCTTTAGAAGTACTACATTATTTATGTACAACCAAAGCATACGTGTTTGTCTTTGTATTTACACACTCAGAAAACACAACAAAGGGCAGTGATCTCTGAGGAATAAGATTGTACTTTTCTTTTCCCCTAGAAGTATTCTGCAAGGATACTAAAACTTTTTTTCTTCTTTGTGCCTATATTTTCCAAATGTGATCAAACAATGTGCTTTTATGACATTTTTAATAAGAAAGAGGTTGAGTTGAAAATACAATGTATGGAATAGGACAATAGGAAAATACAATGTATGGAATTTCTCCCTGCTGCCAGGAACGTCTCCCTGTGTCTCGCCTTAGTCTCTGCTCTCCGGATGACTTCGCACAGGTAGACGCAGTCCTGCAGCCATATATACCCATGTGGGAAAACAAGCAATACCATTCATTTGCCCAAAGGGAAAAGCATTGTAGGTGTTTGCCTGGGGTGCTGCCAGTATATTAGCTTTAGCTCTTCAAAGTATTGGCAACAGAACTTTGGGAATTTGTTAAGTAGGATGCACTGATTTGATGATCTGTGAGATTCATTTCGAATCTGCAATTTTGTGACTCTGTGAATAACAACTAATAGCAAATCTATGTATTAAGCATTTGAATGCACTGATCACTCATATTTTGCCAAGTAGTATACTAAAGGCATCGTATGCACAAAGAGCGTTCGTTTTGTTTTGTTAGTGCCTGTAAACTTTCCTATACAATCTCAACATTTCTGTTTTAAAGATGAAGAAACTAAAGTGTCAGGATTACTAATTTTTAAACTGCTGGAAATCTGCCTGAGAAAGTTCAGGATTTGATCTATTTTCCTTTGAGAAGTTCAAGGGCTGGATTCAAGAAGAAGTGAATGAAATCGTTATACAGTTCCTCAGCATCCTTGCTGGTCTCAGGCAATAGGGAATCTGGGCTTGGGGGAAAGCAGGAAAACTCAAGCACACTTTTCTGTGTTCTGATGAAACACATTCAGCATCTAACATTCAATATAACAATGTAGATTTCTATTTGCCTGGAGGGAAATTTCATAGGCATCCAAGAGTTCTGAAATGTTGATGTGGCTGTACTCATGCTTGTGAATGTGTGATGGGCAAGGAAATGATACTTAGCTCACATGTTTTGTTTGTTTTTTTCAATTGGCATTTATCGATATTTCTGTTTTCTCTTACTTGATAATATTGCCTACAAAATGCTTTAACTACCTCTTCTCTCTTCCATTCAATTCAACCTTTTCATAATGGGTAAAAATAGTCCTGGTTTCTCCCATCTACTTGTTAGGTGACTTTAGAAAGTTATTCAGATTCCCTCAGTCTGTGTTTCTACCTTTGAAATTATAATAACAATATATATTATAAGGATTTAACAGTAATGAATATATTAAAATTTTGAGGAAAAAAAGCACAGGATATTGCAGATACATTTTAAAAATGTCATTTGTTCTGACTAAACAAAGGAAATGTGCTTTAAAATTGTGTAAAGTGATTCACTACTCATTGTAATGAATTTATTAAATAGTACACTTTGACAGTAATGACCTAAATCTGATTTAACGTGTTTAAATCTATTATAGCCTGCACAACACATTTATTGCATTATAAGAAAAAATCTTGAAGCATAGATAGCTAGAAATTTTCAAAGATCTCAGATTGTAAAATTTGATGTAGTCAAAGTTAATATTTAGAATAGTTTTATCAGTTCTCTTGTAATGGCACAATTATATTTGATTAGTCTTTGTCTTTTTTTATTCTGATCTTCTGTGTTTATTCACTTTATTTGACTGACATCTTTAAATAATTTTCTTAAAATAGTAACAGTAAAATTACATGGTTTATAAATCATCTTTTGACTTCATGAGTTATTTTTAAGACAATTATCTACTGTTTTCCAACTGCTTTATTACCAAAATAAGATATTTATTTTAATATTCTCTTCTAACGGAAATGTAATAGGAGTCATAGAAGTGGAGAAGGACTTTCCACAAGTCTCATTGCTAAAGTAATATACTTATTTTGTTTTATTATATTATTATTGTTATTTTAGTTTTTTTGGTGCCGGGGATCAAACTCAGGGCCTCGAGCTTGCTAGGCAAACACTCTAACCACTGAGCTAAATCTCTGGCCCCTATACTTAATTTGAAAGGATAAAACTTACAATATGGCAATTTATATTAGGATACCTTGTTCTAAATGTTATTATAAAGAAGCAGAAATGAACATTTCGAAGGAGAAAAGCCTGTAAGTACAGCTGATACAAAACCCAAAAGAGTTAGATAGTACCTGAGAAGATGTCTAGTTTGCTACAAGTATACATCACAAACTGATAGTGAAAGATGTGTCAGACCAGACCTTCCAGAGATCCTAATTTTGAAATAAATTTTATCTTTGGAAAACAAAAACAAAAACATGAGCATGCAATGATAGGATGAAGGATTATTGCCTTCAAAAATTTTTAGTATACATTTTTTCTGCTCTTTTATGTTTATTGGCATTAAACTATAGAATGCTATCTGCAAGTAAAGTTTTGGGTGAATTCCTAAAGGAAATCCACAAAACAAGAAACAGGCAAGACGCTGCTGATTGGTTCCAGATCCGAATAGCATGAAAAGTGTTCCCTTAGCATAAGAAGTTAAACAGAAACGTTGATATTTATCATTTGTATCAGTTAACATGAAGCATTTGTCATTTTTTGGAATCTAAATTAACTTCAGGGCAAGAATTTAGTCCAAGTAAATCAATATAGATTCCAAAAGTGATGGACATAAACGATTCAATTCCTCTGAGCTTTCTCATTTGCATTTTCCTGACTTTATTTGCTCTATTCATGATTGATGGAACTTTTAGATGAACGTAATAGTTGGCTGAATAAATCACACTTAATTGTTGCCACAGCCACATAAGACATCTGTGAGAGAAACATTTTCACTGTGAGTTGCCTGACTTGGAGCAGCAGTCAAGTCTTGGTTAAAAGCTATGGTATTTGAGTTGTTAAGCACGTATCTCTCCCGTTCCATAGGGAATGAGCCGGGCCGTCTTTGTTCACCACATCCACCTGCAGTTCGTTAAAGAGCAGAATATTCACACGCCACACCACAAGAGCCCCACAATGACATAACTCCATTCAGAGACTGGCGCGACTGTGCTGCACCCCCCCACCCTCCTCAGCTCTTGTATCAC
The DNA here is from genome assembly GCA_004026905.1 of Hystrix cristata. Classification (NCBI taxonomy): domain Eukaryota; kingdom Metazoa; phylum Chordata; class Mammalia; order Rodentia; family Hystricidae; genus Hystrix; species Hystrix cristata. Next base: position 154,159 of record PVJO010001147.1, read on the forward strand.
TGAGAATCTGGCAGTCAGTTCCGTTCTGACAGAGTTCACAGCATATATTGGTGGATTCCTGTCCATGGTGCATCTGCTTTACGAATTAACAAAAGCAGTGTCAAGACAGTAAGGTAAGTGCTACTTTAACTCTAGCCTAGGGGATGCTGACTGTTTGGGACAGTTTTTATTAAAACAGGAACAGAGAAAGTTCCAGAGTAACTTTGCCAATTGCTATTCAATAGCACATTCACAGATTTGAGCATTCGCTTTCACATTTTGCTTAATGTGCTTCCCATGATTTATGCATTTCAGATAAATTTTATGCACTATATTCTGTACTGGTTGGCAAGGGAAGTTATGAAATGTTTCAAGGTTAGATCAGGAAAACAGTTCAACTGGACACTGGGAAATTAAACTAGACACAGTGAAAGAGCAGGAACATTAAAATTTTTATTATTTGTGCTCTTTAGGTGTATATGTTACTATCGTTGAAAGCTAATATTGTAGCAAAGAGAGATCACTTTAATCAGCTTTCAAAATATTTTGCAATGAATATATTTTTATAATTTGTTACAATACCGTGGACACTCTATGCTATAAAATGGGAGCTTAAGGACTGAAACACTTATGGATTGCTTGTTCCTATTTCATTAATTTTAAAGATTTTTGGGTTTTAAGAAACATGTCTTCAAGAAATTCTGGGAAACTGTTTACTTTCGGAAAAAAGCATTTCCTCTATAGCCACAGGCATTTGAATAAATGGAGAAAAGTACAGGGTGTTTTTGACTCATAGTAGAGGCATTATATGACTACAAACTCTCTTTGAATTCGGAGTCCTAGTTTTTATCCTGCCAAAAACTAAAGAAACTTTTTTGTCACTGTTCAATATTCAGATTTTAGTTACCATGACTGCTTTGGTATACACTTAATTTAAAATGAAGTAGACACTTATTAATGAATCAGAACAAATCTTACAGGACTAACATACTGTAGCTTCTGAATAATCCTAGGAATACACCATCATGTTCTCTTTAGTAAGACATAGTAGTCATGGCCAAGTCCTGTCAAGTGAATTAAATGCCTCCATTATACTATCAGTGAATAATTTCCTAAAACTCTATGTCTTATGTATGCAACTGAAGTGTTTCAAAAATTTTTGTATGCTTCATCTGCTAAGATAAAGTTCCTTATGATCTCAACTAAGACAAAGAAAATACATTTAAAATTCCTGATTCTCCCAAATCCTACAAATTCTAAATTCTCTGATCCAAAACCTGTGTCATGCTTCTAAAGGAAAACATAATATTCTGTGTTATCTATTACAATGGAGATCCACTTCACATTAATGATTTCTCTTCCAGAGCTACCAACTTCTCAGCCACAAGTCTTTACTCTATACAAATTCAATTGTTATATTCTAATTTTCTTTTATTTAAATTGCTAAATTTGCATTTCTTCCACCCACTGAAATATTTCTTACTGAGTCTCAGAAACAAGTTTACATGAAAACATAGCTGTCAGAGATTATTTAAAATTTATATTCTCAGTGGGATACTTTTCTACTTGGTTCCTAAAGCCAGTATTAAAGACAAACGTTCATCTTCTCTCCCATTTCAATCTGTGAGGCTTCTAAAATCCACATATGTAAACCACCTCATGTTAAATTTCAGCATGAAGAAGGTAGAGAACTTCTGAATTTTTCAGAAAACTTTGTTTCAAACATAGGGAAGTATTTTCTTATACCTTTCTAGATTTAAATTTTCTTAGAATGTTTGCCATTTATCTTGTTAATAAGTAGTTGCTTTACTAAATTGATTTACCGAATGTCAATTTCAGAATACAGTTTTGGAATGTGTTTAAGAGTGTGGAATGTTATACAAAACTTGGAAGAACCTAAATACATACCCACACTGAGAATTCCGTTCCCCTTCCTTACAACCTCAGAGACAATAACCAGACGCTTTTAAAGGAATGTACTCCCACTTCGCCTGCCACCCCATCTATTATCAGGATAGCTTTCCTCCAGGGAAAACCACAGGCTGCCCATTTTCCCACTAAGGATTTTTTTAATGAGACATTTCAAAGATGTCAAATTGTAAGGTACAGGGCACAGTTTAAAAAGTTTTTTGACTTTCAGCTCTTCTTCTTTTGAGACATGTTCAGCAGCAATATTCTAACATGGTAGACAATGAGCACCACCCAGCAGGGCTCTCCTCTCCCAGAAAGACTTGTAGTTAGGGACCTAAAGAGATTGATGTTTGGTTTGCCCAGTAGGGGGCGCAGCTGCATGCCATCGGGCCTGAGACCTTGTGTCCACACCAAAATTGCAGCCACGGGTCCCTACGCTCATTTTTGAATCAAAATTTAAATGACAAGGAAGGCATTCTTTTGTAATGTACTACAAGCCTTATAAAATAACAAAACACATGATAGAATTTAACATTGCAAATTCAATTTCATTTTCCTGAAAGCATGTTATTTTACATTAATTTATATTTCCACTTTATTTAGGATTCAGAGCATTTACTGAAAATGAATCCAGGTGCATTTATTTTCTTCTTGGCATTGACCAGTAGTGCCAGTGGGTATTACTACGATTATGACTACTACCCCCAATTTTTGCGTTCGTCACCAAACTGTGCACCAGAATGTGACTGCCCAGAAAGCTACCCAACTGCTATGTACTGTGACGAGCTGAAGCTGAAGAGTGTACCCATGATTCCTCCCGGGATTAAGTACCTTTACCTTAGGAACAACCAGATCGATCATATCGACGAAAAGGCCTTCGAGAACGTAACCGATCTGCAGTGGCTTATTCTAGATCACAATCTTCTAGAAAACTCCAAGATAAAAGGGAGAGTTTTCTCTAAACTGAAACAACTGAAGAGGCTGCATATAAACTACAACAATCTGACAGAGTCTGTGGGCCCACTTCCCAAATCTCTGGAGGATCTGCAGCTTACTAATAACAAGATCACCAAGCTCGGCTCCTTTGAAGGGCTGGTAAACCTGACCTTCATCCACCTTCAACACAACCAGCTGAAAGAGGAAGCCATTTCAGCTGCTTTGAAAGGTCTTAAGTCACTCGAGTACCTCGACTTGAGCTTCAACCAGTTGTCCAAACTTCCATCTGGTCTCCCTGTGTCTCTCCTGACTCTCTACCTAGACAACAATCAGATTAAAAACATCCCTGACGAGTATTTCAAGCGTTTCAGTGCATTGCAGTACCTGCGTTTATCTCACAATGAACTGGCTGATAGTGGCATACCTGGGAATACTTTTAATATTTCCTCCCTGCTTGAGCTGGATCTCTCCTATAATAAGCTTAAAAGTATACCGACTGTTAGTGAGAACCTTGAAAACTATTACCTGGAGGTCAATGAACTTGAAAGTAAGTAGAAAGCTGTGCCTGAGTTTGACTGATATATCCTCACATTTTAAATATCTAAGTTGTGGGACATAAATATTGCATTTGACTCCATTTAATAAAAAAATGAATGAAAATGTTGACAAAATAATCCTTTAATGTAAACATAGAAGAACTCTAGTTTTGTGTATTCACTTCTTTCTCACCTTCCTTTGGAAGGTCCACATGAAGAACTATGAAGATCATAGAGTTTAATATTGAATTTCTTCAGATTTCTTATTTGGGGTTGAGTTATATTTTGATATTTATCTGTTATTTGTTACCTCACTTATCACTCAGATCTGTAGCCTATTTTTACTTCCTTGCTGAGGGAAGAACAAGCAAGTTTAGAAGATGTAGAACAGAAGAGTTCAAGCCCCCTCCCACTTATCTTCAGAGGTATTTTGACTCGGGACAGAACGTGTCCCTCTGGTGACACGAACTTCATCTACTTCTGTGATGTCTGTTGTGCTGTGTGTGGCCTTCACAGTCCTCTGAAGAGAACTCTGGGAGGCTTGAGAAAGGAGGCAAACTATGAGGGTTTAAAATAGCTTTTGCTTTACCAAGGAGTATTACAGAGCTTTGTTTCTTTTATACAGTCCTTTCTCTAATTTGGTAATTCGGGTTTCTCCTTCCCTTCTAGTCTTGCTATAATTTGCTTTTCATGTATCTCCTGGGTAGTGTTTGACTTGGTTTGCTTGGGTTGTCTATGCACTCTTCTGATCTGAGACATTTTTCAGTTTAAGCAATACAGATTCAGGTGGGAGACTAAAGTCCACCATTCCCCACTTAGTCCTTAACAGAGTTTGACAGACAAAAAAAGTCATGATTTGAAAAGGTTTTTTTTTTTTCATGAAAATCAGGTGGGGATCACTGATTCATATAGAAAACAATTGTACCTGGGACATAAGGCATTGGAGCTGAGCAGTTTTATCTGATGAATAGAGACAGTGGTGCAAGAAAAATCAGTGTGCCTCATGACTGCATTGTAATTCTGCAATGGTTTTGTGCACCTCTTAGTAGAGTTGGGTTATTCTCCTGGAGGAGATCAAGATTGCCAACTCAATCACCATGCTCTTTGTTCTATCTTGGAAAATGGCCAAGGCAAAATTTGGTACTGTTTGATTACCAAATAAATGACAGTCAAGTTAACATGAATTCCTACTATTAGTTCCAATGTAAAATTCACTATGTGGCAATACGTGAGTCAATATTTTAAAAATGTGTTGTTAAGAGAAAGGATATTCTGTCCAACCGAAACAACATCAGGATTTAAGGTGGTTGAGAGCTGAAGAAATCTGTGAGGTCTGCTGGTGGAGGTGGCTCACAGGAGCAAGGCTAAATGAGAAAGAGGAAAAATGCAGATGCAGGCACACTGGGCTGCTGTAGCCAACAGGAGTGAAGGGTAGACGAGTCAGCATGGGACGTGGAAAAGGAGCCTGTGGGGGAAGGCTGACAGTCACTCAGGGACAAGTAGATGAGAAGCCACAGTGCCTGGCTCACAGTGGTCACTGGAAAAGTAATATTATACTTACCTTTCTTCTTTCCTTATTATCCACATTTAGTCATGTGTTCCTGTTATTTTTTTCTGGTATATATCTCTTAAATTTAGGTTATTTTCTGGTAATAATCATGCGTATTAATCGTATACATTCTCTTAATATAAACTAGGTCCTTAGTGTTTAATGCCTAATATTACACTTAATGGCTCAGATAAAGGAGTATGTAGACGTCCTCCAGTATCTGGAGGAATAGTTCCAGAACAACCTATGGACACCCAAACTCATAGATGTCAAGTCTCTTACATAAAATGGCATAGTAGTGGCATATAATCTATATGCATCTTCCTATATAGTACTTTAAATCAGATGGATTATTTATAATACCTTGCACAATGCGAATGCACTCTAAATGGTCATTATACTATATTGTTTAGGAACTAACGACCATTTTAAAAGTCTACATGTTTAAGACAGAAGCAATATTTTTTCCAAATATTTCTGATCTGTGGCTGTTTGAATCTGCACACCTGGAACCCACAGGTAGAGTAACCAACTGCTCAGCCAAAGCTATTTTACATTTTCCGTCCTGCAACTCTCCGCATTAGCTTAATGACAGATATTCCTAATAGAAATTTGGAAAAGAGAAAAAAAAATTAAAAGGACATCCATAATTATTTTGGATATCCTGTATTCCAGTATTATTTGACATGTACTATATAGATTAATTTAATCTTCACACAACACACTGAGATAGAGATGTACATCACACATGAAGGTCAGCCAGGTATTCAAAGGTCACCAGTGGACGAGCAGCAGAGGCAGAGTCCCAAGAAAGGCCTATGACTATCCTCTTTCCCTTGCTTCTTACTTCATAGAACCAGGTACCCTCGAAAGAGCCTGGAATTAGAATGGTGAGTTTAAGGAAGTGTCGGAGTTTCCACAGAAGCCATTGTTAGTTAGAGCTTTAGCATGAAAGAAAATAACGAGGTGAAGGACTAAAGGTGAAATAGACATGGGCACATAGAGCAGTTTCTGTGTGCCTCAATAGTCATACAATCCAGCATCAGTTACTATTGAAACTAAACCACATTTGCATTTGCGATAACCTTTCAACTGCCGAGAAACATTGGCTCAGATGGTGGATAGTCCAAGATTTAGTATTTGCATTGGAATTTTGACTCATTGTTATGGCGTATCGTTGAAAAAGTTCTTTATAAATCAACTAGTTAAATCTTATTTTCAGAAGCAAAACCCAAGGATGCTCATGCTAGTGAGGCTTTTCATATGAAGGGATCGATCAGGTCAGATTATATATTTGAAAAAAAGTTCTTAGGTAATAAGACACATAGGTTAAATGCCTTTCTAAAGTCTCTTCTTAAGTTTGGTTCCTTGAAAACTTCGTGGACTGTTCTCTGTGCCGGTTACTGCCTACTGAGGATTGCTGTACCGTGTTAGTTGCCTGAAACAGGTTTTTAATGACTCTTAATGGAAAGATACATAATGTAAATGACTTTCCGAAGTGGGAAGAAGCCCTATTGGATAATATAAAAGACTTGAGGAATTTTAAAAAAAAAAATGATTGTTTCAAGACACTTTCTTAAAATGCCTGAAGTTTTCTATCCTTTGTTTTCCAGAGTTTGAGGTCAAGAGCTTCTGTAAGATCCTGGGACCATTATCCTACTCCAAGATCAAGCACTTGCGTTTGGATGGGAATCTCCTAACCCAAAGCAGCCTGCCGCCTGACATGTATGAATGTCTACGTGTAGCAAATGAAATCACCGTTAATTAAATCTGCTAATTCCAGTCGTACTGAGGTATATCCTGGAGTGATACTTCATGGTTACGTTTATTTGCGTGTGAGTGTGTGTGTATGTGTGTGTGTATGTGTAAGGTTTTCATAGTATCCATTTTTTTCTTTTGCTGTTTATTCCATTAATTTTAAACTCTGAAGGAAAATGTTTTGTAAACATTTCCTACTTTTATTTTAAAAGATGAAAAGCAGGCCTATTTCATCAAAAGGACACACACGCACATGCACACACACACATGCACACACACAAATAGACATGAAACTCAAAGCTTCGTTTGTAAATGTATTGTTTTCTGTATCTGTACTGTCCAAAGGTATGCAAAGCCTATTTCTCCTAGCGTGGAAGTCAATCAAGTTTTATAACCTGTAGGTCTTAAATTAAGGGACTCAAATCATGGGCTAAACGTGTATGGATATTTGCTACCTTGACCCAGATTTTCTTAATATGTTTAAATATATTTTGCTGAAAAATAGGTGACGTAATTTGATGTCAGTAATTTTACAAAATATTAAACAAAACTGATGAAACCATATGCACCTAAACAAATATTCTCAGTGTTAAGAATTTACTTATTTACATAGTAAAACTTTTCTACAATTATTTTTATTCTAAGTCATGCATGTTTCTTTTTGATTATTTGCATGTTGTGTTTAACAAGCTAATAGCAAAATAAAACATAGCAAATGACATCACTGTGTTAGATTTCTTGTGAAATTCACATCTCTCGTATACAAAATACAAAAATAGATGCACTAAAGTTCAAAAGACATCTTTAACCTGAGATATTTTACCAGCGGGAACATGGGACTTCACACTCAATTTGGTCTTCTAGAATCTCCTTACGAGGGCTAATTACGTCCACCTTATTATATGCACATAGGTCTCACAGCTTGCTGGGATATTTTCTACTACTTGCATTCTTGTAATTTTTACTGATTCCTATGAAGAGCATTCCATTAAACAGAAGCTGTCATAAGATCTTAGCAATCACTGTTTGGTCACTAAACAAAAATGGTTGAGAAGTCCCAGGACTGAAAATGTTGTATAAATATAAATCATCCGAAAATGGCACTTTAAAAATCGTTTTAAAAATTCACTGCATCCTGAAGCCAATGCCTCTGAAACATGTTTTGAACTTATAATTCAGTTTTCAGCATTTTATATTCTGGGTATCCATGACTCTATACAATGGGAAATAATGGAACATATGGTTTTTGAAAATAATTTCTATTTTTACCTAGTTAACAGCAAAGCTTGTTTGTTGGCAAATGTTATGCAGGTAAAAATATACTTAGCCCATATCAGTGAATATATAGTCAGTTATGCACCAAAAACAAAGGAAGCGTCTCTGCAAAGCATACTGCTCAATAGAACATTTCCAGTGAGCTGTATCTTATGGTAAAATACCTTGTTACCAAAGGACCATCATCAAATAAGACTGACTTGACTGGCAGATGTGTGAGATGCGCATTATACATTACATAAACTGTGCACTTTTATTGTCACATGTTTTCTTCGTAAAGTTAAGTTCTTTGGGCTGTGAGACCACTCAAGTCATTTCTCAGTACAAACTTAAAATTTATTTTCTCTAAACAAAACTATATTAGGGAAGGCATAAAAAATAAAAATTTCTTTCACTGTCTATAAAACTCATCACCCATCCTCGGAAGTTTATTTGTAAGTAGGTAGTAGAAAACGTGACGTAAATTCTCCTTAGCAAGAATAGGATGAACGTAAATCGGCTTCATCTCTGGGCTGCTTAGCAAATCATCTCATTTGGCAGTCTGTCTCCATCTTTACTAGCCTTGCTTTAAAGTCTTTTGCTAATCTTAAATGTAAAGGTAAAACTATAACTCAAAATAGCCGTTCTACTTGTTAAGCTCAGCTGGCGAGAACCAAGGTAAGTATGCAGTGATACTTCTGGGGAAGGCGCTAGCTAGTGAGTCCCGATCTGAGGACAGCCCTGGAGCCATCATCTCCTGGCAGAGTTGAAGACAGACGAGAAGCGGCCTGCTTGCACCTTACTCCTTGGGCTGCTTTAGTTGGGGAGGGAAGGAAATCCAGAGAGTGATCTGCCCGTTCATTACTCATCTCTCCACCTCCGTCTCACTTAGCCTAGTGTTACTTAAAGTTTTTCGTGCATAACGAGCACACTGTGGTGCTTTTACAAATGCCGATTACCAGACAAATTGCCCCAGATACCCAAACCCAGTAAGTTAAGCCACATAGAATCCCGCATATTCAAATAGCATCCATAAGTGATTCCGGTGCTCAGTGCTCTGCATTTTCCAAACACCGACTTAGTATGATATTATGATCAAACTAGTGAAATCCCAAACAGTTAAAAATCAGAGGAGTTCTTTTATCTAGAGAACCACAATAGAAAGAAACGTGCTGTTCACAACACGAAAATACATATTTTGTTCGTATTCTACATCACACTCCTTGCCTGTCTACAACCTTTTTACCTTTGGAGTTAGTTACCTTATTTGCACTCTGTGTTGACAGACTGCTTAGAATTCACTTTGGTTAATTTTTGGAAGAAGCTACCAGGGAAAATAGTGGTAACTTTAAAATTGGAGGTGACTTTAAAATTGGAGGTTCTCTCAACTTCTACCAACACTGATTTTGGCTTTGTCTTTTGGTGGATAAACTCTCCTGTGCATGGGTTACAACCATGACGCATAGAGGATTCTTTCCTTCCTAAGTCATTCACTGAAGTCTTAACTATAGTCTCCCATGTGAGGGGGAAGTGGAAACATGAGCAAAGCTCCTCTTTGTTCTCAGCATCGTCATTTGAAAATTAGGGATGTGTAGAGCCTTTTTAGAAAGGAAAACGCTAATGTACTCAGGCTCTGAATTTTCTGAGGAATCATCAGACTCTAATAAGTATAAAAAAGACACATGAATAAGAGACCACTAAATGAGTCAAAGGCATGTTGATTTCTTAGTTAAAAGTTTTCCTACTGGTAATAGCTATGTTCTCAGAAGTACTGGACAGTTTACAAGATTGGGTTTAGAAAGAGCTACGAATTCTTTTCCTTGTGATCTTTTAAATTTGGGTTCCACTTTCCTATAGCTGTAATTTTATCATAATGATAGCCTTAGATCATTCTTGGGTTGGATTGTGCAACTATCATAAATACTTGCTTAACATTTATTCACGAGTTAAAAAAAGAAAAAATGCTTATGGTATTTAAAAGGAGCTCCAAAGCAACTTTCCGACCAGAACTAAAAATGCATAAAAAGTGACAAAGTAAGATAGACGTGTTGTAAATATGTCAAATAAAGAGAAATAGATTTTAAAGATAACTAGCAAATTATATCTACCTATTCAGTCATACATTCAATAGATTTTGTTTCCAGATAACACATCATTAATTGAAATACAACACATAGAGACAAAATATAAATTTAGGCAACAAAAGTGAGCCAATTCTCATATAATCTTTTGTGACACTGTTTCACTTTTAATGTGTAATGATACCTTCTTTTTCAAATTTTCATTCCCCAAGAAGTATCCTGTAAACTTACGGCTGGCCCCATGGAACATACCAGATGTTCTATAAAAAAGGAAAACATTCCATGTTTTGAAAGTATTCCAGAGCCTTAGGTACTCTACCTTTCGGATTACATTTTGGATAATCTTCTTTGGTCTCCCCTGCCACTGTTTTCTTTCTAGATTTGTTCAATTTTCAGCTAGATTTTTGAAGATTACCCACTTTTGCCTAACTTTGCCCACACTGTTATCACAGTATTCTAATACATAAATAGCTCCTTCATTATTTCCTATGTAAAACTACTCAAGGAAGCACCGTTCTCTTCTGGATTAAATATGTGACCTAGACTCCTCAGAGGAATGCACAAAGTGCCTCAGAACAGCAGAGGCCCTTTGAGAGCTGGTCCTTGTTAGCTCAGCGGCTTCACCTCTTACCGGGACTTGCCAGGCCTCATCACATATGCGCTGAAACACTTGAAGTGTTTCAATCCTTACTTGTTTGCAATTGGTTTTGCTCTACTATCTATGAAAATGCCATTCTTACCACAATCCCTTTACAGGCCTTCTGTTTGGAAACACATACTCATCCTTCAAGTGTCACCTTAAACTACTCTGTCCCTTCAACAGAGTAGTTCCTCTGAATCTCATCAGATGGAATTAATATCTTTTATCATGAAAATAAAATTCTTTATAACAAAAATAAAATTTCTTAGCCTAGTGTGGTGATGAATACCTATAATCCCAGCACTAATGAAGCTGAAGCCAGAGGATTGAGAGTTCAGTGCCAGAATGGACTAAATAGATTTATTTTCTAAAAAACCAAAGGTAAATAAGTAAACATAATAAATATAATTAAGAATTCTTTATCAGAATTTTAAGCTCCAGTAACAACTTTATCCTCTGTACCTTCATTCATACATTTTGTTTTTCAATAAATCATTCAACTGTACTCAGGTAGATTTTTGTGAATATGACCAAAATTTTTTTACCTTCACAAACTGGAAATTCTTCAGAGATTAAAATGAAAAGGCAGATTCTCATGTTCTATAGCACACTCTCAGGCAGTGCTAAGTACTGTGAAGGAAAATAAACCATGAGAAGTGGTAAGAGGATAGGAAGGGTTAATTTTTTGATTGCATGGTATAGAAGGGCTCTCTGAGGAAGATACTTAATTGTAATAACAGCACTTATTTAAATTTTAGAATGTGTGAAATAATTCAGGGACTACTCTTCATGTATTATTTTAGCTCAACTAATATGTGTAAGATACATTCTTATTTAGCAGGGAAGTAAATCCAAGATTTATGGTCAGCCATTTGAGACCCAGTCTTTGCTTCCACACTGCATACTCTAACTCAGCAGCCTTCATGGCACAAAGCGGGCTTAAGTGTGCTTACATGTGCATCTACAGATGCCAGCTTCGTACTCTCGATGAAAAACAGGGCCAGGCAACAAATCGTTAAGACGTGTCATTGAAAAGCATTAACGTAATTAAACAGTGGTAGGGAAGAATAGACCACAAAGGTCAATCATGAAGTGGACCTCTTCTGGCAAGTTCCTCTACAATTGCTTCTGTTTTTAATTGACTTTAATTCGTGGACTCATCCACTTATGTTTATCAAATATATTTTTTTTATGAAGCTATAGTTCACAAATACAGAATTCCAGTGGATGACATGATGTTTTGAGATATGTATGCACAGGTAAACATAGATTGTGAAATGGTTAAAGTTAACATTTGCATAAACTGAAATCCTTATCATCTTTTGTTGGGAAAACATTTAAGATCCATTTTATTATCAAATTTCAAGAACACCATGTGTTATTACTATTATTAACTATAGTCACCCCAAGGGCTTGGAAATTAGCACTCTTCTGTCTGTGCATCCATGAGTTCTAGATTTTAGATTCTAGATACAATTGACCAAAAAAAAAATAGAAACAATTGACATAAGGCAGTATTTATCTTTTGATTCTTAAATTATTTTAATTAGCAGAAAATCTTCCACATTCATCCATAACATTGCAAACAACTGATTTCCATATTTTTAAAAAACTGAGTAGGATTCTATTGTATATTTTGTCACTTTTTCAGCCATGCTTTCATCAATGAGCATTTGTGTTGACTCCACGTATGTCTTGCCTATTGTGAGTAATGCTGCAGTGAATACAGAGTGCTGATACGTATTTGCAATGCTGATTCCAATTCTGTTGGATATATACCCACAAGTGGCATAATTGGATCACATGACAGTTCTATTTTTAACTTGTTGCGGGACATCCATACTTTCCACATGCCCATCCTAATTTATATTTCTACCAACACAGAAGTTTTCCTTTTTCTCCACTCCTTTCCAACACTGGTGGTGTTTCATCTTTTATATAATAGCTGATCCAGCAGTTGTGAGATGACAGTTCATGTCATATAGATACTAAAAGTATGGTATTTATTTTACATGATGATCTTCAAGATATTCCCTATTTATAAAATAAATGCCATTACAGAGATGAATTTAAATAGACAAACTCATGAAAACAATTAATTTGGGTACATATCTCACAGCATATTAAATACTAAACTCAAAATAAGTCATACGATTTAAGTTCAGAGTTAAAAACTAGAGAAATATACTTTATAGAAATTTTAGAATAAAATATAGAAGGGAATTCTAATGACCATGGGTTATGAAACGATATTTTACATATGTCCCCAAATGCACGAGTAATAAAATATTTTACTCCCTAAAACTTTGAAACAAAAATCTTTTTGCTTCAAAGAATGTTATCAAAAGAGTGAAATAACAATTTAAAGTATTTAATGTAGAGAATGGGAGAAAATATTTGTAAATTGTATATTTCATAAGGGATTTTCACACAGAATATAGAAATATACTTAAAAATCAACAATAAACAGAAAACAAAACCTAATGCATACTTCTCCAATGAAGATATAAGAATAAGCACATGAATATATGCTCAACAGTATTAGTCTTTAAGAAAATGCGAGTTGGTCACAAGGAAATACTACTTCGTATCCATGTGAATGGCTGAAAAAAGAAAAAGACAGTATTGACAAGAATGTGAGGAAATTACAACCTTTATGTTGCGCTGGTGATATTGTCAAATGGTACACGCACTTAGGAAAATATTTTGGCAGTAACTCCACACATTAAACACAGAATTAACACATGGGTTCTGGAGTTAAGAGTGTGGTAATGAGCTACAAGATATTTAAGGGGCAAATTTATGTAGTATGATGCTTGAAGGAGAGAGCAACAGAGACGTGAAATGAAGAGATAAGAATTTAGAAGTGTTTTTATTGATCTACATACAGAGTATTAATCAGGTTTTTGTGACTTCGAACAAATACCCAAGGAAGTCAACCTAGAGAAGAGTTTACTTCGGCCCACAGTTTCAAAGATTTCAGTTCAAAACCAGCTATCTCTGAGTCAGAAACACCAGGGTAGAATCACGTAGTCAATAAACTAATGGTGCCAGGAATCAGAGATCGAGGGAAGAGCCAGAGAGGAAGGGGCCGCAGACAAAATATTGTCCCTAAAGTCACGCCTCCATGATCTACGGAGACACACCTGGAAGCATGCCTTCCTGATCTCGTAGGCATTTTTTCAGGCCAATTCAGTTGATAATCAACTTTGCCATCACACATCCGTCCACTCCTTGTCAACCTGATACCTAATCACATCTTATTAAACCATACTGAAAGTCCAAATAAACACAATGACAAGGTCATAATTCTACCTAATATGATAAAACTATCTTACATAAAACCAAAACCACACTGATTTCTTACCCAAATGATTAAAAAATTCCAGCTCTGCTCAAAAATGCAAGTCCAAATTTTCCTGAGACCCAAGACAAGTGTTATCTGTGAACCCCTGTAAAAACTTTGAAACTCCCAAGATAAAATGGCACAGAATAAACATTCCCATTCCAAAAGAGAGGAATAGCTTAAGAGAAAGGAATCAGACAGGAGACCAAAACACAGCAGGGCAAACATCAGGTCTTATATCACCAAGAAAGTGAAAGTCCAGCATCCAGGAAACGTGGTGAGATGTGAGCTCCAAAGGGCTTGGGGATCTCGACCCTTATGACCTTGCTCACTGCAGGCCACATTCCCTCTAACGATGGGCCTTCTCACTGCTTGTGGTTTTCCTCAGGAGACATTCCATGTCCTGGCGTCCCCAGTTTCCTGCAGTCTCCATTACAGCTTCAGCTTTACTGCCACAGCTTCACATACCACCTTCTAAAGGGCTCCTGGCTACCATTTAGACCTTGTCACATATTGCCTGGCTTCCCAAGGCCTCCTTGGAAAGCTGGGTGACAATCTCCATGGTGCCATAACTCTTTCATTCTACAAGCCGGCAAACCAGCGATACGTAAAAGATACCGAATCCTGCCACCAATGTGTAAAAGGCAAAAAAAAATTATGTAAATTAGGAAACATCAGATAAGTGAATATTTCAAACCCTTTAACTTTAGAAAGAAGGATCAACGTAATGTTTATTTTATTTTTCTAAGCTGATTCTATGTGATAAAACTTTCAGATAAGGACAATGAAGCGTATATAAATTAGACAGCAACAGAGATTTGAAAAGTGGACTGAGGAAAAAAAAACATATATTCAGCAAGTGAAAATTAAAGGCAATAAATAAGAGAGAAAAATAGGGAAAAATGTAGAGAGAGAAATAAAGAAATGTAAGACTGTATAGTAAAACTTCAACTTTTGGCATTCCAACAAGACCAAATTCATCAGGCAAATACCATACAAAAAGGTACCTTGTCAGAACAAGGAAAAATAAAATATAATGACTGAGAAAAAGATACCCTGAATAAATAATTAGCAAAGGGTCTGGTGGACATCAAATGCTATAAGATAAAATTCACTTTAAGATAAAATACATAAAGATAAAAAGTGGTACAAGACACAACATAAAGTTAAGTATAGCAGAAAAACACACCGATTTTTAATGTATTTGAAACCGAGATAATATGAAAACATATAAAGGAAATGAAAGAACTAAAGAATCCATTTTTATAGATTTCTAAGCACTCCTTTCAATGATTAATATTCAAGCCGATGAAAAATTAACAAATATATGGAAGGTCATAGCTACAAAATTTCCAACTTTGATTTAATCAATGTAGTCTCTATATAACCAGAAGTTTGTATTCTTTTCAATTTCATGTGTGATATTTGTAAAAATTGATTTTAAAGTAGGCCCCAAACCAAGGTTGTTTCGACAAATTTCAAACACCAGTCTATAGATACCATTTGCATTCCACAAAAGTAATTGTAATTTGACAAAATCTGTAAGATAATTTACATATATTTGGAAGTTAAAAACCTAATTGTGAGACTCCTACCTGTCAAAGATACCAAAACAATCTAGAATACAATGCAAATAATAGTGAAAATATTGTATGTCTAAGTGAGTTTGAATTTTGTGAAAGTGGTAATTCATGTATGATTTATAGCCTTAATCCAGTTATTTAACTGGAAATCAAGGCAACCAATGTTCAAGTTAGTTAAGGA
Organism: Hystrix cristata; assembly: GCA_004026905.1. NCBI lineage: Eukaryota > Metazoa > Chordata > Mammalia > Rodentia > Hystricidae > Hystrix > Hystrix cristata. The sequence goes on from PVJO010001147.1 coordinate 169,913, forward strand.
TGGCAGTCTTTAAAATCTGGAATGAAAAAAGATATTAAGTATCATTATTTCAATTCAACACCTTAAAATTTGCCAGTAAATAGGCAAAGAAAAATAAGTTTTAATAAGGCATAAAAGAAGGAAATAAAACTCCAAATTTGTATACAACATGTGATTGTCTGCATGAGAAACACAAAAAACTCTGTAAGCATATTATTAAAAAAAGAAAGTGTGATTTATTCACCTATTGAATCTCACGTTAAAAGCAAGCGTACAAGCTAATCTTTGTCAATTTGACTGGATTTAGAGATGTCCAAAAGATTAATGTCTTCAGAAGCGTGTGCAGGAGTGTTTCCAGAGATAGCGGTGTTTAGGTCTGCAACAGAGGTAAGACCCACTTTGATTGTGGGTGGCACTATCCACCAACCTTAGCCTGGGTGGCATGAAAATTGGGGGAGAAGGAGGTTGGCCTGAGCCGATGAGCTTCATGCTGCTTGTGTGTGTGCCTCTTTTGCGGCTGCCATCACCTACAGACATCGGACTCTAGCTTCCTCAGCCTTTCAGTGCTGACCCTCGGGGGTGTCTCCAGGGACCTTCCAGGCCTTCAGCCTCAGACTGACCACATTCAGTCCTCTTGGTCTGAATCTTCCAAGTTCTTAGCCTGAGCAGGTGTTAGGTCCTCTTGGCTCTCCAGCGTGCAGACAGGCACTTTGCAAACTACAATTCTTAGATAACATTGCCTGCATGGGTTTGCCAGGGGAAGCACTAGAATAAAACTAAAATGTGGCAGAAGAAGGAGAAGGAGAAGAAGGAGAGGGAGAAGAAGAAGAAGAAGAGGGAGAAGGGGAAAGGGAAGGAGAAGGAGAAGGGAAAGGGGAAGGGAAAGGGGAAGGAGAAGGGGAAGAAGAAAGAGAACGAGAAGGAGAAGGAAGAGAAGGAGAAGAGGAGGATGAGGAGGAGGACGAGGACAATGAGGAGGAGGAGGCTGAGGAGGCTGAGGAGGAGGATGAAGGGGAGGAGGAAGAAGAGAGACTTTCTCTATAATTACATTGCATAGTTAACTAATTCTAAAATTTATGTGGAAAGCACTGGACACAAATAAACAAAAGACACCTGATGACAAATGCTAGGGGACTTGTCCTACTATAAAATTTAGGGCTTAGAGCAATAAAGATGAGGTGAAACTGTCAACACAGGAAGAGTATCCAATAAGTTAGACTAGAAAACTTATAATCATTTTTGCACTTAGGTAAAAAATGGACATGTCGTCCCGGGCAAGACACTGCATGCCTCTAGGGAGTGTTGGAACTAGTCAATAAAAATAACTGGAGAAGTGCAACCCGAAAGAATCCGGGATGCTCTTGAATTGCTACTTCATCTCACACACAAAAATCTATTTCAAATAGACAAAGGACTTAAATATAAAAAAGAAAACATTAAAAATTTTGGAAGAAAAAGTAAATGAATGTATTTATGATGTAATCAGGAATGGTTTCTTAATTCAAACAAACCATCAAGGAAGACACTAATGAATGTAACTACATTTTTATTGAGACCTTCCGTTTCTCAAAAATATTATAAAAAGATGGGAATGAAGAAAACAGAAATCGAAGAAGATATTTACAACATATGTAATCTATGGAAGATTAGTAACAAGAACTAATGAGAAGGAATTAAACATTCCAATTTTAAAATGACCAAAGACCAATGGGAATGAAGAGATATTTAAATTAGAAATTGTGGAAATATCAATTAAAACAACATACAACCAACAAAATGAAAAGATGCTCGAGATATGAGTTGAAGAAATGCAAACTAAATCCATAAAAAGTATATCATTTTGCTTATTCAATTTTTAATATTAAGGGTATTATGGTTTAAAGGATTGACAAGATAATAAATATTCTTATCTGGTATGAATTAGTATAACTGCTTAATTTTTGTCATTATCTTATAAAGTTGAAAGGTCGTATACCCTGCAGTCAGGCAATGACCCTTCTATAGCTCCTTTCATTTTTTAAATTTTATTTTTATAGTATATTTTAGATACACATACTGGTAACATTCATCATAGAGGATTTGTACCTGTACATGATATATCTTGCTGCTTCTTTTTCCTTGTTCCCCTCCCCTCCCTTCACCCCCTCCTCCCTTCTTACTTACAAAAGCTTCGTTTCCATTTTTTCCTTCTATTCCTTATTTCTCTTGTCCCTCTGTTTCTTTCCCCCACCCTCCCTTGTTCCCTTCCCATTTGAACACTTTCTTCCCTTTCTCAATATAATACATTTTAGTCTTAATTCACCAGAGAAACAATGCCGCATTTAAACATGTGTCCGATTTATTTCACTTAAGAGTATGGTCTCAAGATGCATTTATTTACCTAGGAATAATTTAAACTTATCTTTCCCCATGCACTAAGCTAAAATCAAAGTGGATCAAAGATCTAAACATTAAAACAGAAACATCAAATCTTCTGGAAGATAGAATAGGTAGAACTCTTGAAGACATCTGTGTAGTCACAGACTTCATGAGCAGAGCCCCGATTGCCCAAGAAATATCACAAAAAATTAACAACTGGGATCTCAGCTTATTAAAAAGCTTTTTCACAGCAAAAGAAACCATCAACAGAGTAAAGAGACAATCCACACAGTGGGAAAAAAAAATTTTGCCAGCTATTCTTCTAATGAAGAACTAACGTCTTGAATATACAAAGAACTCAAAAAAATCAGACCCTCCAAATTTTAAGACCCAATTCAAAAATGGGCAGCTGAAATGAATGGATACTTCTCTGATGAAGAAGTAGAAATAGCAAATAAACATGAAAAAGTGTTCAACATCACTGGTCATTCAAGAGATGACAATTAATACAGATTCCATCTCACTCCAGAAAGAATGGCTGTTTTCAACAAATCAGCCAATAACAAATGCTGGAGGGGCTGTGGGGAAAAAGGAACCCTTCTCCACTGTTTGTAGGAGTGTAGACTGGTGCAACCACTATGGAAATCAGTGTGGAGATTCCTCAGGGAACTAGGACTAAAGGTTCCATTTGACCCAGCTATTCCCCTTCTTGGTATCTTCCCAAAAGAATTAAAAGCATCATACCACAGCGATATATGCACACCCATGTTTATAGCAGCACAGATTGTAACAGTGAAATTTTGGAAACAGTCTAAATATCCATCAAATGATAAATGGATAAAGAAAATGTGTTTTTTTTAATACGGTGGAGTACTACTCTGCCATAAAGTACAGCTCCTTTCAAACCCCAATATGCAAATACATTGACCAGAGACCTTGTCACATTGCCTTTCTCAGGAGTCAGGCAAGATTTCAGGTTTTTAGCCAAGTGATGCCCATGCTATCGGTGAACCAATAATTTAATTAGCAAGGTACATCCAACGAGAACTTTGCATATGTGCAAGAGAAGGTATATATATCACCCATAACATGAGTGTAAAAGTAGCAAAAAACGATGCCACTAATTCAAATATGCATCGATGGAAGAGTTGGTGGTGGGTGTACCAAATGGAACATTCTGCTACAGTTGAAAATGGATGCAAGGGCTGGGGATTTAGCTCAGTGATTAGAGTGCTTGCCTTGCAAGCACAAGGGCCTGAGTTCGATCCCCGGCACCAAAAAAAAAAAAAAAAAAAAGAAAAGAAAATGGATGCAACAATCACAATAACATGGATGAATCTTAGTAAGAGAATATTAAGTAAAAGGCAGTTCTGAGAACACTAGATTGTGACTTTTTATAAAGCTCAAAGTTAGGCAAATTAAGACAGTCTAGAGTCTTATAGTGTCACTTGTATGTCTGAAGAGGTTTAAGACATACTACCTCCAAATGGGACACCCTGGAACCCGAGGGGACGGGAGGATGGAAATCCGCTTACTTCTCTGTCTTAACCGAAGCAGCCTTCAAAACTACAAACCATTTTGCGACCTCCTGGGGCTGATCCTGAGGCTGTCTTTCAAGCCTACACGTGGAGAATGGGGCTGTAGCACACCGAGGCCAAGAGGAATCTGAGCAATCAGCCCTTGCTGTCTCCTATTTTATTCCCATTAGATCTTACATTTTCATCATGTATACTCCTCCACGTTTGTTCACTCTTCAGCAAACCTAGCACGAAAAATACAACTTTACCCAGTTTTTCAGGTCTCAAAGCCCTTCTGAAGACTCGTGGGTTATGTAAAATGTGTATTAATTAAATACGTATGCTTTTCTCTCCTAACCCATCTTTTGTTACAGGAGGCTCTCTCATGAACCTAGAGCAGGAAGGAAAGATACTGCTTTTTCTCTTCATGTGACCCAGTTATGAGAAAACAGAACCTAGAGCATGATGAACAGAAAGTTCACTGAATGGATTGCATACTAAGGGTGGCGAGCAAGAGGGCGGCATAAGATGAGGAGACAGGCAGATGGAAATGACTGATACCATCCACGTCTTGCATTAGAGGTTGGCCTTGCAAGTTTGATTCTATCGAAGCAATAATGAATTTAAAACATACATTGTAAATAAAGGGAGAACATCTAATACAAGTGTGTATTTCACTGCTACACACATACATTAACAAATATAATCCTTGAAACATTTCTATGCATTAGATATATTGCTATTGTTTAGCTACAAATGAGGAAACTGAGGAACAAAGACAGTAACCGGTCAGCTTTATGAGTAAGAAAAGGTTGTTCACAGAAAATCTAGAGAGCATCCTGTATTCTTCCCTTTTTCTCAAACCACACATCAAATCTATTAGTAACTGAAAATGAGTGAATTTGACACCAAAACAAATCCCGATTTTGTCCATTTCTCCTTATTTTCACTGCTACCTCCTATGTGCAAGCTTCATTTAATATAACATGAATGACTTCATAGTTTCCTAAATAGTCTTTCTTTTCTTCTCTTACACCTTACTATAGACTGAAGTGTGTCTTCCAAATATGCAGAATGATCTTACTTGAAGGTCTCTATAGGCTCAAGTGCAAAACTTGTATTTTCAAGCACTCGCAATACGCCTTTCATCAGTATGGGAATTATTTCTGTCCTTTAACAGAAATTTAGATAGGTTATTTTGCCCTACTTACCAGGACAGAAAGATTGGGGCTGTGTAACACCCGAGGAATCTTAATTTCTGAAGTCTCTCTTAGACTAGTCCAGCTCCTGGCTTAAAATAAACTAGCTCAGAAACTGTCTGCTATTCAATTCTCCTTTTGATGTCAAACATTAGTTTGCTTTTAAACGTTCCTGTAAGAAGATAAGGGAGGATTGAAAGCATCTTTTGTTTTATTAATTAAACTTAGCCAGTGTTGATTCTTTTGAATAGTTCTATTTCCTCTGAAATGTACAGATTGAACATCTCACCCATTCTTAAGGAACATGAGCATTTTTCTGTTTGGAACATGACTTCCCTTTTTTCTGGCTAGTTAGACTAAAGCTTTCCAACTTGTCGCAGCTACTTTTTAGATTTGTCGACTTAATAGCCAAAAACAATTTTCATCTGTCTTCTCATTTCTGTTCATTGGCATTTTCCCAGAAAATTTTTGGTACAAATGTTTCATTTCCACGTTTTTTAATCGCCTTGTGTCCTAAGTACAGTCCTATTAATTCTAGGTTTATTTTTTAACTTTTATTATTCTGAGAAAACAATGACCTTTTTTTTTTTTTTTTGCCTAAGATGGCAACTACATAGACGATGACTTCATGGCAATTAGGATGTAGAAAGCATTCAGATGCTTTAGCTTTGGAAATGTCAAGGCCTTATCCAAGCTCTTTGCCAAGACTTACTTAAAGAGCGATATTTTCAAAATAAAAAGAACAGGAAGCCAAATGTCATTGCTAAATGGTTTGGTCATGGCTTAGATATCAGAGTTTATAACACTGTCTAGTAAATACACAGCTAAGATTTTAGCAGGAAAAACAGCCATAGATTTGAATAAATCATCACAGCCCCAGAAGTTGCTGCATGCATTTTAATGATTTTACAGCTGTATACCTTAAAAGACCCTCGAGAGAAGTTTTTTTTGGAAATGACAACTTTAAAACCACCTTTGATTCCTACTTCAGAGGCACTTCTATTAAGGTCTCAGCTCTTGCTAAAGATACTTTCCTTAACTACTGCTAGTGCTTTCTTGGCTATTTCTAGGTTTGCATTTTCTTTCCAAAAACATACAAAAACAATTTAAAAAGCACACCTTCTGTTCTTTCTATTCACCTCATTTTACCACGTGCTTTATTAAGAAGGCAATTGCATGAAAAAGTTTACCTGAAAATAAGCTGAACGAATTTCAGAATAACCTGAGAGGAGTGTTAGCTTACCTTTACACAACAGATATATTTTTATATATTCTCTATTTCAAATACAAATTCTGAGTTTTCTTTTATCTCTAGCCACTCTTTATCTTTTTGCAGACATAAGAACTAAGTGGAATTAGATTTCATTTAGACCTTAAAAAAAGCTATTGAGATACACTTCAGTCATTTGCAACTGTGATAGATGCCTCTACACTCAGCACTAGAGAACGCTTTCATTTTTTCCCTCAACTGTATCTAATTCTCTCTATAGAGATGAAATATCAGGCAGCAGTTTGCCAGGTTCCAAATAATTCTTTTACCGTAGAAGTTAAGTGCTTTCTTTGTTTCTCATGTAAACCCATCCAACACCTGCTGAGCTCATACGCAAATGCCAATAGCATGAGGCCAGTTTTCCTGCCAGAGAGAAAGGGAGAGTTTAGCTTAGAAAGAAGAACACATTTGTACTGTTTCCATCTCCAGCGTAGAGTGGGAACAGAGCTCGAAGGTTTTATTATTCATCCTAAATGTGAACTTCGACTACGGTGGGTGTTGTGTGTCTTTGCCTTTTAATTCTCATTTTTATCCTGTTCTCCTCCTCCGAGCACCACATAACATAAGCCGTGACAATACACATAACCAACATTGAGAAAATAAGGGGCTCACTTTATACCAAATACATTATTTTTAATCATTTACATTGGTATTCAAAGATTCATATAACCATCTTCTTTAAAAAATTACTCAACTTTTACGAGGCAGATTTCAGCCTCATTTTGCAAACTAGGATCCTGAGGCTTAGAAAGGTTAAATCAACTGGCCAAAATTCACACACGTGGGGAGTTTTGTACCTGAGATGGAAATCCTTATCAGTGTCGTCCAAAAGTCTACAAGCCACGTACAGGGACAAATCCCCTATGATAAATGTTACCACGATGTACATCTAAAATGTACCATGAAAATAAAATTAAAAAACAAAACAAAAAAAACACAAACATCTATAAGCCATTTCACAGGCAATAATACTTTTTGAAAAACCAGTGAACTAGGGTTTCCTGGCCAAACAGATGGTTTCATACAGTGGAGAGAGGACTTAGTGGAGAACAAAGAAGCCTGGATTATAGTCATGGTTTTACCATTAAGTGTCTGACTTAGTGATTATCTCTCTGAATTTAGGTTTCTCCATCCATAAATGAAAAAGAGTGTATTAAATGATTCTACAGTCCTTTGATCTGTGTTCTTTACTTCATACAACGCCACATAGAGAGACATCGGGACCCTTGACTGTATATGCTGATGTTCTTGCTGCTAGCCTACATTGAAAAGTAGGGAAAAGACACGGCAAACCCAGGAGGGTGGCCAGAGTCATTTCATTCCACAGATCAGGCAGAATTGGCATGTGGCTCAGCCTCGGTGCTCTCGTCTTCTACCGTCTCCAGTCTGTGGCTTCTAGGCCATCTATCTAATCTCCAGTGACTACTTTCCCTGAAGACTGCTCACAGACAGCAGGAAGGGCACTCTAGGCAGTAAACAACCCCCTTAACTCTGCTCCATTCTGTTGGCCAGAAATAGAAACCTGGCAATGTGGACACGACGTGGCTCCTCTCCTTGGTCATGCCAGAGTCGAACATTACTGTGCTGTGACTTCACTCCTGCAAAGTCTCTCCAGCACCACAGCATACTTCTCCCCCCTCCCCTGTGCAGGCTTGATTTTATGATAACCTAATACGAGTCAATACTATTCTCTTATCTGAGAATATGAAAACACATGAGAGACAGAGATGAATGTGCTCATGATAGGCCATCTGGAAATAGTGAACTAAGTTAGACAGCTCCTGGAGTAGAAGCCTGTGGACATCCTTTGTGTATTTCCTTTCTAAAAGTGGGAAGAAAATTGCTGTTTTTACTTCTTCACTTATGGAAGTAACTCTGGTACCTTTTGAGTTCATCACTCTATGTTTAAATTAGCTACAGTGGATTTTGGTTTCATCCCAAAGAATGTAAACATATTGGGGATGGTTTGCTTCCTTCATACATTTATATAATATTATCCCACAAATATTTATTCTGACACGTATTATTTGTACATATTTATTAGGAACAGCGGGACCATTTGATGCATGTATGTAGTGTGTAGCGATCGAATCAAATTAATTAGCATTAACAGTTCTTTAGAAATTGATCATTTCTTTCTGTTTGGAATCTTGGAACACTTTTCTTCTAGTTCTGTATATAATATAGAAAATATTGTTGAAAATGATAGTTAGTGTGCTGTAGAACACTAGAATTTATGCCTTCTAACTTCGTCTTTGTCCCTGCAATTCCCCCTCCCTTTATTTATCTTCTCTTCCCTCTACCCTCTGTATGCTCTAGTAATGACCATTCTAATTTCTTCCTCCATAAGATCAACCTTTTGGGGGGATGCCGGGGATCGAACTCAGGGCCCTGTGCTTGCTAGACAAGCGCTCTACCACTTAGCTAAATCCCCAACCCCTAAGATCGACTTTTTACTTCTAATAACATATGGGCAGAGCTTTTAATCTTTTATTCTCAGTGCTATATCTTCAAGGCCCAGGAAAACTCCTAGTACACAGAAGTCCAGGATAGAGATATTTTTTGGATACATGGACATTTAAGGGATGAAGGTGCTAGGGTTTGGTATGTCTCTTAGGGATTTTAGTCTCCTAATGAGCTTCACACCCTCCCTCCCTTCCTTTCTTCCTTCTCCCTCTCTTCTACTTCCCTTTGCCTCTTCTTCTTCCCTCTCCTTTGTATTCCCTCTCCTTCCTCTTTGTTTCCCTCTCTCTCCATTTCCTTCTCTCTCTCCCCTCTCTCCCTCTGTCTCTTTCGGCCCTCTCTGTTTTTCTCTGTTCCACAAAGATGCTTTTACTTGTTAGTTTGCCTTCTTGAATACTGACAGATTAGCAGGATAGTATAGGGTGATATTTTCCCTCACAGAACTTTGACCCATGCTCACCATTTTCATACCTCTAATAGTATATGGAATTAAAATACTAAGATTTAGGTGGGGGATTTGGGAGAACTAAAGCCATCTTTTGTGTTCTTGGCCTTAAATGCTCACCTCTGGCTGAGGAAAGGTGTCTTTCATTCTGAGGGCTCCTGGGTGAAAAAAGCCTTAGAGAAATAAAAATTCATATAGATGTAACTTCTGTGCATTTATTCTTCAATTCTTAGGGTGGAGAAGAAGAGCAGAATCAGGACAAGATAGAGACATGAGTTTTTTCTTTATCTTGGCCATTGCTCAGTATCAGTATCCTTTTCTCCTTGGGTATGGGAAATTCAAAAGTTAAGGGCAAAGCCAAATGTCAAAAATTACATTAAATGGAAACAGCTAGTTGGAGGTCAGACCCTTTATTCCAGATGCAATTTGTTTATCTTGCATTATTGACAAAGCACGATGGACGTTCACCAAAAAAAAAAAATAAATAAAATAAAATAAAATAAGTTCACTAATTGTTAGTAGTAGCGTAAATTATATACTACTAAACACACAGATTACAGAAAATGACACAAATTTTGTTTTGAGAGACCCTATATGATGTTTTCTTCTCGTTCTTCCTTACAAGAACCACAATAGAACTGGTGGACTGTGATAGTTAAGTCAATTTTACTAAGACATGTGCCCCTTTCTGAGGTTAAATGATTAACTAACGAGGGGAAAATGTGACAACTTCAAAGTCTCCTTCACTAGACAGTTTTTGGATTAGATTTTTTGAGATTTTGCATTAGAAAGCAAAGAAATCATCGTCACTAGGTGTCCTGTGCGTTTAGGCAGGTAAAGTAAGAGCAGCGTCTTTGTAAAACCTCTCAGTGTGCTCGGCGGCAGCTGTTTTGTTCTTTCGAATCCTGTTTTCTCACACATCTTATTTACATACTGAGAATATGAGTTCTATAGAAGAGGTGCTTATTTCCATTTATTCGAATAATTACTGTGGATAAGATTATTGCTAAAAAATGTGCGAGGTTTTGGGAGACAAAAAGTTGCTTTCTACCTTCAGCCGAATTCCATGAAATGCTCCAGAGCATCTGTTGTGCTAGATCAGTTGGGAAAATAGTAAAATTTCATTTCTCTACGTCCAAGGAATAAGCTCATGCTAATAACGACATGAGCAAAAACGGATTAATGTGAAAGACTAATTAGTACATTTTGCAACGATGTTTACACGTTTCCCAAGAGACAGGTGCAATCCTGAGAAACGGGGATCCTGTCAATGCTGGGGCTGACAGTTTGTCTACAGGCCACTCCGCCCAGCTCATGGGGCCTTTTTAACGGTGAACTGTTACAATAGTTTCCATCTGGTGAAAATGGCAAGAAAATGACACAGGTTTTTGTTACAGTCCCCACACCGGCAGAGCAGCCAGTTGGCTGCAGTGTAAATTCAAGATTCCTCTATTTTGGGTTTCCTTTCTCATAGGCTATGGAAAGTTCTAAATGCTAAAAGACAACATGGCTAATTTTCAAAGATGACAGAAATTCTATGCCCTTCTCTCCACTTCAAGCTCAAATAACTCCTTCTTAGGAGATTATAACATGGCAGAAGAGAAGTTTCGATGATCTCTGTCCCAGGCTCTGCTCTCCCAAGAAGCAAGGACAGAAAGAAAACAATTGAGGTCAAGAATTATAATTTTAAAAAATACAGAGATTTGCTCAGTGTGTCATTCATGGGCCATCGGAGTCAGCATCACCACAGAGCCCTGATAAAAGTGCATTCTTGAGCTCTCTCTTAAATTAGGTATATTAGAACGCCATGAAATTTTGATGAGCTCCCCAAGTGATGTTAAATTTTGAGAACTTCTCTGGAAGGGTACTGAAAGGATACTAAAAGATCCTAGAAGAATCCTTCACTTAAAAATTTGCTGTTTTTCATTTGTTAGAAGGATACTTTACTTGTTCCTTTTTAATTATATATGGAAGGTAACGTTTTTAAAATCTGAGGTTAGGATATTTTTCTTGTCTCCTAAATATTTAGAAAAAAATATTATGGTATAGGTTAAAAATTTATTTTGGGGCACTTTTCCATCGTTTATAGGATGCATATGTTTAAATAATGTAATAAATTGGGGATTAAATGACTGCATAACCCAGTAATTCACACATTCTTCCATAAACTTTATAGAGTTGATCTGAAATGAGTATACAGAGCAAGTTTTCACTTATGAAGCCAAAAGTTAAAGGCTCTTGTGGTGACTGAAAATGAATTTAACAGGGAAAATATTTATAGTTCTTTAGCTAGAAGTATTATTTAGAATTAAGTTGCTGGCTTGTGAAAAACTTGTAAAATGCATAGTGGATGATGTTACCAGTTCTTTCCAAATTTCTGATACTTCAAATAAGATCTACAATTCTTTTCATGAGGAAAAAAGAAAAAAAAAAAAAAAACTTGGTGGCTCATAGACCTGGCCAAGTCACTTCAGATTGCAACAGATTTACTTTACAAGAATTCTTTCCTATAAGATGTGTACGCTTGTTCAATTTTACCTGTCTTCTTTTCTCTTCTCTAACTTAATCCTCTTTAGTCAAGTTCCAAGCAGATGTAAGAATAACTTTGAACACAATGGAAAATACACAAAGGTAAAAATAACAATCACTTCGTTGTGAATATAGACTTCTATAAACAAAATGCTCGAAGTCACTACAAAATTACAGCCAAATATGAAGAAACTATTTTGTAATTTATGGAAGCAAGGAAAATACCTTGTGAAACTACTCTGTAGCAATCTCTTAGTTAAGGTGTTAAGATTGATATCAGTGTGCAAAGCCTGTTCCAAAGGGCTTTTGTCAGTCACTGGACACTGTGCTGTCTCCTGTGGCCCTTTTACTTGGGTTCTCCAAGGAAGAACTAGAGCATGTAAGCCTGCAGAAAATTTTAATTTGCTGTTGGTTTTTCTCTGCAAGTTCCATAAGCTAAAATCTTTTTTAGTAAGCACAAGTTCTATTCCTTGCATACCCATTCACAATATTGAGTATTCTAGAAATACATTTTCAGAGTCAATAGGCCCAATTAAAGTGATCGGAAAGGTATTATTCCATGGAGATTTCACAGTATGAAGGTCGAATATGAGAAAATCTAACTTTTGTGTTAAATTTAGTGAAGTTTTGATGGTCTGGTATTTCAAGGTTACAAAAGGTAAACATGCTCTCAGAGAGGATGGATTTCAAGCTCATCTAGTACCTCCTCCATATTTTGCACTTACACACATACTTGCTTCATAACCATCTTAAATGCAAATGATGGTGCATAGACTTAGTGTGCCTTTATCCCAACAAATTTTTGAACGACCAAATCAGCTGAGAAATGGATGGAGAAGTATTTTGGTACCAGAGTTTGTATGAGGATCTCTTCTATATGTTTCTTATCTCTTACAGCATTTAGTAAGGTATACTGCATGAATCTGTGAATATTAATGAGTTAATTAGAACTGAAATCTTATGAAATTTCTGTCTTATGAATACACTTCACTGTTGATTCAATAAAACAACTATCCCCCAAATTTATTTCTATTCTGCTTGTCATAATCTTTCTCCTTGTTTCTCCTTCATATATGACCTAATATTAATTCCATCAGTGACTACTGTCAAATTCAAATCTCTTACAAACAAAGTAAGGGACAAAAAGTAATAACATTTTAACACTGTTATTTTTCTTGACCTTTCTGAAACACTGAATGATAGTTAGCTGATATTAAAATTATTTCTTTCTCCCCTCTTTTATTTCTCTTTGAAGCCTTAAATCACACAGGTTCTATTTCATGTTCGAAGTATTTTTGTCAATTCATGTTTTTGTTCACCAGGAAGAATAACTAAACTACACTACAAACAAACTTGTAGAAATTATTTCACTCTAAGAGGTAAAAATAAGTGATGAGATTTAATGGAAAAATTCAGTTGATGACTTTCCCTTCATATTACTAGCAAATGTCTTTTTAAAATTGAATAAAGAACATATTACTGAGAGTACTGAGAGACTGAAGCTCTCACAGTACAATTGCAGTTGCTTAGTTTCTGTTTCCTCAATCGAGCAGTTAGAGGATGGTGAAAAGTTTGGCTCTATTACCATCACAGCAGTTTATTCCTTCAGATTCAACAAATGAAATTCACAGAGATTTCTGGAATCTCCATTAGTACACTGGCTAAAAACACAGAATGAGGAATACACGTTTTATTTGGCTTTGTTAAAAATTACACACAAGAAAAGTGGGTTTGTGCCATACTTCATCTCTAGTTATTGTGGCCGTGCAATAGCAGCAAACATTTTTTCTTTACAGTGGCTTAGATAATTTCTTTCTTAATGTATCTGTTACGAATAATATCTTCCTAATAGGGAATGAAATAACAACATAGCCAAAATTATGAACATAGAAAATATGGATGTGATCTTTAGCCGGAAATATGAATGACTAGTCCAACAAGAAAAGAAGAAAATTGTTATAAAACATCTTAGCTGTTTTTCGAAGAATACCTCCCTCCCCCCAAAAAGATCAGGTTTACCACTTGAAGTCATGGGAATGATGCACACATTGCAAGACTGCACCATACCTACAAAGGGTTAGTTTGAAACAAAAAGAAGTAATACGATACAACCAAAAGTATTTACATAAATTAACAAGAAACTCATACAAAAACTACACATTTTACAAAGCACGCACCAAACAAAAGGTGTATGTTCATTTCACTAAAAGTATTATGCATGAGCCAAGGATGGGAAAAGCAACTCACCAGACATTGAATCGATTGGTACTTTGGTTTTCAATATCCCACCCTCAAGACTGTGAGAAGTAAGTTTGGATTATTTACCAATTAGCTGGTCCAAAGTATTTTGTTACAGCAGTCTAGACAGACTAATGAATCTTATATTCCAAAGGCTTAAAGAGTATACCTAATCATCACAGTAAGGCAAGCATTTAAATGTCAACAGTACCCCTGTGCTGCAAATAAAAATTAAGTGAATCATCCAAGGTCACAAATAGGTGAGTGTCTGGTGCTGGGGATTTAGCTCAGTGGTTAGAGTGCTTGCCTTGCAAGCACAAGGCCCTTAGTTCGATTCCCAGCACCAAAAAATAATAATAGTAATAATAATAATAATAATAATAATAATAATAATAATAATAATAATAAAATTAAAAAAATAAAACATATGTAAACAAATAGGTGAGTATCTAGTATATTGGTCTACTAAACTTTTATACTATACACTGTATGCCTGAACTATTATATATAATTTAAGTCATCTTTTAGCATTTAGTTTCATACTACATTCTTGTCTTTAAAAAATTACTCTACAGAGAGAAAACAACTAGAAAAAGTGCCTGTTCAAAGGTGATCTTATTCTAAAGTTAAAAAAAGAGAAGTATACAGTGAAAAATGGAATACAGACACAAAAAATATCCATGGAGAAGAAATCAAGTTCAATATTTACCTCTAGAGAATAAACATAACCTGCAGAAGTGAATTAAAGGACATAATGGGTTAAAGGACACAATGCTAATTATTAGCAATGAATCATTTTTTTCATGTTCAATTCTCTTAATGAAGAAAATAAATAGGGAGTTAGATGCTTAAACTTCAATAGAAGGGTTGGTGTCATTCTGTGCTTGAATGCTTGCTTAGCATCCATGACACCCTGAGTTCATCTTCAGCACCACTAAATGAGTAAATAAATAGACAGAAAAATAGATAGATAACATTCAAAAGGAGAGTTTGCTTAAAGTTATTTGAGGGCAAAGGTGGCAGGCTATGAGAGCTAGTGACCAAGTTGAATTACTCTTCAACATCACACAGGCACCTGGGATATGTCACCACAGAGCTAATTATTGAAGAAAAAGGCAGAAAAAAAAAAAAACCTGCCTGCCATCAAAGAATATACAATCTAGGAGACAGGTGTGAGAAAATCGGTAATTGGTTTAGTTAGAAGTATTGGAATAATAATATGCGGGGAATGGTAGCTTCAGAGTGGAAGACACGATCCTTTCCTGCGGGACAGGAAACATGGCCGGAAACACGGCAGAGTAAGTAGCACGCCATCTGAGTGGGGAGTATTGAGGTATTGAGAAGATTTCTAGCAAAAGGATTAAAAGAGGTCAGGGTTAGACCTGAGGATGCAACGGTACATTCAGAAAACTCCAGAAGCTGGACGAGGCAACAGAGGACCTGAGGGTGTAGGATGCACAGGGAGCCCTAGAGGGGTAAGCAAGGGATAAAATACAAAGATTCCTGGCTCAAGGAACGTCCTCGTTTTTTCTTTAAATATATCACTCATTGTGTACTCTGGGGTAGTAGGCAGTCACTGCATCATCTATCCCGGTTCCAATCTCTTTTGCTATATGTAGGAAACTGTCTTGATTATAATCTCAGCAGAACACAGTAACCCACAATTCTTTCTATTCTCCGTACCCTTGTAAAGCCAGGATGGAGCAGGATTAGCCAAGTGGATCCTGACTCCTGGCTTAGAATCCATCTGCACTGGTTTTCTGTGAGGGCTTTCCGCGGGACACCCTGATCCCAGCGATGGTCAGCAGTGCAGACAGGAGCAGAATGGCCAGATTAATTCAGTTTCCTGTAAGACCATTGTTTTCTGTATCTTCCACGTTTGGGCTTGCAGCCTCTTTTTATTCAGGTGATTATAAACATTTCATTTTCTGCTTTACACTCCCAGAGTTACATCTGGTGCTTAAAACTTAGCTTACAAAGATATCAATGCTAGAAATCAGCTATTGACATCAGATTGTTAGACAATGTATAGAACTGGAGATTGGTTGGCTGCATAGTTTAGGTAAAAAGCATTCAGAAGCATAATTTTAGAGATGTGAGTGATAGCATAAAAATGAGACATAGCATCTGAAGGACACATGCTTGAAAGTAAGACACCGAAATATAGAGAACAGGATTGAGAAGCGGGTAGCTTCTGTGGAAGCTACAGTTTACAGAACTACTGTCACAGAGAACATAGGAAATGCAATTCTAAATTATCAGCTCAAATTTGGGACTTGAAATCGAAGGGCTTATAAAATTATTTGCAAGACATTCAGGTCTTATTTCTTTCTGATGCAGAATGAGAAAGAACCGCGTATATGGAAAAATCAACCAATAACAAATGCTGGCGGGGCTGTGGGGAAAAAGGAACACTCCTCCACTGTTGGTGGGAATGTAGACTGGTCCAACCACTGTGGAAATCAATATGGAGATTCCTCAAAAAACTACAACTGGAGGTTCTATTTGACCCAGCTATTCCCCTACTGGGGATCTTCCCAGAA
>PVJO010001148.1:0-90097 GCA_004026905.1 Hystrix cristata
TGTAGTTTTTTGAGGAATCTCCATATTGATTTCCACAGTGGTTGGACCAGTCTACAATCCCACCAACAGTGGAGGAGTGTTCCTTTTTCCCCACAGCCCCGCCAGCATTTGTTATTGGTTGATTTTCCCATATACGCGTCAACAACAAATTTTTGCTGTATTTACAATTTAAAATACTTCAAACTGACCAACAGAGGGTGCTCAATCTCCACTTACAAAGAAAATAAATATCCCCAAGGCATTTCTAATACAATGAAATAATTTTCAGACTAATATGCCAAATTAAATAATTAAATATCAGAAAATCCAATATACAATATAAACATCAAATTAACTGTCTTCTGTGCAGGGGAAAATAATCCTGGCTACTTTCCAAAAAAGTTTGAGACTGAGAAACACCATCTATAAACAACTGCTAATACTATTTTTGAAATGTTACTTTAAAAATGAACATTCACTACTGCAAGAAAAGTGTTAAGTAACTTAGAAATAAAATATTGTTCCACTGTGCATAATAAATTAATAATTTCAAGCCATTTTATTCCAACTTAACATACGTATTTAACATCCTACTTCTTTAATTAGAAGTTTTAGAAACAACCAAAAATCTCAGAAACCTAGCAAAATTAGGCTTGATGTATTCTTGAAAATTCAAGAATTTATATAGCATTATTTTCTTTATTTATAAAAACAGCATATGACCCATGAGCATAACTGAATTCTAAATGTAACTTACTCTCACCAAAAGCAATGCTATTACTTATCAGAATGATGATAAAACAATTTCATTCCTAAACTGCCAAATAGCCAGATAGGGATTATATAATATAATTTTAACTTATCTATTGTATAGTAAATTTTTTATTCCTAGGGGAGAAAGAAACATGAAGAACCACAGAAATTCTTGAAAATATAGCTTCACATGGTTTAAGAAAATATTCCAACAATAACTTTTAGTCCATTCAAGCTATAATCTTGGTAAAGTAAAAACAAGGTATACAGTATTTAACTCATAAGAAATCTAAAAGACAAAAGGCAATAAGAAAAAAACATCTTCTTGTACAGAATTCAAACACAGAAAAAACTGCTTCTACCCCAATAGTCAATGGAGATAAATAAAGGAGGACAGACACGGATTGAAACCAAAATTTAAATAAAACCATGTCAAACGGTCTTTTAGTTTTACTGGAGCCTTAATTTTTCCCTAACAAAAATTAAATGCCACTAACTTCCCTGAGAGTGTTAAAATGAAATCAACTCAAACTCAGTCTGAGAGATGGGAAACAATGTTTTAATCCTAGAAAATACAAATGAAATTTTTAATGGCAAAGTTCTCAACACAAAACAGTTCATCTCTCGGTAATATACTATCTTTGTCATACAGAATGTTAAATAGAAGTACCAAAGTCTTACAATGTCTAATTCAATTTGTTTCATTTTTAGATACTTGTTTGTATATTACTACCAATTGGTAGTAAATATTAACTAAATTTAACCTAATCTAACCCACCCAAATTTACTCTTACATGTTTTCCAAGTAAAAAATGAAGAACCTAAACTGCAGCATTTAAAATATATAAATTTATTTTTGCAGTTTTTAAAGTGAGTCTTTTCTCCATATCAACACTGAAATTCTACCACATTAAATATTAAAAATAACTTTCAGTTTCATACAGTATCAGTATTTAATTAAAATAATTTTTTTCATTTATTACCTCCATTATGTAACCGCAATAAACACATAATTTGAACATGAGCATACATCTGAAAAAGTAGCCCCAAGTTTACATTTTTTCTAAAACGAATTCTAAGTTTTTAAAATTCTTTAAAATTGTTAATATCACTTAGAATACTATTAAAATGTTGCTTTTTGTTCATTTATGAGATACAGGATGAATTCTCAATTTGCACCTTTAAAACTTAGACAAATCTGTTTTGTACTTCTCTTACTAAAACCAATGTTCTTGCCCACCCTTCTTCCCCAAGATACCATTGAAGTATATTTTGTACAAACACAGTTTTAAAACTGCTTTTTCATATATACACAAGTAGGTTAACATTATAAAACCATGTATTAGAAAACAAAGTTATTCCAGTTTATAGAGAAAAATGCTTCAGTCACAAGGTAAAAGTTATTGAAAAGGGAATGAAAAGCCAGGAGAGTAAGCTTGCTGCTACATAATTCCTCCGTTTTAGATAAAGCTATGTATTTCCAGGAAAATTTCACTGACTTTTATTTTCCAGTAAGTTGCTATAATAAATACCTATACTTTCAAAAGATAAAGATAGAAAATTAAAAAAAAAAAAAAAAAAGCCAGTCTGCCTCTGCTCATGATTGGCGGCTTGTCCAGGAAGGCCTAGGTCCCTAGGTAAGTTATCCGCTCTGCAGGAGCTGATTGAAGCCGTGCATGTGAAATTCAGAAGGCCCCAGGAGGAACTAAATAGCGTGGACACAATAACACGATAAAATGTCAGACGAGAATCTGAAAAAAAGGGGTAGATGTCATGGAAAAATCATTAGATACTTCTTCCCAGAACATCTGAAATGATGGGTAAATGAACCTAAATGTCCAAATTTAGATCCTACATTTAAAAGACTAAAAAAATTAATTTCTTAACACGTTCAAAAGAAATGTATCCATTCTTAAAGAGAATTCTGATTACCATTTTTAATTTATATAATCTATAACTCTGAAACCAGAAATAGAACGTCACATTTCAGCACGTCACTTAAAATGTTTAAAATCATTTTAAAGAAATCACTGATTATGCTAATTAATATATCGAATGATTTAGTATTTACCTCTATGACTCAAAAAATTTAGGAATTTAAACAATAAAATAATTTTCAAAAGTTTCACTAAGAAATTCCTTTTATTTGATTAAAAACAGCAGCAGAGAAAATATATGTAACATTTAATATTCAACTCTGCAAAGATGTGAATTGGAGGATCCTTACAGAGAGACACTCATTCTTGCTTTCTACCACTTGTTCAAACAGCCCAATCTAGCGAAAATAAACTTAAGGGTTTTTTTCTCATGTTCAACTTTTGGAATTATAATTTACAATACTTCTAAAGAGAAAGATAATTGTTTTAATTAAAGGTGTGAATTGAATTTTCTATAGTATTCTCTGTATAGTTATAAAAATTAATGACTATAAATATCTATTTCTTTTATATAACTTTATCTCTATATTGAGATTCTTTTTTTACCATAAAGTTTAACAGTGCTCTATGTACAGAAGAAATGTATCATTCTACATAGTTTGTTCAGTTTTATCTAGCTGTAGTTGCAATTTGAGACAACCTAGAAGGTAGCTCCCAGACCTAAAAATTATTCATTTGCATGAAATAACTCTCTTAGGTTCTTCTACACACACAAAGAAAGCAACAATGAGAAATAAAAAAAATAAAGATCGAATTTTCTGACCACATTTTTATTATCCTGATTTTATATAATGAAAGCCTACATATAGAACTGTTTTATATAAAAGTTCTGCTACTTCCAAAAAATTGACCATCGAAAATGATTATAAAGATCACTATAAAAGAAAATGAATATTAAAGAATATGTATAAATATGTTTAAAGTCTAAAACAATAAAATATAGTCTATAACTAGATAACATAAAGTAAAATATAGTAAGGCAATATATATACAAGTACACAATAAGTAACGGATCTATTAAAGATTCATTTTGTACAATTGAATTGATTCATGGAATGCTCACTGTAGGATTTTAATTATAACTTTTACTGTATTTTTGTGTCTATTTAACTTTTTTTAAAGTACTATAAATCTCAAAAATGTCTGCACTGTTATTCCCACAACTTTTTAATCTATGACCTTTGGTTTTACTTTGTTGCTCTATTTTCTACTACTAAGTCTTAAAATAATAGGGACACATATATAGAGAGAATAATTAAAAGACAAAAATCTAAGATGAGTTTTAGAGATTTAAAAATGCAAATTAATAAAAGTTTTAAAAACAGCAAGTTATTTTTTCATGGAGAACTTCATATTGTTTGACTTATAAAACAAACTTTAATATTAATTTTACTACATTTCTTTTGGCATACACTTAACAATAGCTTGTCTATGCTGCAAGAGTCTTACATCATTCTAATGCAGCCTGTGAAGATACAAGTCTCATGGGCAAAACTTTTAAGTATTTTTTAAGTTGCAGTGCCACAGAGCTCTCAAAAAGAGTACAAAAACTGGAGAAGTGACGCTTATTCCTACATGGAATATAAATCATAAAAATCCATTATTTCTGGAAAATGCATGTCAGCTTTAGCATAAATGGAGTATGTTAATTATCCACTAGGGGACATGATTTTCCAACTTGTGGGAACTATAAAATACTTGGAATCCAAAAATGTTTGGCCCACTGACTCTTAGAATGGTAATTTCTATGAATTTTTTAAGTGTCTATCATATTTTTTTGACTGATAATAATAAAATCCTAATGTCTCATTCTTAATGGAAAAATAAATGTACTGATAAAACAGGATAGCTAATTTTAAGAATACCTCCTAGTAGGACAGGCAATCCAACCATTTCTCATGTCGTGATTGGAATATGACATTTCTGTGCGCCAACCCATCATATGTTTTTCTGAAAAACATGCCACAAATTTGGACCAATCAATAAGGCAGTTGGTCAAGGCTATTTTATTTGAAAAAACAAATGCTATCCAATGTAATTAAATTAATACATCCAAAGAGAACCAAAGTTTACACTAAAAAGACAGTATAATGATTATACCTATATGACTCTAAAGTCATCACTAGTCAAAAATACTCCCATGAGTATATCAGTACAGAAGGGAGGTTTACCTCTGGTTTACAGAAAAACTGTTTCAAACAAAATCCCAAAATAAAAGGAATACATATTGCTTCCTAATTCTATTCAGTTAAATCTTAGAAGTCTCTCTAAATTAGTCTTTAGCCTGAAGAAATAATCACTTTTAAATTAACCCTTTTTAAAAAGAGAATTAGCCTATGATTGTCTAGCCTTGAGAAGAACCTTAGAAAATTAAGAGGTGATGTCTTCTAACCAAACAATTGTAATTAAAATAGTTCTGTTCATCAAACCCTTAACCTAATTAAACTAGTTAAGAAATAATCCAGTATTTTAATTTAAATAATTGTTCACCACTGACATATATCCTTTATGTATATACTAATAGTTTTGTGGGTTTTTTTTTTTTTGGTAATCTGCGGGATTCACATTAGATATGCCTTAATTTTAAGAAAAACCTATGTGGAAGGACAAATCAGAGATAATTCACACTTCAAACAATTTTTCACTTCATTAAAACTCACATAATTTTTTTTTCTTTTTTTTGTGGTGGAGATCGAACTCAGGCCCTTGTGCTTGCTATGCAAGCACTCTAACTACTGAGCTAAATCCCCAACCCCAAAAGTCACAGAATTTTTAAAGCCAAAAATATTAGAGATAATTAACACGAAACTCAGAGTACAAAAGGTAATGTATATACACTTTCTAATAAAAGTACCTAACACAGAGCTGAAAATATTACCATTTCAAGAAATTAAATGTACATGAAATTGTGCAGCTTCACCACTATATTTTGGTTCAGATCCAGCTAGTGTCAGTGGTAGCATTATTAGGTTAATATAAGCACACTTTCTGTGCCTCATGAAGATCAAGAGATTTTCTCATATGTAAATATGTTTCAAAATATAGTTGCTTTACAGACTTGTCCCTAAATTACTAGGTCTAAAGCTCAAATAATCGCCATATGGTTAGCATAATATATACCTAATATAACAAAATGAGAATACTGCCATTAGACACTAACTTGATGAACATACCCAGGAAATATTTGTAGATTCACTTCAATTCTAATTGACCATATCACTTCCCTTAAAATATGCACACACAGACACACAGTTAACACTACCAATTCCTTTTTTTGTTGTTTTGTTTTGGTCTTCCAATCTATGACCAAATGAAAACAGAGGAAAGTCAATCTACTTTCTTTCACTGAAAAAAAATAATTGAAATACAAGGATGAGTTTGCTGAAGTACTATATACAACTACTATTATTCTGAAGATAATTTTTTTACTTTAACTAAAAGTCTCTCCCATATAAACAGTTATAAAATATAGATATTTTATGTAAGAAACACTTTTCAAAGGTGGGTCCAGAGATTCTTATCTGGGACCCATCCAGGGTACCCACCAGAGCAAACTATTTTACTAATATTACTAATGTTACTTGCCTTTTCCACTCTCATGATTTTCCGAGACTACCTGATGTATAATAACATCATCATTCTGTTGACTAATGAAATGTATGATTGTATATTCAAAATTTCTCATTTCTAATTTCAAATGCAAAAAAAATCAATGGATAAAACATAATCACAAACTCTTTGGTGTTCAATTTTTTTTTTTTTCCTGGTGCTGGGGCTCAAACTCAGGCCCTTGTGCTTGCTAGGCAAGCACTCTAATCACTGAGCTAAATCCCCAGTCCCCTTCAAATGATTTTTAAGGGTAAAACCAGGCCTGCAGATTACAGATTGAGAACCGCTGAAGCAGGGAAAATTTTGTCTCCTGAAATACTGCTTCTAATACGATGTGGGAGATAATCACATATCATGTTCCTTCCTTTCTACTATTTCAAAGCCTGTAGATATGAATCTTCATTCATTTTATATTTTAAATACAAAATAGTAATCTACAATGGACAGTAAGCAGTTTTGATAGTTTGAAATAAATTTGAAGCAGCTAAACTTTTATAAAAATCTCCATGTAGTACCTTATACTTCTTTAAATCTGCTTTTCAAATAAAAGCATTCCTTAAAAACTGTGTTAATCTTAATCTGAATTATTGATTTTTCACTAGTAATCATATTTCAAGTATTATTTCATTTTAATATTCAGTAGTTCAACTTGATAGGTTCACTTAACATTAATGAGTTAACCAAGTCATTTATAACTAGTTTTATGAGGAATTGTCTGAATTCCAATCAAATCCGTAAGTAAATTTGTGGAATAAAATCACTTCGGTGAATATTTCCTCTACTCAATTGAAACTAAGCCTAGCCAAAGAAATATGTCTCTGTGTGTGTGTGTGTGCGCTTTAATTTTGACCAGTAGGTTCCCATGAACAAAAATCAACTCAAATGCACTCCAGAGAAAGGGAGTCTCTCGAAATTATCAACGCAGAATGAAAAGGCACCAAGAAAACTC
This sequence comes from Hystrix cristata, assembly GCA_004026905.1. Taxonomy (NCBI): domain Eukaryota; kingdom Metazoa; phylum Chordata; class Mammalia; order Rodentia; family Hystricidae; genus Hystrix; species Hystrix cristata. The sequence goes on from PVJO010001148.1 coordinate 7,228, forward strand.
CTTTTCTCCCACACTGTCCATATTCCCTTCTATTATCTCATACCTCCAGCTTTATGTATTCTGGATTAAAAACTATTTCCCACCCCTCTGGGAAGGGAGATCTTTTTGTGATCCTTCTCTAAAATAAAAAAAGAATAAATCTTTTCCATTAAGAATCACTTCTGTACCCCAGGTTTAAAGTAAAATATTTCTATTAGAAACTGGTAGTCAGCCAATTTTTTAATTCCCCAAAGAAAAGTACCATCAGCTCTTGGAAAGGGTAAACATTTTAAGCTTCAATTTCCTCATCTGAAAAGTGAGGAGATAAGACCTATCTCAAAAACTGTCATAAATCAAAGTCTTAAAGGATGAGCCATGTGGAGAAGGGGGAAAAAGAATCTGGAGCAGAAAGACATATAAGAGCAGCACACTCCAAAAACTGCACATTAATTAAGCTAACACTGAAAGGTTTGTACGAGCTGAACAGAAGTGAGGTCTGCCATGCAAAAGTCAGGCCAGGAGGGGACAGTTCCGTTTACTGAGGACTGTGGGGCTCTACGTGTTTACATTCCTTGTGTGAAGTTGACATATGTACATACTGCATCTTAATTCTTTTTTTCATGCCCTTTCCCACCATCTCCTGGACCCCTTCTCAACTGAGAAATAACTATCTCCCTACTTCCTATTATCTATTATTTTGTTCTCTATTTATAAATTTGGTTTCTCATATAAGAGAAACCATGCAATATTTAAGCTTGTGTGTCTGGTTTATTTCACTTAACATTATGGTCTCAAGGTGCATCTATTTTCCTGCAAATCACTCAAGTTTATCTTTATAACAGAGTAGTGACAGAAACATTCCTCTTTTTGTTTTATCTACCTGTTTCTGAAACTAAATTTCATAAAACAATATTTACTTTTATTATATAATACATCTCAACAGCTTCCATTCCCTAAAAGAAAATATCAGTTTGGGTCCAATAAATTTACATCAAAACTCATTACAGGAGTCATTACCTGCAGATTACTGCAGGGTGTCTAGGTCCCTGATGCAGTAATTTGAGCAAATGCAATATCCAAGGGCTACCGCATTTGGATTTTTAAACCTTATCTGCAACAGTTTACACACATGGGTGAATAACATATATTTGTGTATTTTTAAGAGGAATTTTTAACTTTTAGAGTAAATTTTTATGTGTTCCTTGTGGAAAAGAAGTATGTATATTATTGGTATATAGACTCATTGATGATATCATTGTTTGAATATTTAGATGGGGAAAATATATTTCACAGTATTTCAAGTGAGCTTAAAGATTTAATTTATAATGCTGTAAAATAAATGAAAAAGAAAAACTGATGGATTTGATAAGTTACAGCTGTCCCTTAGTATCTGAGGGGAACTGACTGCAATACCCCTGCAGATATCAAAATCCAGAGGGTCAAGTCCCTTATATAAAATGACAAAGTATTTGCATATCACCTCCACATATTCTACCACACTTTTAACATTATCTCTAGATTAGAGTACCCAAGACAATGTAAGTATTACATAAACAGTTGTTATACTGTATTATTTAGGGAATAAAGACAGGCTTAAAATGTCTAGGCTCAGTTCAGATGCAATTCTTTTCAAATATTTTATGCCACAGCTGATTGAATCTGCAGATGTGTAACTTGTGGATATGAAGGACCAACTGTACTAAGTGACGCAAGTCTCCAAGAGCAAGTTTTACTATTTTTCAGTCTAACACTTTACGTTCAATACTTTGCTACAATTGAGGTACTTCACAGAACAGTGGTTAAGAATATAAATTTTTATGCTATCCTGCCCAGATTCTAACCTTGGCTCTGAACTTTTGCTGTCATCTCTCTGTACTTCAAGTTTCCTGACTTAGAAAATGGAAATAATAGTATAGTACAGTACTTACCACCTCACCAGAATACTGTAAGAATTAAACTAGCTAAAATACATAGTGTTCAGAAGAATGCCTGGTTCAAATATTAACTATTTTTATAATTTATCTTGGGACATTTTTATCCAGCCAAACTCTTATTTAAGTGAAAGAAATCTCACTGTGTGGTATGTTAAGTATTTTTTCATTCTTAGTAGGGGGAATAGGAAAACCATTTTTCCATCATTGCATCCACAGAGCATTGACTCACAGTATTTTAAACTGGGTGAAATTGGAGAGCTTATATAAAAACAACTTGAATCCTTATACTCTCCCTCTTCTGTAATCAAATCACTTCCAAGCACATAAAAACATCAGAAGATACTGTAAATATTGACACTAGTAATTACTGTATACTATCATATGCATTGATTTAATATTTATGTCTTGCCCATTCTCCATCACTTATTGGTGCCTCTACTTATTTTTTCATAATATATGTTGCTTTTTTTTAAAGGACTTATCATGAAATACAAATAGTAGTAGTCTGGGACCACTGTCAGATCAACTACCTCACAATTTCTCATTCCTTGGTGTACCAAAATGCATAACCCAGTACATTATTATATTTATGGTTATAGTTATGAACTAGAACCCCCAAGACAAGACTGTTTTCTCAATAGGTTGTCTCTAAGAAGACACTGTAGAAAAAAATTGCCTCTAAGAGAAAGAGCTTTAAATTTAAATGAGTGGCCTCTAGTCATCAGGAAAGTTAACTGTTTTGTAGTATAAAATCTTATTTATCAACCCCTGGGAAACCACACACACACACACATATACATGTATATATATTCCAGGTTGCTTTAAATTTTGTCTATGCATGCCTCTGGTATAAATATAATAATTTCATTTAAGTAATATGTGATGGGAGATATAATAAAGTGACATACACAAAATCTCTTACATATTGGGTGATCAACTAATTGGGTGACCAATGAATACTACTTTATAGATTTAGGTCTTTGGTTCTGTCCCTATAAACTGAAAGAAACACTACCATTTCCATTTTCATCACAGATACCTAAAGAGATTCCTTTTGCTGCTAATTCTCACTATCCTGACTTTTTTCTTCCTCTTCTTTTTTCAGACTTTTAATCATCTAAAACTATGGAATGGGAAAATATTATTGTATTAATAGCAAAAATAATAGCAATGGTATTAGTAGTAAGAATAACAGTAGATGAGATAATAACAAAACAAATAATGGTTTCAGTTTCTGAGTGCCTTGTGATGTCAGGGATTGCTACATAAAGTATACTGTATACACAATGTCACTACAATAATCCTACGAAGAAAATATCATTAGCATTTTACAGATCAGAAAAACTGTGGGGTTCAGAGAAGTAACTGGACCAATTATTCCACAAAAGTACTAAACTACTAAAACAATCTATGTGAGCAGTGTGACATCTCAGGTTGCTGTCAGAACACAATTAACCTTTGCCTCTATTTCTGTCTTTTCCCTCTAATGGATAAGAAAATTATTCTCACAAGAAAAGGAAATAAATCAAGTAATCTTATTTTGAAAAAATATGTAACTGTTACGATAAACAGAGGGCAGTTTTCTTTTTGATTTTTGTTATGTTAGGGATTGAACCTAGGACTTCATACATGCTATGTAAGTACTCTACTGAGCTACAGGCCCTCCCTGTATTACTTTAATAATCATGAATAAAAGGGTCATTTTCATCCTTTAGATACAAAAGAATCAAGATGCTAACCAAGATGTGTGTACAGAAATATTTATTCAAGTACCATATAACAAGGAAAAAAAAATAATTTAGGTACCAAATAAAGTGATATACTTCCCATTCATGAAGAACACTGTAGCAAATTATTTCTTGTCTCAAGATAATGTTCCAAATACATAAATAAATGAAGCTGTATATAAAGTATAACTTTTTCATAAAATGCAACTTGCAGGTACACAAAAACGTTGAAAATATTAACTCAGGTATAAAAAGTGATGTACTTGTCTTTGGTGTATCATGGGTCATTTATTACTTCTATCATGTGCTTTAATATGTTTCCCAACATTCCTTTAACGAAATGTATTGTTTCTGTAATTTTAAAAAAGTAAAAGAAATAAAAGGATTTTCCAACCCCAACCTCCTCATATTTGAAACAACATATATTCTATATCCAATATTAAATTACAAATCAATCTGTTTAGAGTAAGTATGAGAGACGACTAAAAGTCTCATTTTTCTACAATTAACTGTTTCTACCAAAAGCAAGGTATCATTCTAAAAAAAAAAATTGAAAATTCCTTTTTGTCTTTTTTTGTTGTTGTTGCTAGGCAAGCACTCTACTACTCGAGCTAAATCCCCAACCCCTGAAAGTTCTTTCTAAAGGGAGGTAAATTTCTATAGATTAAGATCTACCATTAAATAATTTGAGAGTAACTGAAAGTCTTCCTGAGCCTGCCCAGGATTTCCCAGTATAACATTTCCTACACAAGATCACAGTTCTATAATTGTAAGGTTCCACTACATATGACAGATCTCCAGGTGGATTACCTTCTTCCACAGCTATAAAAAGGCTACAATTTAAAAGGAAAAAAACTCTACTGCACTGTACACTTATCCTGACCCTTAAAAATATGACCTAACCATTAACAGTTCACTTTCTACCCAAATGTGTTTCTATTGTAAAATTAAAAGGCTATCTTAGTTTAAGAAATTATTTTTTTAAATCCTCTGCCTCAACTTTGGCCATAGAGTTTTTACTGAATGATTCTGTTAAGCTCTCTGTATCTCGAATGTTTAATTATATCAGAAATTGCCGATTTACACTGTGTACTTTAATAAATAATATTGGTATGATTATATCTAATTTGAAATAGTCTGGTAATTACATAAAAATTCTTTTCCATTAGAACTTTGCGATAAAAAAGTTTCCATAAAACCCCTGAGAAATAGCTACTTAAAAATTAATAAACTATGTGTGTTAAGAAGTTTATTGAACTTTATTGCACAGCCCTTCTCCCAGTGCTATATTAGACAACCAGCTAGCATATTAATGGAACACCTGTGCAGGTCAATATAGAAATCAAAAGACAGAAATACATCTTTTGAGTAACCTAGTGTTGTGAAGACATTTTTCAGAAGAAACTTTCTTATTTATAAAGGGTATCTAGGTCTCATAATACCATCAGCATTAACAGCTTATCTAAAAGGTTACTGTAGACTAGATTAAGGACTTGTTACATAAAACACTCCTAGAAAGAATAAGTGTTCCTAGTCCCCCCAAACCCCTAAAAACAGGCACAATTTTGAAAAATCAATTCTTGCATATTGCTCATTTATATTTCATGAACCACCTACACTTCTGATACAACCAGAGCAAGTATAGCAACATTTCCATAAAGAAAACTAATTTCCTTTCTTCCTATAAAAAAATGAATCTGCTTTCTCTAAACTTACATATCCTGAGTAGCAGATTGCCTGACTATAGCAGTCCAAGCCATTGCTGGAAAGCAGCCCCAATAGTAGGATGAGAGTAATTTCACACATATCTTCTATTTAAGCAGTCACACATGTTATGACACTGCCCAAACGCCAAAGTGTGAACAGAAAGCTAACTTTTAAAAACCTAAGTTTCACTTGAAGAACACCTTAAAACTTAAGAAAAAAACCTCTTGAATTCTAATACTAAATGTGTTGCTTCAAAGGCAAGGTAATGCTATAGTTTTAAAAAACTGCCATAATTACACAACTATGTAAATTTTTCACTACATTAAGCAAATATGAAAGGATGATTCTTCATAGGCCAAACTTAATTCCATATTACATATTCGCCAGTTTTTTTTTCCAGGCCCCTAATTAAAATGCCTCAAAATTGACAATTTCCAACTCAGTACATAGTCATTTCAACAGTTAAAATCTGTGCTTCTCCCGTTTCACCACATTAAACTAATGCAAGAGACACTGCCTTCCTTCTTTTAGGTCAGTTACTCAGATAAAATAAAACTTGAACTTAATCATTTACAAATTCCAATTGATAATATTCATCATATTTTTAAATAAAAGGAAACAATTCTCATGTCATCAAATCTTTGTTAGTGAAGATCTGTGCAGCCAATGCTTATGCAGCTTTTATTTCTTTCAACTTCCACTTTTGGTTCTTCTTCACTTCTTACCCACTGAAGAGAAAAGGAAATTATAACAAGACATGATGCAGTAGATGGTGCCATGTTATCAGAAGGACATATCCAGTTCAACTTTCTACCTGATGAACAACTCTTCCAATATTATTCATGTACATGTAGACCCTTCTATTCAGAGCTGGGAATGACAACTTCTCTGAATAATTCCTACCTACCACTTACATTTGCATCCAGCCTTGGGCATGTAGACCAAATACGCATGCTCTGGGAACAAATATTTCGATTTGAAAATGACAGACCAAGTATCTTCAAAACACAGAGGCATAAGGTCACTTAATTTGAACTTTACCTTCTGCTTAACACTGTGTTGATGACGAAGGAATAAAATGGGCAGACCTGGATCTATTATTCACTTAGAGCAAGCAGACAACGCCAAATGATATCTTTAATAGCAATATTATTCTGCTCACTAACATTTCCAGAAGATTGGCATAGTAGCAAAGGATTAAATCACAGGCAATATCACGTTTGAAGATTTTCTTTCAATTATTTATATTGTGCTTGCTTCGGCAGCACATATACTAAAATATCAATTATTTATATTTACATATTATTATACTATATTTTTGATTATCCCCTATCTGCTGCTAAGATAAAGGTTATAAGTCTCAGTGACAATGTCTACCATAAAAAAATTAGTAAATAACACCATTTGAAACTGTACACTGTAGTTATTGAAGGTTTATCAGCCCTAGTGTCAAACTACATTTAAAAATAATTTCTGAACATTCAAAAGTGTGTTTACTTTACTACATAATAAAAGATTTATATAGCACAGATTATGGCAACCTAAGTTTTGAAAAATCTAGAAATAAAATCCTTAGAAGTAGCAATAGTTACTATAAAGAAAAACGTTTTCACAACCAAAAAGGAAGACAGAAAATATCATCTTTGAAGGCAACATGTCAAAAATTATTATATCTATATAAAAGGTAAACATATTTGTACTGTTCTTACAAAATCCCTATTTTAAAATTATTATTTGAAAAGTTAAACAAATCCAAAACAGACCATCATTTAAAACATTTTCTTTAATAATATCAATATTTAATTTAAAAAATCAAGCATCCTTAAATGTTGTTTTCTACATGCCTCTGGATATTATATTCCTAAACTGTGATTTAAAAAAGAAAGAAATTTAAAAAAAGAAAGAAATCTACCAACTCAAATACAATTTTAAAAATTATCATAGCCTTTACAATGTATAGAAATCACATAACAAGTTTTAAAACAATGTTACAAAGAATGGATTTTGTAAGAGAAAGATGAATTCTTTGTATTGTATAAAAATTCTAACACTTTTCCATAAGTGAGTTTAGAAAATAAGCACAAGGGGAATAATTTATTACATACCACTCACACAGTTGGCACACGTATTCCAAATGCCACTCTGACATTATTCACATTAGTCCTAAATTTTGCTCTTAAACATTACTTCGTCCAAATTACAAACAGAGTTCAAATTAGTAACAGTGTTTGAAAGTTAAAGTCTATCTATACTACCTGGAAATTAGGCCAAAGAAAAGAACAATCAGAATAAAAATAAATATTCAAATTTTCTGAAATTATCACTTTTAAGAATAATGACATTTATTTTTCATTATTTTAAACACGGGCAAGGAAGTTATTACAATCTTAAAACATAACACTACTATCCTAGACTTCTGTAACATTTCACACTTTAAAGTACCTTAGAATGTTTGATTTTAGGCTCATAAAACTTTGCACACAGATATCATAATACCAATTTAATAGGTTTTATACCTACCATAATATTAAACTTAACATCATTTACTGTCTTACTTTAAAATTTTTAGAATGATTTTCCATTATTAACATTTGCTCCATTTTTTGAAAAAAGAGGTAAATAACAAATGCCAAGAAATACATCATTATGTTCACTGTAAGAACTATACAAATCAATCAAGAATGATAAATTAATCATTTTTAGAATTCATAAATCAACAGGATTGAAAAATGCAGCTCATTAGGAAGGAAAGACTAATCAAAATGTGGAAAAACAACGTATCAATTAAGTCACTACGTTACTGAACTAAAAAGATAGTAAAAACGATCAAAAAAGCAATTTTCATGGAGCCTTTATTTCTATGAGATCAAGAGAAGAGAGTATCAGTTTGATTTACCTATTTGCAATTTTTCTTTTTTAGAACTTGCTATTAAAATAGAAATATTTAATAAATCAGAAAAACTCATTTATAATTCAATACTGTGAACATTTGAATGATAAGGAGAATATATGTAACTTATGCATAAATTTAGTAACAATCCAGTAACTAAATTGTGTTATTTTAAAATAAATATACTGTATTTCAAAATATTTCTGCTAATAAACTAAAATAACACGCTAACATTCACTCCAAAGTTGCATAATTTTAACCAAATCTGGTAATGTTTTTCTTTCATTGTTTTTCTTCCAAATATAAAAAAACAGAATTTTTTTCTAAAAATATGAACACTGTCAATAAAAGGAAAAAAATTATATTTTAAGCAACAAAGCATCAATCACAAGTTTATGTAACTCTGCATGAAGTTCATGCTCATAAAAGACCCAATGAATTCCCAAAGACAACTGAAATCAGGCCTACTAACCTACAAAATATAGTAGTAAATCAATCAGAATGTAAATATAATGTCTCCCAAATACTTAAAATATATAGAATACCTAAAGATCAACACATCCTAAGTCCATATAACACTTTAGAACTAATGTTATAAAACATTATTCTAGATATAGAAATCAAAACCTATAAGTAAGCAGCCTTCATTTGTTAATATCTCAAAACAAACAAAAACATCACTGGAGTCTGACTGCAGTGCTGCCCACAAATACACACACTTGGTGTGCACACAACTGATAAGACTGTATCATGACACCTTCTTACGAAGGGTTTTCAGTTGTGAAACATTTTGAATGAGAGTCACACCAATCTACTGTGACCATAAGGTACTAATTCACAAAAAATTACATACTATGAATCCAAAGAAACTGTACCCTTGTTGGTTTTTTAAAGCTCATTAATCAATAAATCATATCAAATTATTATACTATTAGAAATCTTACAATTTATTCTAAACCTAATTACATGAAAAAAGCAGTTTTAACACTGAGTCCATATAATTTTTTCCACATTAGTTTTTTAAACAATTACTTGTTTTTACATTTATCACATTGTAAATTACAATAATTTCAAAGAATATTCATGTAGAAATTGTACACTGTGGTCACATTTTATAATTATGAGTTATAGTTCTGAGTTATATTTCTATCAAATCCCATTAGAACACAAATAATGTTTAGAAAACATTTCAGTGCCTGTACAGAATATAAAAAATATACTAATAGCTATAAAGCCTAACCAGTTTCCCTTCCTAAGAAATGAACATCAAGCTTCCTAACATAGAAGATGAAAAATAGATAACACAAAAATGTCTCATATTTTAATAAATATCAATGAGTTTACTTAAAATGATTAGTGAGTTCTCAGAATATGATTTTCAATAATTCAGCAGTAGAATAATATAAGGCAACCACTTAATGCCTCATATACTAGGTTTTTACTCTAGCTACAAATTTACTATACCAGTCAGGTCAAGATATACAGGTATCAGCCAAAAAAAATTTAACGACCTCATATAATATACCGTACACTGTGCTATGTATTGAAATATTTGTAATTTATTTGGGGTTTTAAATAATCCCAAAATAATAAGAATGCTTTTAAAAATAGGTATACATAAGGAAAAAATGTTCCTCATTAACCAGCACAGAAAAAGGCCCTGAAATTCTAAGTATAAAGTAAAAACTAGTTTTAAAGACAAAGAGCAGGTAGCATCTTTCGCTATTTGTACATATTTTCAAATATGGACTGTACTTTCATTTTCCCTCACCAAAACTGTGTTTAAGATTTTATGACACTGCATGCATTTATAAATAGCAAATAGAAAATTAGCCCAATTTGGTAGGGTTTTTGTAGATTTAGCAGACAGAATTAATATCACACAAAACAGAAAATGATGTTCTCAAACAGAGAAATGTTTAATATTCCAATCTATGGCATTCAAAATCATAAGCCAAATGAGTGGCAGTTATGAAAACAATTGCCTAATCTCCATTATATGTATGATATAGCAATTATAATTAGTATTATAAAAGCTTTAATTTTATACTTTAAAAAACCACAGTGGGAATCAAATATTCATTTAAAAAATAAGTTACAGCACATCCTCAAATCAAGGGCAAACCCACCTATGACTGACTGACTGATTTAATACAGCTGGAACATTCTGCTTTGTCTACTTTCCTAAAAGACACAAGAGTGGAGACACAGGTCTGTCTTCCAAAGGATTTATTCTTTGCTTGCAGGCAACAAAAGAAATATTTTTTATTAAGCCATTCCACTTAACTTTATCTATAATTTATACAAGTTTAAGTGTTAAAATTATATTTAAAACCTAGTTCTTAAAATCAATCATTTCATGTGCAGAATGAGCAAAAATAGCAAACAAAAACAAGCAAAACAATCATTCCCATTAAGATATATCTTAAAATATTAACTATTTACCTATTTTAAATTTTTCTGCATATCAAAATTATCAATGTACATTACATCTATAGTAAAACAAAAGTTAAACATCTTGGATTAACGCATTCCCAATTTCATTAGGACAAGCAACCACCATTACAGAGAAACTATACTTAATAAATTTTAACTATGTACCGCAATCCAAAATATATTAACAAATGAAATAAATTACTTAATTTTTTTTAGCAGAACTTAATCTATAAAACCCCCCCAAAATATGAAGCTTTTAAGGTTTCCTCTCAGGGTTAAATTAATAAACTATCTTTGAAAATAATTACGTATATGCCTAAGAGTAATATATTTTAAGTAGACAAAAATCAGTAATTACTTTAGTTGAAGAATATATCTCAGAAAAACAATTTGAAATTTTTGACAACTTTCACTTTTCATATTCAATAATTTAAATATATAACTTCTATTAGTATTATAAAATTAGGATAATTATCTCTATAAACCACATTAGACACCACCAAAATGTCAACAGTAATATTTTTCTCAAATATGTATATTAAGAAGTGTTTAATAACAAATAACTTTATCAAACATGAGTTGAAATGGTATCCTATAGTCCAGAAGTGACCTACTGGCCTCAAATATTACCTATATGTCATGAAAAAATACTTTGATATTTCTTTAAAAAATTTGCTCTTACCTCAAAAAGCATTTTCTAAGACGATAATGAGATCCTCCTTTAGAACACTTATCATTGTAAACTTATCTCCCCTTCATAGTTTGTATATTTCACTATTTTTAAATACTAAAAGTTCTCCTTTTCTTCCTTTTCTTCTAATTTCAGCTTTATTCTTTGCCTTATCATTTTTTATATCCTTCTTTGTTTTTGTCTTTTCACATTTCATTCTTTCTTTACGGCAGCAGCACAAACAGCCAACCTGACCTATGTTACCAGGTCTGAGATAGCTATAAAAAATAAATTCTTATTATAGTGAAGGGGAGAAAAACAAGCCAGTTATCAACTGGTAGAGGATGAGGGGATTTTAACCCACCAGACAAGCCTGTCCAATAAAAGTGAGACTCGAATCAAGTGATTATAACTTCTCATGCACACACATAGAGCTCTTGGAAAGCATCCAAAAAAATTTTTTTTGGTCTCTTCTCTCCTGCCTTGGAAAGAGAACTAAGAAAATAACTGAACTATAATAATTCAATTTCTTTCACAAGTCTATTAAATAAGAAAATGTTTTAAATGAAATCTTTATATGCTAAGATTTTCAAAGTTTAATTTCATTTAAATATTTAAATCTGAGATGACTAAACTCTCCTCTCAGAGTGTTTGCTCCAATTAATAAAAATATCAGTAACTAAATATGTAATTTCTAGACTAGTCAAAAATTAAAACTCTAAATTTTACAGTGCAGCCAAAAAAACCCAAAATAATTCTATAAGCCTTTAAATTTTTGATCTTCAGCATATCATATTTGAGTAGTCTATTTTCAAACAGGAGTTTTAAAAAAAGATTAGCTTTATAGCAATTTCAACTCAAAAAATCATTTAAATCATTTAAAAACACAAATTTAATGCTCATCTACAAACAAAGCTTCATATCAAATATCTAAATGTAAATAAATGGTCACAAACTAGTATATCTAGGCAGGTTGTCAACAATACGTATATGTATTCAACAATATATCTCAATAATGGTAGTTTTCACGTTGCCTAACAATGGACATTTTTAAAAATACTATGACTTGCTTATCATATAGCATGCACGCTTAATGCTTATTGCTTTAGAATGTTCAAATCTATAATCATGTTCACATGTAAATTTTTTACTGAATATCTAGTACTAATAAAGCAGTTAATTAAGAAAAATGAATATCAAAGTATCTATTGCTAGATGTATATTCACAACTTTAAAATATTTATTCTGTTGCTTCTTTGAACACGGAAGAATAACAAAAAGTAAATGTCTTCCAAGTTTGGACAAAATCAAGTGCATAATTTTATCAGTGTACATTCAAGAGAAGGGCCAGCTGTTTTCATGCTTTCTTTACACAAGAAATGGTCACTGATTTACAGAAACCTGGAAATGGCATTGAATTCTATTCTAGAGAACATATTCATGCTACTGTCCTGGAAATGTTTCAATGTCCCTGCCACAGACCAAGTTGTGCAATTTATACTGCTATTGTTCCTATTACCTGATATTAGTCCATTCACAAGGTGCTGCTTCTGCCTTTCTATCTATAACAAAATTCACAAGCCAAAAAAGGAAAAAGTGATAAATGTAAATAAATTTTGAACAGCCAAAATAAAGAAAAAAACTGCATAGTAAAGGTGCTATAGTAAAGGGTAAGGACAAACGACAAACTGGAAAAAAATGTTCACGATTTCTGTCACATGCAAGGAGTTCATTTGTCTAATATGTGAAAAATATCTAGCAATGCAGAAGAAAAATTTCAGCAACCTAGTAGAAAAACAGGCCAAAGAAGAACAGTAAGAAAGAAATCCAAACGGTCTTTAAACACACATTTAATCAGACTTTGTATTGAGTGAAAGGCAAATTACAATTTATTCATATACCATTTCTTACCTATTGAAATGACAAAAATTGAATAGCTTAATGACACACTGTCCACAAGATGTAGAAATCAAGTGCTCTTAATCCCCTGCTATGGAGATGTAAAATAGTATAAAACCTAAGGGACTGAGTCTGGCAATTTCTACCAAAATCAGAGTGCCTGTACCCACTAAACTAGCAACTGCCATTTCTGACTCTCTCTTCCACAAATACACCAAAATATGTATAAAATAATATCTAGATAACTAAAATGGCAACTCATACAACAGCAAAGAATGGCATACCTTGAGTGTCCAACAATCAGGAATGAATTGTAAGAACTATGCTACTTTCAAGAACAGACTACCACAGAGAAGAGAGGATGAAAAAGGAGAAGAATCTTATGGACTCATGAGAAATCTGCTAAGTGCAATGTTTTATACTAGTTAAACTTTTGGGTAAATAAACACCTTCAATTGCACAATATCCATTTTTGTAAAGAATATACAGAATATAAGTAAAGAATATATGGTTCTATCTTCTCATTTTCCATAAAAAAGCACTGATTACACATAGAAAGCGAGGGGAAAGATGGAAATGAATGGGACCAAGGTTTCTTGGTTTTGTTTGTTTATCTGTTTGTTTGTATGATTTTGCAGTGCTGAGGATCTAACTCAGGGCCTTGCACATGCAAGGCAAGTCATCCACTGCTGGAGCTGCAACTTTTATATCACAAAACTTTCCAAAATATAAAAGATGGTGACTTTTTCCAGATACATTAATGATATACTATTACTTTAGCTCTCCCAAAGCTTTGTTATACCACCAACAGTTATTTAATAGATGTTCAAAAATAGGATGATGAGTTAATAAGTACCATATCAATACCTACACAGTCACTGGAGATATTGAGAACTTACTGCATGTAAGGCTTCTCGGAAAAAAGACTAAGTTCCAAAACTTCAATGCTAATATATCATTTATTACTTGTGGCTAGAAAAAGTATACCGTATACTTTACATGCAACCAACAAGGATCAACAAAAATTGATAGAAACGACCCATAAATATGATACAAATATTTAATGATGAAAGACTACAAGCTTTTCCGGTAAGATTAGGAACAAGACAAGGATGCCCACTTATGCCACTTCTATTTAAAATAGTACTCGAGGTTCTAGTGAGAGCAACTAATCAAGAAAAAGTAGTAAAAGGAAGAAATCAAATATTTCCATTATGATAGTATTTTGTAAAAAAAAAAAAAAAGAAAGAAAGAAAATCTGAGTTGTGGGCAGATTTACAGTAGTTCAGAGGTAGAGATTGCCTAGCATGTATCGGCCCCTAGGTCTGACCCCAGTATTGGAAGAAGGGAGAGAGAAAATAAATTTTGGAAGATCCCACATACACAAAGAAAGCTATTAGAACTAATAAATAGCTTTAGGAAAGTTACAGAATACAAAATCATACAAAAACAGTTGCACTTTTAAACACTAATAATAAGCAATCTGAAAAAAGACATGAAGAGAACAATTCTATTTACAAAAGAAGCAAAAGGAGTAAAATGCTTAGGAAAAAAAAGTAACCAGTGAAACAAAACACTTACATAGTGAAAACTACAAAATATTATTGAGAGAAATTAAAAAAATAAATAAACAGAAAATCATCCTGTGTTCATGGACTGTAACATTTAAAACTGTTAAGATGGCAATTATACCCAAAGCAATATACAAATTTAACATAATCCCTATCAAAATCCTCAAGGTATGTTTTGCAGAAAAAGAAAATCTATCCTAAAATTCAGATGGAATCTTAAGGGATTTCAAATAGATAAAATAATCTTATAAAAGAACAAAGTTGTAGATCTCATACTTCCTGGTTCCAAAACTTATTACAAAACTACAGTAATAAAAATAATATGATACGGGCATAAAAACAGACATCCAGGCCAAAATAATAAAGAATGTAAAATAAACTCTCCTGCATATGGTCAAATGATTCCCAAAACCACTCAGTGAAGACAGACAAGCCTCTCGACAAATGATGCTGGGAAAACTGGAAGCTACACGCAAAAGAATGAAATGGACCCTTACCTGCAAGGAAAACAGAACACTTCTACGTTGTCGGTGGGAATGTAAACTAGTACAACCATTATAGAAATCAGTATGGAGATTCCTCAAAAAAAAGAAAGAAAAATAGACACCCATTTGACCCAGCTAGTCCCCTTTTCAATATTTTTCTGACTTAAAGACACCATATTACGAAGATACAAGTCTACGTGTTTAAAGCAACTTAATAGCTAAGTCTTGGAAGCAGCCTATATGTCCATCAACAGATAATAGATAAATAAAAAGTGGTATTTATACACAATGGAGTGCTACTCTTACATAAAGAAGGATAAATTTGAATCATGTGAGTCATCTGTAGGAAAATGGATGCACTTTGAGATTATAACATTAAGTGAAATAAACCAAACATACAAGCATAAATATTGCCCGTTTCTCTGATATGAAAAACCTAAGGTATAAATAAATTAAAGAGCAAAATAAAAGATAGATACCGTGGTGCCTCAGTTCATGAACTTCTTTTCATGATTCTGGTTGCAAAGCAATTTGGTTGCAACCCGAGTGGTGGAATGAATTCCGTGACCAGAATAGTGGAAAGAATTAAGTCTGTGAACCAGGGTACCACAGTAATAGGAAATAGGGAGACAGATCTTTTACAAATAGGAAATAAGCCAGTCACCAAAAGATAAACACTATATGACCCCACTCAGAAGAGATACCTAAAAGTCAAAGTCACTGAGACAGAAAGTAGAATGGCAGTTACCAAAGGATGGGGGAAGAACAGTACACTGTTTCTTGGTGACCAGAGTTTCAGTCTCCCAAGCAAACAAGAGTTTTGGAGATTAATTACACAACAATGTGAAAGTATTCACTACTAATGAAATGTACACTTAAAAACAGCTAAGACGGTAAGAATTCATTACACATATTTTACCACAGTTAGCAAATATAAAATTTAGAGGAAAAACCAATGGGAAAGTAATCCCTTCCCATGTACCACCATCAAATTCAGTCTCTGTATCCAAAACTTTAGTAAAGAAAGAGAATACAAGAATCCTCACTCAAGCAGGAACAATCCAGAGAGACCAAAAACTGAATACCTATGAAATCCTCAGCAAGATGAATTAGGTAAAAACTTGATTTTAAAAATTAGCTCTCCGTGGTTGGGGATTTAGCCCAAGTGGTAGAATGCTTGCCTAGCAAATGCAAGGCCCTGAGTTCAATCCCCAGCTCTGCCCGCCAAAAAATTAGATCTTAAAAATTAAACAGAAGACCTGAAAATAAGTGGAATTTACTTCAGCAGGAAGAAAGGTATTCTGGGAAGATTAGGTGGGACACCTGAAAAATACGTGGGATTTATTTCAAAAGAAAGAAAGGTATTCTGGGAAGAAGGATAAACAAAGATGTAAACTATGGAAAATAAGAACAAAAGAAGAGAAATATTAATGTGGCAAGTACTACTTTACCATCTACAATAAAGCTTCAATCACTGTCTAGGCAGAGAAATAACATTATTGAGAAACAGGAAATACCTAAGTGATTTGTCTGGAATTCAGTTATAGGTAAATTTACAGGGGAAGTCATGGCATCTGACAAATGTAAGAAGATACTGCAATTCAGACATAAAAACAAAGGATTAATATAAAAAGACAATCAAAAATGTTAATAAACCAAAGAGTTTTCTGGACACTTCACCAAAGAACAGACAAGGTGACTTATATGCACATAAAAAGATATTCAGTATCATTAGATAATCAAATTGGATACCTCCACAAAGCCACTCAAATTGACTAAAACAAAAAATTCTAATGACACTTGTTGGTGAGGATATAGTGCAAATGGAGTTCTTAATCGGTAGTGGCAGGAATGTAAAAATGGTGTAATCATTTTTAAAATGCTTTTGTGGCAGTTTTTCATAAAATTTAAGCTAAAATATATTTGCCACATGACCAAGTCATTCTACTTCTAGGTATTTCCTCAAGAGAAAATGAAAGGCTTTGTCTTTTCAAAGACTTTTTCATGAATGTCTTAGCTGGTTTACAACAGTTAAAAACAGGAAAATGATGCAAATATCCAGTAATAGGTAAATGAATCGTAAGTTTTTAAAATGGAATACTGAGATATAAAAAGAAATGAATTATGATACACAAACAACATGTACTTAGGAACTGCCAACAATCTCTGAACCACAAGAGGATCCAGACGTGGATCCAGATACAGATCAAAGGTGATGTACTAGTTGTACAAAACTAAGCCAAGAGTCAAAAAGAATCAGCACCCAAAATGCAATGCAGAGACACTGAATTAAATCAACCCCAAAGCTTGAACTACACAATCCAGTTATAAGTCAATAACCTTGTTTCAGTAAGCTGGGTTGAGTTTTGTTACTTGCAATCAATTATAGATATGATACAACTTATACTTAATGATTGCAATATTCCCCACTGAGTAGTAAGAAAATTTAACTGCTACAAATGACAACTCATAGGAAAAAAACAGATATCCAAGAAAAAAACTGATGGACTAGAATAACCATGTGGATCAGTTACTATAAGTACAAAAAAATTATAAAATAAATAACAAGTGCAGGTACAGTTTGCAAACACTACAGGTTAAAGGAGACTTTTTCAGAACATCTGCCCAAGATGAAAGACTTCCTGGGCCCTCTCAAATACATAAAGCAGCCATCACTTACTCCTTTCTCCCTCTTGCTAAGTTTTAAGAACAGCATTCACCATGAGCAAAGCTCTGGCAATAATTTCAGGTTTTCTTTTGTCATTAAGAGAAGAGAAATGATGGTTGGAATGTTTAAGTGGGGGGGTTACATTTTGTGAACAAACTGCTATTTCTCATGATGCCTTATTGAGCAATTTGTATATACAGTAGTGAGTCCATTTAATCTTTTCAACACCAAAGTAGATGGTATTATCTCTAATCTGCACATAAGAAAATAAAAGCAGCAAGAAGTGTTTAAGAAGGAATCTACAACTTGTAAAACAGTAACACCAAAATTAGAAACCAACTTTTCACAACCTCGACATGAAAGTAAGCACTAAGAGGTCTGTCACTGTGTGTATCTTTGTTGGTCCTGTCCCAAAGGAAAGCATTACTTCTCATTAGAAATGAGAATTACTTCTCATTAGAAAAATGTTCCCTAATTATGTGACTGCATATAGACTGTGGAGAATTTTTAGGGGTTGGGGATTTAGTTCAGTGGTAGTGTCTGCCTAGCAAATCCAAGGTCCTGAGTTCGATCACCAGCAGCCCCCGCCAAAAAAATATAAGAGTGTGGAGAATTTTTAAACATCTAAAATACTGTTCATTCTTATCCAGTTTTAAAACTACTTGATGGTGTCACAAAACTACAGGAGGAAATGAGGTTACTAATCAAAAGAAAAACACTAGAAAAGGAGATGAAGGGTACTATGTAGAGAAGAGAGATTTCTTGATTTTATCAAACATAAAAAGGGCACACAGAAAATAGAAAACATTAAATGTAGGGCTGATGTTTGTTAAGAGAAAATAAGAGTCAAACTAGCCACCAATATTGAAGTATTATACGAGAAAATATGTAGTTTAATATTTTAAACAGAGACAGATACATGCCATGTTGGTATGTAAATTAAAAATTTTGTGAAAAATCACCAGAGGAATCAGTAAGGAAGCTTTGACTTTTCACTTTCTATTTCTCTATACTACAATAATTTTGTACTCACGCACAAGTATCCTTCTCTTTTTATGAGACAGGAATTATTTAGGGTTCTTACATATCTTAATTAGACTTATTTCTACTAGTACTCAATATATCTCAGAATATACAGTATATCCATATATTGCAGAACATGCACATGCACACACACAAACGCACACATTTACATATATATATGCAAACAATACATACACACACATATATATACATAAATTATGGATAGCCATCAATATTTACCAACAGCTTGACAGGTAACTGACTAAATGAAAAATCACTTACATCACTTTATATGTGACCATTACTTTTATATAAACTACCTGACTTAAACTTAAGGTAATAATTTTATCCTCGTGCTACAAATGAGAAAACCACCTTAGAGTCACTTGCCAAAAGTTACTCAACTAAGGGACACAGGTAAATAATTATACTTTTTCTTTCCAATTCAAGCTCTGAGGTATTTTCCAGTATACCACAATTGTCTATGGCAAAGACGTTTTAAAGTCAAATGTCCTTTTGTAAGTACTTCTGTTTCTATTTAAGTATATTCTGCCTCCTTCCAAAAAGGAACTGAAGAAGAACTCCTAAATGTTTTTAACTAGATGGATTACTATTTCTTTCATGGTTTCTAAAATGCCAAAGCAAGAGAGAAGAAAAAAAGAACTATACATCTCAAAAAATGCACAGTATTAACATAATAAAGGAAAACATTACATAAAAGTCTACCTTTCCTGAGTATTAAGACTAGAGTAAATATTTAGCTGAAGGTCCTCATAAAAATGGACTCTATAGGAAGTAGTGGACAATGTTCTCAACAATGTCCTAATAAGTAAACATCAACCTGATCAAATAATGCCAAACTTCAATTCACCTTACTGCTACATATGCTCTACCAGAGCAATACTATAGCTCGAGAGAACAAGTCTTTTAACACCAAAACATCTTCATACAAAAGTATCACAGCAAGACATTGTAATGAGCATACCAAGTTTTATACTATGAAGTAGCTCCTTTAATTTTAATCGTCAAAACATTTCATTTTAAATAGGTAGCTATGATGAAATAACTTAGAGGTTATCATCTTAGGAAATGCAATATTATGTAAATGCCATCATTTTGAAACTCTTACTCTTAAAGTACAGTCCTCGATATATAAGAAATTAAGAGCCCAAGATCTACAGCAGCGGTTTTGACAGAGAATCTTACTGTCCTCCCCAATAGGTACTTAGGTTGGTAAATACGAAAGAAAGAAATTACTCCCTTTATTTATAAGTTACTATAAAGCTAGTAGACTCATATGGCATCTTTGAAAAAAAAGGCTAGAATCAGAGTACTTCAAATGGTGTTAGTACTCAATTAATATATTAATGAATGAATTGTATGAGACTAGACTTAGAAAAAAATTAATTGGTCGATGTAGTTAATCAACCATAAAGCAACTAAGAACGTATTTTCCAGGATCATATCACCCATAATTATAGCATCATTTACTTCCAGGCTTTCAATATAGTTTCCTAGGGTATAAAATGTCACACTACTCTACAGTAATTTCTACCTCTTGGTTTTCTATTCTTGCAGTATCATAAATCCACGAATGCAATAAACCATGGGATAACTTTTCTCCATTAAATTATCCAAATAATTGGTCTATATTGAGAAAAACCAAGGGACTACACCACTACATCTTTATAAAATTATTTGGCATGTACAAGGGTTTATGGCATCTTCAGATGTGTCTCACATTTAAAAATAATGAATAGACCTCAATGCAATGAACTATGTGAAGTTTCTCAACCTATGCCATCTGTATTAATCATACATAAGCATTCATAAGCAATTTCACCCCAAGATATATTTCTGAGAACATAAACAATTAACACTCAATATGAATCTCTTAGAAATCTTCATAAAGCAATCTTCATAAATAAATAATATTACTTAACATAAAGAAACAAGGAAACCAAGAACCTTCCCTTTTAAACTCTTATTAACCTGAAATTATTTCATCCACTCACATTAACATACAAATGCATATTAACACACATGCATGTGCATGCACACACATGTATACATGCATGAGCTCTCCATTTAGACTGAAAAATCTGAAAATGGATATTAGTATTTTTATTATTATTGAAAATTTATTATTGGAAAACATTAATTCTTTATCCCATTTTCTTATGATTGATCATAACTTGTTAAAAAGAAAAAGTCTGTTGTAATCAAAATGAAAATGTGCTAATTTGACCTCCAATAATATTTTATCAGTAAATTCACTCAATATTAAAAAGCAATCAACACTCCAAGAACTACTCTTAATTATAACTAACCGTATTTCCAAACTATAAGCAACAGTACAAAGGCACATATGAACATTTATTTTTACAATATTTTACAAAGACTACATGGTAAAAATGGAAACTAATGGCTGGGGTATAGCTCGGTAGAAGAGCACCTTCCTAACATACATGAGGCCCCAGGTTCAACTCACAGCACTACAAAAAATAAAAATAAAATATATATTAAAAATACAATCTAGAAAATCAGTCAAAACACGGAGTCATGTGCCACATAATAGCATTCTGGCCAAAGACTGACCTCCATTCAACAGTGCTCCTGTAACACAATGGAGCTAAAAAATTCCTGTCACATAATGACAAGGTGGACATCATAGTGTTGTAACATAACACATTACTCATGTTTGTGGTTATGCTGGTGTAAACGAATCTATTATACTGCCAGATGTTTGAGTGTGTAGCACATAAAATTATTATACTATGTAATACTTTTACATAATAAATGACTATGTTACCAGTTTATGTATTTACTACATCATACTTTTTATAATTATTTTAGAAGGTACTCCTTCTACTTATAAATAAGAAGTATACTATAAAATAGTATACCACATTACACAGGCACCCATCTCATACTTCTCAAGTGATGGATCCCTACTACCCAGGCTTGTATAAATACACTCTATGATGTTCACTATACAGATATGATAAGAATCTAGTTACACAAACCAAGACAGCTATGACATCACTAGGCAATAAAATCACACAGAACCACTTGATTATATGCTGTCAGTCACTGACCAAAGCATAGTTATATAGCACCATGGCTATATCTAGCTTGGTTTGATTTCACCAAAACTGTGTATTGGAGGTTCTGAAATCAAGGGAAGTTTTTAATACAGTTTTTCTTCCTTCTCCAAAAAGCCGTTATTAAATCAACTCTACACTTGTTAATTGGTTAGATATTAGATAGTCCTGACCAACTACACTTCTTACCTAAAAGAATATACCTTTTCTAGCTTCCACATCAAATCACTAGAATTGCTACAGTTGCAGCAAACCAAAACTAACCAAAAAAGACCTCATTCTCCACATCTACGAATATGACTTATAAATAGAAGATACAAAATGCAAGGAACCAATATATTGATATTACATATTTGGTCTAAAAATCTGAAATAATAGGAACATATAATATAAAATATCTTCAAAAGTTAGACTTGAATAATATCAAGCTTAAATTCAGAAACCTATTTCCTTTAGTATACTATATATCCCTCTTAAATAATACATTAAACTATCAGCTAAAGCACTACTTTTACCAATTCACTAATGACCTCCTTTAAATGTACTCGGTTAAGATGAAGTTTCAGTTTTGATTTGTATTTCTCTAATGGCCAAAGATGTTGAACATCTGTTCATGTATTTATTGGCCTTTGTACTACTTCCAAGAAGTGTCAATTCATTCCAATTGACTATTTTTTTAATTGAGTCTTTTATTTGGAGGGGGTGCTATTTTTTTCTGAGTTCTTTATATATTCTAAATATTAGTCCTCTGTCCAAGGAGCAGCTGTTGAAATTTTTTTTTACTATTCCAAGTGTTGTCTCTTTACTCTGTTTCCTTTGCTGTGTGGAAGCTTATAATTAGATATAATCCCATTTGTTGACTCTTGGTATTATATCTTGTATAAATGGAGTTCTCCACTCAGGAAGTCCTTGCCTATTGCTTATGTCTTCAAGAGATTTATCAGTTATTTCTTCCAGCGCATTCTGTGTTTCTGTTTTCATAGCTAGGTCTCTGATTCATTTTTATTTGGTTTTAGTACAGGATGAAAGATCTCGGTCAAGATTCATTCCTTTGCACATCGGTAACCAGCTTTCCCAGCATCGTTTGTTAAACACGCTTCCTCTCCTCCAGCATGTCACTGGTCTCTCTGTCTGTCAAAAGTCAGATGACCAAAGCATGTGGTCATCACTGCATGCTTTATTGTATTTTTATTATGTAAATTATATTTATTTGTATTATTATGTAAATGTGTTTTGTGCCAGTACAATGCACAAAATAAATCAGACAGATAATGTTAAGTATCACATGATTTCTCTCATATGAAATAATTACAAGAGCACAATGAAAGAGAGATAGTGTATTACTGAGAGTTTATTACTGAAGCTTTGTAGTACATACTTGAAATCTGAGATTATAATGCCTCCTGCTTTGCTCTTGTTGTTCAGGATTGTTTTACCTATTCTGGGTCTCTTCTGGCTCCATATAAATTTTAAAATTGTTTTTCTAGGGCTCTGAAAAATGCAGATGGAACTCTATTAAATCTATATACCTTATTTGGTCATGTGGTTATTTTCACAATATTGGGTTCTGCCTATCCAAAACAAGAGATGTCTTTCCATTTTCCAATGTCCTCTTCAATCACAGCCCTATAGTTTTGGTTATAAAAGTCATTTCCTTCATTAATTTCTAGCCACTTAAACGTTTTGGAGCTACTGTGAATGGGATGGTTTGCTTCAATTCTTTTTTGGTAGGTTCACTGTTAGTGTGTAAGAACACTGTAAAAATGGCTATTATCAAAAAAATCATAAAACAACAAATGCTGACAATATAGGGAGAGAAAAGGAACCCCTTTACATCGTTGGTGGAAATAAACTAATAACACTACTATATAAATCAGTATGAAGAGTCATCAAACACTAAAAATACGGGATTGGGAATATAGCTCAGTGGTAAAGCGCCTGTCTAGCAAATGCAATGACCTGAGTTCAATCCCTAGTTGTGCCCCCACACACACACAAAAAATAGAAATTGCATTTGACCCAACCAACCTCTTCTGGGTATTTTTCCAAAAACTTAACGTTATCACAATACAGTCATACATGCATACCCATATTTATAGCAGCACAATACACTTACAGATGTGGCCTATATGCCCATCAATAGATGAATAAAGAAAATGTGAGATATATGTATTCAATTGGTATGTATCGATATATGTTCATCTGAGTACTCTTCAGCCATACGGAATAAATTTGAGTTACCTGTAGAAAAATGAATGGATCTTAAGACTGCAATACTAAGTGAAAAAATAGAAGGCTAAATATCACATGGTTTATCTGAAAGGCCCAAAATATAAATAATTACAAGAGTAAAATAAAAGAGAGATGGGTAGGAAACAGGGAGTAGACTCTGTGGAAACAGGAAGAGGGTCTGGGGAAGCAAGGAGAAGGAAGAAAGGAAATAAAAATGATCAATATGTGATATGTATATGTACCAATTCCCCAAGTTGAACGTAATCAGTGTGTATCACTAACACACACTAATAATATATTAAAAATAAAAATTTCTTAAAAAAAAAACAAGTATGGTGCTGGGGATTTAGCTCAGTGCTTAAAGTGCTTGCCTTGCAAGCACAAGGACCTGAGTTCGATCCCCAGCACCAAAAAAAAAAAAGTAAAAACTAAACAATTTATTATTTAGGCATATATACATAGTACTTTAATGAGAAAGAGATATAAAATTTGGGACAATGTTTACTTCTAATTATCTCTTCTTCCTTGTGAAGTGGAGACAAAGTCAAAAGAAGAAAGCAATCCACAGGTAGATGAAAGTTATTGATAATACTCTTTTTAATGGTTTTAACAGAAGGTTCTTGAGCAAATGTTAAACAACTTTTGGAAGAATTAACATTTATAATAAAGTAAGATCATTCCTAGACCAATTACGATAGTATGGCATGAACCAAAGGTTATGACTAGTAAAAGTCTATCTTGCTAAGATTCATTTTAAAAAACCAACATTTACTTACAGAAATTCATCTTTCACAAATGTTTCTTATTATCAAACCTTAATCTGTTTTCATAAATATTCAGATTAAAGGATAAATTGGAAGGATAGTCTTAGATAATTAAAATCCAAGCCAAAATCATTTCCTCACTAAATGAGATATTACATTATTGGCTTCAACTTAGAACCGTTCAGAAGCAGATCAGAGCAAGCATGCTAAAACCCAGTCAAAAGCAAAAATTAAAAAAGATTATACAATAAATCCATAGATTTTTAATTCCAGTTTTTAAAATAATCTTAATTTACATGAGATTTTATTACAAATACAAAAATTATATCTAACTCAATGCAAATATTAAAACCTTTAAATTGAACTACTATAAAATGAGAGCCTAAACAAAGTCTATTTAAAAGCAAACTTGCTTTATGAGTCAGACAAGAAAGTAGGTTCACTATGTTTAGAAGCCAGTTCATCATATACTTTTAAAGTTTCCAATTATAAAACATATTTATAGTTTAAAGTGGTCTGCAAGCCAAACATTAACTTAATGTGAAAACAATATAGCACATTTTTATATATAAATTTTATATATACATTTTGTATAGGAATTTTATATATACATTTTATATATAAACAATATAGCACATTTTTATATATAAACCACAAATTTCTAAGTGTATAAAGGGAAAACATTTATTTTACCTCAAAGTATCAAAAACAAATATGAGACTTCAATACAAAGATAGATAGAAAAATTACTAGGTTAATAATCACTTTTAAAAGACTAAGGTACTAAGATGCTTTATTCTTCTGACTAGAAAATAAGTAATTTCAAGTAAGTCTTTATTACTACTATTTGAGGGCAAAATGCTAATTATTTATGAACCAGAATGAAATGCAATACTACTTATATCAAAAGCTAAAACAGTCACTAATTATAAAAAAAACATAATTTTATAGAACTCTGCTTCAACTGTCAATTTATCCACACAGCAAGCTAATGGAATATCATGGCTTTTAATGTAAATATATCCTTGTGCACTTTAGTCATATACTTCTAAAGATGAAATGGCAGGCAAACACCATACATACGAAGCCCGGGTGAGACTGTCTCTTTAAATTTTCTTTCAACTGAATTGACTATAGTTATTTTAAAAGTAAATGTAATAATAAGTACTCACATACAAAGTATTAACTTAAACGTATTAGAAATAGGTAACTTCAAAATTTTATAGTGAGGTGCCTACAATGTGCTAATCTCAGTGGTACACATTCTATATCCACCATTATAATTTTACAAATAATATAACTAGTTCTACATACTTGAAAGATGAGTTTGATTACTTATAAAGCTTGTCTACACTGCACTGAAACATGTTTATTAGTATTATCCCTAAATATATAGTGATAAGTTCAGTGTGGGTAAGCTTTAACATTTTATTCAACGGAAAAAAGCTTCTATAACTTCTAGGTAATTGAAGTAAAAAATTTAAACATACAAATTGCCCAAGAACTAGGAAGTAAGAATCTTCTGTACTCCAGTTAAGCTTCCATTCTGACTTCTAATTCACTGTACATCAAAGAAAATCAACTTGGCCTGACACACAAGGACTATTCCCTTCAGTGATGGGGCAGGTGTTGAGGCCAGAAAGAGCCTATTTTCCACAGCCCTTTACCTTGTTTGATCACTGGTTACTTTTGATCTGACACTGCCCTCTCTCTAGTAATGACTTCCCCCTCATAGACCCTACCTCACATCTGTCAGAAAGAATAAAGGGCATCAAACTGAGACCTGACAACGCCTATGGGCCATGCGATATGCTGCCAACAGAATGTTCCCCAGCTCCCACAATTTTTAATTCAGTTTCTTTTGTTCTGGTAGGTACAGGGTTTGGGTACCAATGACAGCAGAAAGGATTATGCACAACTGTGAAACCAAGCCTTCTTGAATGTGTATCTTTTATCTTTGCTTCTTCATTTTCTTAAATGCTGCAAACTTCATGGTGGATACAATGAAATACATATTCAACAAGTGCAATAGAAAGTTTGTTTAAATCCCTTTCCAGGAGAAAACAAAGGATACAATGTATTGTAATTCAACTATAAAGCTTTAAGGAAAAGAGTTTCAAACTCATGGTGTGAGATTAGTAAAGGCCAGCTGTCAAACAGCATGTTAATAGTAAATGAAACCACAGAAATTTTATGAGGACCACTACTTAACAGATATTGCCATTCACTGCCTAAAATGGAAAGATCCCCTAAAATAACGTATGTACTCAAAGAAGCAATCATTTCAATTGCTAAAGTACAGATTCTCACAGTAATTTGGTGTGAGAATAAGTTAGTATTGAAATTAAATTCTATTAGTCTTGGTTAATCACATTTTTAAATATTAGAATTAGAAAAACCAGCTCAAATACCATTTTTGTATCATTTTATTCATCATTTTTCAACTACCACTAAAAATTTAATGGCTTCTTGAATATAAATACCATCTCCCCTACTCCACTCCACAAACACACAATATATAGGACAAAGGAGAGCTTATTATTATGCATGGGATAAAAGGATTTAGAGGAAGCAGACTTAAAGGTCTTCTAAGATCACTTTAAAAGTTAAAACAAATCTTTTTTTTTTTTAAAAAAAAGAGGATTTCTTAACTTTGTAAAGGTAATGTTAGAAGAAGGAAGTATATGATCAATAAAATAATCAAATTGAATGTTAATGCAGTATAATAGTGCACAAAAATGAATAATTAACCTTAGGTACAAATACAGAAGCTCAGAGATAGAGGGCAGGCATTAAGATGGTTCCAATTGGTTTCTACAACACTGGAGAAAGATATTCCTATATAGAAAGACAGGAGGAAGGTACCCACATCCAGAAAATTAACCCATGACACTAGGCAACCACACACACCAGACTAAAAATGAATTACCCCATGAAAGACTAGATATAAAATACTTTCTATTCTTATACTGACCAACAATTTTTATAAATATATCCTTTTTTTAAAGTTGGATTTATAATCTAAAAATTTAATACACAGTATATCAGAAATATGTTTTAAATAGACTTTAATATATGAAAAAGATGATTCCTGTATACTTGGACTAATTGTATTATTCTTTTTTTTTTCTTTTTTGTATTCCAAAACAAAAAGCCATATGGGTACACTAGAAAAAGGTATCACTTGAAGATGGGGGAAAATGCAATTTAATTCAAGGAAGAACAATACAGCTGCCAGAACCAATACTTGCCCAAGGCTGGTCTGTCTGTCTGTCTCTCACTCTCTCTTTCTCTCTCTCTCTCTCTCTCTCTCTCTCTCTCTCTCTCTCTCTCACCCCCGTCTCTCTAAATCGTCTAAAATGTCACTTAACCGATGACTCAAACTGCATTATTCTACCAAGACACCTATTTATGTGTTTAGAGACAGGAGAATTCTTTCCCCCTTTCTTGATTCTATAAAACTGTTAGAACATATTCAGGGTGAAAAAGACAAAAAATAATAAAATTTAAAACTAACAATTTCATATAAAATTTTTTAAAACACTTTTCTATAATTTCTGTAAGGTATATTACTCTCAAGGCACACAAAGTCACTAAATCTAAGGCCAATCTGCTTGCTGCATTTTGTTGGAATCAAGCAATGAAGATATGTATCAAACCTTATGTTTAATCTATCTCTTTCTAACTGCAATGATAAACTCGAGTTTTTCTAAACTCAACCTGAGAAGCAACTAATTTCATCTTTTCAAGAATCAGTTAACAAAAGTATGATTTAGCAAGCTTGAGAGGTTTTTGTTATGGTTTTCTGAACACAGAAAGAAAAAAACACATTGGTTGGAAATACTGAAAACCAAACGTCCTCAATGGGAAGTAAACCAAGAAATGAAATTCCATAATAGGCAATTTACAATTTAAAAAATCTAAAGCCATAAGTTCTAACATTCATTTTTAAGAAATCATTTCCAAAAGCTACTTAATTGTTGAAAAGGATATACATACTTGGGATTATATATCCTTAAATTATCACTGCCATTCTTCTGATATGAACACTAATGACTAATCACTTGACCCCCCTGCTATAGAATGAAACACCTGTCACCAATTCAGGGGTCAACTAAAATGGAATTTTATATCCTAAAAGCTATACTTTAATATACACATTAAAAAAAAACAAAACAAGTACATTTAAGATTAATGACATGAGCCTCATTTAAAATGTGATCTTGAAAGACACTCTAGCCTTCGTCATCTCTAAAAGAATTTTGCCAGAATTAAAACAAAAAGGGGCAGAGAGACTTGAATATATAATGGTTTTTCTTCACTGAAAATCATTTTTAGAAAATTTATGATCTTTGTACAGAAAAAAGTTCATTTTTAAGAAGTCCCAACAACTATCCATTTAGTCAAAACACTGAAGAATACATACATACTCAACTACTGCATACAGATTTAAGGAGGTACACTGGGAGACAGGAGTAAACTGAAACCCTCAAACCCACCACATCTTATCAGTGAATGAGTCACATTAAAGGAAGCTGACAGAATTTGGAAAATAAATGTGATGGACTTCTCAAAGAACATTTGAGAAAAAAAAAAACTATAATCGCTGAGCTTAAAGATAATATACTGAAAGAAAGCAAAATGATCAAAGGAAATGCAGGACAAATGAACAAGTAGTAAAAGTAACAACATGGACATTAGTGACTGGGGAAATCCTTGAAGTGAACTACTACACATTTTTGAAATGATGAAAATATTTGTTTTAGCTAGCACATCCTGGGTTGTGAATATAAAAAATAAAATTCAACCTTTGGAAACATCTTAGATCATGAGTGAATTCAATACAACATACTTTTAATTTTCATGCAGTTTTCCATTAAATTACACACTAATAAGCTTAAAACAACTTTAACATAGAATGCATACTAAATTATATAATGGAATTGCCTACAATTACCTATGATTTAAAAAAGACTTCTTAGTATATTAAGGGAAGAGGTGTATAAGTATATATATGGGTATGTGTATAGAACTGGGCCCAGTGTGTATAAAATTGGGCCATACCACTTAAAATGTATGAAACATCAAACTACAAAAATATCTTCAAGTATGTAAAGTAAATATTAATCAAGTAAAAAACATGGAAATATATATTGATTCCTCATTCAGAGAATCTACAAACCACAATTTAATGATCTCAGAGAAGTCAGAATGAAAAGCTAGCAAAACATAATGCAAATAACTTTATAATCACTAGGCATTCACATAGGCATTTAAACACCAATGAATATAAACATATGTTTTTGTCTGTATTCTCAAAGATATTTAATAAAATGAAAATACAAAATAAGAATAATTACCTAACCATAGTTCAATTAAAAGAACTCTTGATTCATAACTACTTTCCTTATATATTCATTTTCCTTAGTATATATTCATTTATCTATATTTTATTTAAAGTAAATGATAAACACTTAAAGAGTTTATGCTCAAAATCAACCTATGAAAATTTGGTAACAGACACTGTAAATTTCTAGTTCCACTGTCTCCTGAAATAATCTGACTTATACTATTGTACTTTAGAAATCAAAAATAATAAAGTATGGCAGCCACTACAGAAAAATATTATATTGACATTTTCTGCAACCTAGATGGCTACACAAAATAAGATGTGACAAGACAGGGTGTAAAAAAAACTTTTAAATTAAAAAAATTTTAAAGTAAATATCAAACTGCTATATATTTCACCTGGCTTTGAAACACCTCAGTTCCTAAAATTCATACCATACAGACAAAAGAAAATAAATCATCCCAACATTTCATGATTACTGATCCTTCTGCTGACCATAAGGCAACTTCATATTCAGACTTTTAACGAGAACTTCAAAACAGCAAAGGAAGCCAGTGTAGCTATTATGAATAAGCAAAATCTGCAGCAGTAATAAGAACAGTACTTACCACACAGGTTTAGTTAAGAACACAACTTGTATAGCTTTTCCCTGATCAAAGGGTCTCCTGGTTAAAGCCTAAGTGGACTAGAACGTTCACAACAATGCATCTTTCTAACAACAACAATAAAATAATGAATACTATCATTTGGAGGCCAGGTACAATTATAGTTTGTAAACTATATTCAGAAAGGAAAATCTTGAGATAAAGAAAAAAGAAGAAAAAGTTAAATCTCCAGTTTTTCCCATAAGCCTAATCACTAAAACAATAAATGGATTAAATCCTAGACAACCTAAAACCTAGCACCTGTAGATAAAGAAAAGCATTAGCAAAAACTTCTCCCTGGATCTAAATAATATATCTCACTTGATGACTGACAGCCTAGAAAGGTAACTGAGGAACATGTTCTCTTAAATGGCAGGCTTAATGTACTCCCAGCCTCCCATTGGCATCTCACCTTATAAAATTTCTATTTGCTAAGACTAATGATTCAACTCTTTATCTCAACCCACTATCTTCCTTTGCCAGGATTTGAGCATAAAGCCCAAGACAGCATTTTCACACGTAAGTGTTTAGACTTAATTTGATTTACTCAAATCTGTTTCTAGTTTTTAAAAATATGTAATCCCAAAAGAGAGTAAATAAAAATTACATATGAAAAACAGGACTGAAAACTACACAATATACATAAGCTATCAACTAAATTTTTACCCCAAAACAATATAGAATTTTATCTCCCCCAAAAATGTTTAAGTAAAAAAGAACATCTAAATACTATTTGGAGAATGATTTCAACCATAATAAATTCTGCATTATTCACATTGGGGTATCTATCCGTAACAGAGCTTTTTAATAGTGGACTAACTTCCTCCTGAGATTCTTTGCATTTGAGCATCTCTTATGAATCCCTAAAATTTGTGAACTAATTTTAATATACTAAACTAATACAGGACAAGCAAATCTGCAGAGTAAAGAAATTAATGTATTTCCAAAAAAGTTATGTGACTATTATCCAAGTCATTGTCTGTCCTCCATACAACACTACACATAAGGGAAGAAAAAATACATATATACGCATATGTATTTTTTATTGTTTTCTATGTCTTTTAAATTACAGAATATATTTATGTTCCTACTAAGTTGTCTGACTGATAAAAACAATAGTTGTACGAGAAAGATGTCAACAGATTAAAAAGAGAATGACTGAGAGCTGATGAAGAATTTATGAGTAAAAAATATATTTATTCTCAGATTGAAATTATTCTATTAAATAATTTCTATTTTTAATTAAACTTAATCTTCCGAATATCACAATAAAATAAAAATAATTTTAACAGTAATAATGTATAAGTCAACATAATTCTGACAAGTAGAGAAAATATATTTTAGTTAATCAAAACTTCATGTTGTTAAAGACAATTGTCCCTCAATAAACTCCTTTAATGACTCTGGCTGAATCAATGTGATACACAAAAATGGCAACCTTAATATAGTAACTAAATAAAAAAATTACTTGAAAAGTCAAAAACCATGGACTGCATCTTTAAATTATGTTTAAGCTGTAATTTGTATACACGAATGCATCTTTTTAAAAATGTGTTCCTAAAATATTTGAAGAAATACATTTTGAAAGCATATTCAATTCAGTAGTAACCCCAGGTTGCCGAGCCAACATTTGCTGAATGTCTCTTTTGTATCAACACCTGGTGGGGGGGATACATGAAAGGATGACTGTTAAATGCTCTCCTCCCTCAAAAGAGTTGACAGTTCATCAGCAAGAAATACCTCCAACCATGACTTCAATTACTAATAGCAATATGGTACTATATAGTAAAAATTTTAAAATGTATACATCTTAGAACCCGACAGCTACACTTCGAGATATGTATCTACAGAAACCCTTACAGGTAAGTACAGGAGACTTACACAGGATTTTTTGGTAACATTTCCTATGACAGTAAAACACTAGATTTAATATAAGTGTCCTTCGACAGGAGATACATACATGTAACAGAACACTAACAGTTAAAAATAATAAATTATATATTCATTACAGCTAGATCTCAAAAACTAAAATCACAAAGTGTAGACTGATATATTTTTTGTGAAACCAAGTATTAACCATATGACACCACATACAAGTCATATGTGACCACAGTTAAACAACACTCTATGTGGTTCATAGTCACTCTCATGTATGTAAAATATTTTTAAAGAATTTTAGATCATCATCATAATTGCCCTTGGAAGGAGATAATGAGATGACAGCAATGTAAAACAGGGATTTAAAAGTTTATTTGCTTTTATTAATCCAAGAAGCATCAAACTAAGAAAATGTTAGTTTCTGGGTGATTCATTACTTTTTTAGAATTGTATGTTTTTCTTAATTTTTGACTATTAAAAAATTACAAGACCCAAAAATCTGGCCACATCGCACATTTGCTGAAACCTCTTGCTATAATCCTCATTATTCAGAGACTTCAAAATTCCTTAGTATTATACTGAGAAATTTAAAAACCTAATCCTTGCTTTTCTTTGCAGACCACAATACAAACATTTCTCCTACTACTCAGTCTGTAGATCTAATGCCACTGCAACAACCGCCATTCATTAAACACTCCACGTATTTTTCTAATGCCTTGTTTTTGTTAATCCTGTTTTCCATAATTGTAATCATATTCCCCCAAAACTACATAATCATTATATTACTATGCATCATTCAAGACCCAGTTCAAATTTCATACACAATTTATAGGATTTTCTGAGACCTCCCTCACCCTTCACCCAGAAATTACTCTTTTTGCAATTGTTATTTCTATAGCACTTATCATTAGAACAGGAGCTTCTCTCTTTGTCAGCATAACTTTAATTTCTCCTGACCTCTCACACTGCCTGGCACACCGTAAGTGTTCAAATGTAATGTGGGCTGAATGAACACTTGAAACAAGTGTTAAAGAACAGACAGTTATCTGTTCATGAACCCATTAAAATTTCTATTAAATATGTTGGACAAAAATAAAATGGTACTAGAATCTACATCCAAATGTCACAAAAATATAAAATACTATGCTTGCAAAACAGAAAAAATTTTGTGTAGAGGGCAGTTTCACCATTAAAGTAAATTATGTTCACAGCATAGAGCTGAATGTAGTGCTGCACACCTGTGACTCCTCGCTATTCCAGAGACTCAGGCCAAAGGAGTGCAAATACAAAGCCAGCCTGGGCAACTTAGCAAGACCCTTTCACAAAGCTTTGCCAAAGTAAAACACAAAGGCCTGGGAATATAGCTCCATGATATAGTGCTTGCCTATCCTCTTTGATATTTTGACCAATTTTTCCAGAAAAGTTTTCAATATATTTCTATTGGTACTTGAAGCTTCCTCTGAAATAAATGATCATCTCAGCAAAAAGATCTTTGATTAATGTTTATAATCACATCTTCCTTTGATGTCTCATAGCACCTGTGCCTTAGTATGTTAAAGGCAAGTAATGTCTGTTGGAAGTTACTGTTTGGTTCAATCCTATGTGGATTAGCACCATCTGTGAAGTATTCATGCAACCAAAAGGGCTGGAAAACAATGGTATAGGAATCTTAACCAATATGGTTAGAATCTTGACTTTGACACTTATTTTTTGCTACTTAACCTCCACAGGCCCCAAATTCTTCACCTGTAAAATGGAGTAAGAACAGTTACATCAGACGGTGGTTGTGAGGATTAACTATATAAAAAAGCATAGTGCCAGTACCTTATATTTATAAGATAACTACTATTAAATATTTCATAGTATCAACAAATGACAGCAAAATCTTGTAATGCAGTTGCAATGGTCTAAATGTTTGTGTACCCCAAAATACATATATTGAAATCCTAACTTTCATTCTGATGGAATTATGAAGTAGGGAGCTGTGTGAATGACCAGATCATGAGGGTGGAGCCTTAATAAATGGGATCAGTACCTTTATAAAATATGCCCTTCCACCACATGAGGACACAGAAACAAGTCATCTATCAATCAGAAATGTAGGCCCTCACCAGCACCTTAATAGTGGACTTCTCAGCCTCCAGAACTATAAGAAATGAACATACGTCTTTATTAGCTATCTGGTTTAGACTATTTTGGTATATCAACCCAAACAAACTAAGACAGTAGTACACAATAATAAAATGAGGCTCAGTATCTTTAGGTTATCTTGTTTAGAAGGACATAATGAAGGATCACTCTTCACTGTAACCCAACATTCATTAGAAATAAGAAAATGTCCACCTATTAAGAGAAAAAAAGAGTACAGAAGGCAAATATCTACCCTAAGGAAATTTTAGAGGCTAAAGTACGAATTTTAAAAACACAATTTCCTCACAAGTGCAAAATATTTATGTCTGGAATTGCAAGCAAATTCACTTTCTAAGAAGTGTCTGAGAAACTTTATCAGGAGTGTAGTGGGAGAACTGGGGGGGAGAGCACAACCAATCTCCTGAATATATTAACTCTCATATGTGAAAGTAAGAGTCCTGAAATGTCCAAGTTTCACATAATACTGAATTAGCTACTGCCATTTAAACTGTGGCACAAATGTCTATCTTCCATATTACCCTACCTAATGATCAACATGGCCACTAGTCTATTCCCCTAACTGCTGAGACAGCCTCAAATCACAGCAAAGCAAAAACAAACTGTCAGGGGCTAAATGAGTGAAATTAGACCATGAGAGGTGGCACCAGGCACTGATACAGCCCAATTCTAAGCTGCAGGAAGCAAACCCTGAAAGAGAGAGGAAGAAAACTTTTACCGAAGCCTTCCTATGTCAGGGCCATAAAATATATTTGATGTTTTACCTCCTAATTTCATTTAGTCTGACACTGACAAGAACATGTTTCAAGTGGTAGTATATCCTTCCTGTGAAGAAGAAAATGAAAGCACAAAAATTAAGGTAACTAACTCAAGTCACATTAGTAAGAAGCAACAGGATTCAGGTTTTAAGTGAACCTTCAGTGTGACTCAAAATTGGCATTTTCATCAATCTCTTCCTAAAAGGCTTCCAGTCTGGCAGAAGAAATCTTGGTGAGGCAAATTTAGGTCCTACCTCATCCACGTAAGACTCCAAAGGATAATAAAATTTAAAACAATATTACTATAGTAGCAGCCAAAGATTTCAAAGAAATATCACAAAATTACAAAACTAGTCAAGTATCGATCAACCAGGAGACTGAAAAATACAAGATCAAAATTAACTTTCAGAAACCAAGTTTTAACTAGAGTACCTCTATCATTTCTCTGAAACTTTCTAAAATCTATTCATAATATATCAGTATTTTCTTGATGGTTGAGAAATCTGTACTAGTTCACAGCCCAATTCTTCAGTGTAAAAAGTAAAAGATACCAAACCAAAGACACACATAATATATACAAATCTAACAAATATGCTGACCCCAGGAGTTATCAGAAGTTATATTCAGAATAAATCATAAAATCTCAGTACTTTAAAACATCAGGCTGTATAGCAAATGACAGATAATCTATTTGACCTCATCATTTTACAACCAAATAAAAGACCAGCTTGGAAGTGTCTGTGTCCAAAAAGTAGAGAAACACAATCTAGTACAGGGAGATTAAAGAAACAGAGAGAAAGGTTTCCAGATCAACAGTAACTATACAACTGCTTTGGTCTGAATGTGACCCCCAAAGTTCCTATGTTGGAAACCTGATCTCCAGTGCAACACCATTAGGAGGTGGGGCCTACTAAAAGGTCACTACGGTCATTAGAACTCTGTCCTCAGCAATGGATTAATGTTGCTATGATGAGGATGCATTACTTATCACAAGAGTGAAATTGTTATAAAAGCCAGTTTGATTCCCCCTTGCTTGTTTTTTTTCATGCTTTCTCCCTCCCTAAGCCTGCCTTTCTCTCTTTCCCTCTCTCCCTAACCTTTCCACCTTCTGCCATGGAATTACATGGAACTAAAGCCCTCACCAGCTGGTACCAGGCTCTCCGACTTCTTAGCCTATAGAACTATAAACCAAATAAATCTCTATTCTTTATAAATTATCCAATCTCAAGTATTCCTGTCATAGCAACAGAAAATGGACCAAAATAATGCCCTACCTAAATATGACTTAAAAATAGGTTTCTGGCAAGTACTGCACAGAAATGACATAAAAACTATCACTAAAAGACAGATGTGTACAATATGCTAGACTCTCACTACATTTGAATTTCTCAAATCTATTCCTAGACTCTACACAAGTTCTGCAGCAAATGTAAAATGCATCTATGTAGGTGCATGGTACTTGTCTTACTCAAAAACTGACTGAGACAGAAACTTACTTACTTCTGAGAAGATTCTATATGTAGGTTCTCAATTCTTTGTTTCACCATACTTATTTGAGTCTTAAAATGTCAAATCATTGCCCTCATTTTTCACATGAGAAAACATATTCCTCTGATAAATGCAGGAATCCTTCCCCTATTCTAAAATTTATTCTACTTAAGTCAAGGCCAGAAGTAAGAATGTTTGAATATCTTGCTACTTCACGTAAAGTAGTTAAATTCATTCTGTTGATGAACTAGATACAACTAGATATTTCAAATGACTTGAAAAAGGAATTTTTCCCTTAAGACCAACTAAAGGACAAAACTTGAAGAAGAAGCATAACATCAGCAGAAACTGTATAAACACTACATCTTTATAGTTATACCAAGGACACAAAAGCACTATCACCAAAATATACAAAGACAATGCTGCCACCTAAAGGCCAAGATATAATATGAAAAGATGTTTGCTAAATCAAATACTGCCAATGCACAAAAATCAATCAACCTGCAATTTCAAGTCAGCAAAGTTTATACTTAAAAAAAAGAAAACTACTATGCTCTATGATATTTTAAACCTATGCAATGAAGCTCCGGAATTCTTTGAGAAAATAGTTTGACTAATTTTAAATATAGAAACCAACAGTTTAACAAATTTAGTTGTGATATCATAAAAACTACTAGGTTTTTAGTATGTAATAAATCAGAATTTGTACTATGCAATTTGAAGACATTATGTCATTTAATTGTCAAAACTATAGCCCACAAAAAGATAAATGCCAATAACCCCCATTTACAAATGAGTTTTAAAGACCTTAAGCAATTTTTCTAGGATTACAATTCAAGTGTAGATACCAGGAGTTAAAAAGTCAGTATCTCTGACCCAGAAGACCTAATGCTCCACACGATCATACAACCTTCAGTGAGTACATTTATATTAAATGCAAAGAAGTGGATGAAGTAATTTGACTTCCAATTTTCAGGGGGGAAAATATTCTATGTAGTTTTTAAAAAAGCATTTGCTTTTACTCATAGTGTCTCAATTTTTCTAAAATCTTTTGTTAAAATAGGTATTATCTCACTGGAAGTGCTGAGACATCAAGGAACCTTTTCTGAATTTAAATTCATATATGAAATACATTTATTAAGTATCAAGTGGTATAAAATAATTCAAAGGGGTAACAAAAAAATCTCTATATTTTTGAGATGCAATTTAAAAATAAGTTTTCTTTATAAATATACTACATACTTAGAACAGCCTGTTGACATTTATAATTACACTATTTTTCAATATTGAAAATTCTTCCCAGTGCCACCTTTATGATACCTTCTCCTGTTAATTTGTATGGTACACCTTCAAATGAAAATTAAGTGATTCTGAATATTATTCAGACACAAAAGGAATGAAACTCTAATATAGGTTACAACATCAATGAACCTTGAAAATATCATATAATGAAAGAAACCACATATTGAGTCATTCCATTTTTAGGAAATGTCTAGAATAGGCAAATGCATAGAAACAGGAAATGAGCAGTTTCCAGGTGCTACAGAAAAGGGAAAGGGGGAGTGACAGTCAATGGACAGAAGGCTTCTTTCTGAGGATAATGAAAATGTTCTAGAATTAGATATTAGTGACAACCGTACAACTTTAAGCGATACATACTTTGAAATGGTGAGTCTTACGTGAAGTACATCTCAATAAAAGAAAACTGAATGTTGAATACATGTGTCTGAGTTACAAATGTATGTTCTTAAAATATAAAATCTAGGTAAGTATCGAGATTATCTGTCCCAAATTAGTGAATCCCATTTTCATCAGGCTAAGTAAAAAGCTTATTTCACAACTGTACACTCTTTACATTAAATCTTATCTAGAATAATTATAATTCCTAGGGGAAGCAGAAAGAACTATAACCACAGAAGTATTTGGCAAATCAATTTTGTATTTTCCAATTTGCCTAAGTAATGCCAGAATTTAGAAAAGACACAATAGCACATGTTAAAGAGAGCTGTTTCAAAATCAAGTAGCACCCACAAGCATCTATTTGGTTATAGAACTAATTTATAAAATCACTGTTTTGAATCACTTTTCGGCCTTTTGGCTAAGATCAAGTGTAAAATCACTGTTTTGAGAGGATGTTTGTGCTTTCATTAAGTAGTATATGCCTCTCAAATAACAAAAGAAAATGCAGAAGAAAATGTACAACCAAAGTTTAAGGAATTCAAAGGTTAGGAATAAAATGAACAGCATGAAGATGAAAACAGGTACTTACTAATTTGTTTTCCTGCATGTATATTCTTTGTAGTTTCAGAC
Organism: Hystrix cristata; assembly: GCA_004026905.1. NCBI lineage: Eukaryota > Metazoa > Chordata > Mammalia > Rodentia > Hystricidae > Hystrix > Hystrix cristata. The sequence goes on from PVJO010001148.1 coordinate 46,893, forward strand.
AGCCCTTAGCTATGACGATCATGCCTTCATCTGAGATCTTGTAACACTGGCCAAAATGAATATCTTTGAGTTCTCTGCATTTTGATCCCAGCTGTAAACAGAGGGATTTGGCTGAATGCTCAGAAAATAACAAAGACAACATACACTGTACTAGGATTTTCATGTATTATTTGAAGTAACCGTACCAGAGCTAAAGACTTACTTGTAAGTTACTTTTAAAAAGAGATAAAATACAAGCACTCTGTAATTTAAACAGTGGAGTATGGGCAAAACTTTTCACCTAAGAACTTACTTCCTTACTTCAACTACCTCCTACTACATGCCTACCAAATACTTACATTCCTTAAAATAATTCACATTTTATTTCTCTTGAGTCTTAATAGTGGTCAAAGAGGATGGTGGGAACAAACCACAGGTGTAGATTATACTGTACTCACAAAATTCAATATTACACTACCATTATAATTTGAATAAAAATTTGACAAAAATAAATGAAAAAATGTACATAAGCTTTTAAAGCATAATCCAATTTTATAAAGAAATATATATGTAAATGTACTTTCCCTTATGAGAGAAGAGACTGAGAGGTATACCAAAATGTTAACAGTGATAATTTCTGATTACTAACTGCAGGGTTTTTTTTCCTTTCTGCCTATCAATCTTCTATAATATTTTAAATAAATATTTTATAATTAAAATGTTCCAAGTTCTATTTCAAATAAAGTGATTGTATTGAAGAATATTTAAGTTCAGTTCCCTTTCTAGTGACACTGATACATACAAACTAGGTTATTATAATCTAGGCTACACTATAGTCAATATATATTCCTTCAGAAATAAAAACACCATGAAATGGGAATTTTTCTGTTTTGTTACCTCTGTGGTGTACAGCGTCTTACACTTATCTGAAACTCAATAAATATTTGTCGAATGAATGAAAATGTTGATCAGGGTCATGCTTGAAAAGAGATCTCTTTTAGATTTTTCTTTCGGTGCTAGCACTTGAACCACCCAACACCTTGTATATACTAGGCAAGAACTCTACCACGGAAGTATACTCCGACCCCTGAAGGCTTCTTTAAGATGAACAAACACAGAAAACTATGATTGTGGCCTCATATACCACTATGTTCAAGTTAATTCAGAGGTTCTAAACTGGGTCCATGGACAGAGTTAGCTTTCCAAAAAAGCTGATAAGAAAATAAGAATTCATATTTATCTTCCCATTATTTTCTAACTGAACTTTAGCCTTTCTTTCGCATAACATAAACAAAACACAGTAGTTTATCTACACTTGTGACTTTGTTTTTTTTTTTTTTTTTGTGCTGGGGATCAAACTCAGGGCCTCATGCTTGGTGGCAAGCACTTTAACCACTGAGCTAAATCCCCAGCCCCTACACTTGTGATTTTGTAAACAACAGAAATCAAAGATAGTTTCAGATATCCCTGTTTCTGCAGATGTCCAGAAATATCATTTTTCCTCATTAGTATTCATCATGTTTAGACCAGCTACTAGATCTTATTTAATTCATTAAAAGTGGCACATATACTTCTACAACTAATGTACATGACTTAGATTTTAGAAAGCTGAATCCAAAGCCAATAGTGGCAAAAACAGCAAAGCAAGTATGCTACGGACCTTCAACAGGCTCACATAAATCTGGCGACAGCAGTGAGATTGGGGATAAAACCACCAGGACTCTTAAAAATCAGCTTAATTAGCAGTAAACCCTTAGATCACCTCCCCACTACTTCAAAGCCTGACCTTGCACTCATCACACAATGGCCGAAGAGTGGAGTTCTTGGGGCAGTTTCAGACAGGGGTACATCATACATAGCTGGGAAAGGAAGCACACTGCTGAAAATGTGAGGATTATGTTTAAGTTTGTAATGGTGAAAATGCAGTAATTCAAATAAATAATTCTATTCAATTCGATGGGATGAAAGGATATCAACTTCCAGAGTGAAAGAGTTCATCTAAGTGTCTATCACAAATAATACAAAAAAAAACAAACAAACAAACAAATAATACAAAGAGACCTATGGCAATGCAAAGTATCATAAGACTTCAGAACTATAGTCATGAAGAGTCTATGGACTTCCAAAGAAAAACAGATTTCATACAAAGGATTTGGATTTTAAAACACATCAAACTTTCTTAACAACAGTAACAGCAACATAGTAATGCCATCAAATTCTATAAGAAAATTATTTCCAATATAGAATTATGCACTCAATTCATACCATGAATGAACTGTGCAGGTAGAATTAAAGATATTTACAGGCAAGCAAGCTCTCAAAAGATTTATCTCCCGTACACTTTCTGTCAAGATGCAATTAGAATCTGTGCTCTTACAAAACATGAAGAATACATCAAGAGAAGGAAGACAAGACATCTGGGTAATGAGATCCAACCCAACAACAAGACAAAAAAAAGCTAACTTTTCATGCTGAAAGTAAGACACTAAGATGACTACTAACGCAACAGCACTTACATGGCAATGAGTCCAGACTAGACTTAAAGGTAAATTTTATTAAGCACCAATATACAGATATACTATTACAACTGGGGAAATCTGGGAACTCCATTAGTGTTGAGAATAAACCAATTAAAGAAGAAAACAATTATTAATTCCAACACAACAAAATTTTTTAGATTGAAAAAAATGGTAGGTGCATGATTTTGAAATGTGAATATGGAATACTTATTTAACAAAATGAAAATTACAACAGAACGAGAGGACAAGAGACAGAGGAGGATACATAAGCCCAGTAAATCCTTATCGTCTATGGCTAGAAACATCCATCTAGACAAAGTAGATTAATTATAAAAATAAGATAAACATGACAGAGAAAAATACTTTCTCCATGCGGAAGAAATCCAGGAAGTCTAATTTCCGGGCTCACTACTAGTTAGCTTGTGTTCAAAAAGGAGGCGCGTTCATCTTCACACCTCTCCCTAGGAACAAACTGCCCACAGGAAGTCTCTTCTCGTCTTCAATCTGGGCCAGCCACCGACCACGCTGGCCAGACTCCAGAGTCAAGCTGACAAGTACATTTAGCTCCGCAACATTCTCCACACTAGAGTTTCTGAGTAATGAGGCTGGATTTTTTCCTCTATCACGTTCGTCTTATTTATCAACCTGACCACATCGTGGGCAGTCAAAGGCGCACAGATCCCTTGAAAACTCAGTATTTAGTGTGTCAGCCATGAACACTGAGAAATGAAACAAAAGATTCAATATAAGGAGTGACCGAGGTTTTTGGTGGCGTATTAGACGTTACTGTGTGCACAAGCTGATAGGACCCCATTTTAAGACATGTAAATCACAATGCGACAGAAGGAAAAAAGGCATAAACTGATTGCATGACATACTGACATGGACAAGTAGTTTCAGTGGCGTTATTTACGAAGAAATGATTTTTCAGAGGCAATAACCACATGGGCAACCAAACAAAGGACCATGTGCAGGATGGCTGCAGAAATTATCAGCATGCACGGTCCAGCTACTAATGAAGAACTTCTCAGAAGACCAGCAATTGTCACTATTACTGAATATAAATGTCACTTAACATCACTGCAGAAACCAATGTTCTATTTTAGACAACATCACAGACAAAATACCGAAGTCCCATCTGTACAAATTACCATCATCTCACTCATAAATATTCTAAATTCCACACTATGCAGGCACATGAAGTCAATCATTACACCCAGTGCATTCCCAATTTTGCTGATATCCTTCCAATCTCTCGTCAGTTCACAGCCCACAGAAAAACATTCAGATGATAGCAAATAACGCCTATTAAGAATACACCAGAGAAAGGGAAATTCTAAGAAAAAGATCAAAAGAATGTTACAAATAAAAAACATTGTAACAAAAAATAATGCCTTTAACTGGCTCATTAATAGACTAGAGGAGGCTGAGTAGCATCTGGGAATTTAATACTATAACAGAAACTTGCAAAATTGACAAGCAAAGAGAAAAAAGACTGGGAAAAAAAAAACACATAGACACAGTAACCAAGAACCACGGGTCAACTGTACAATATCAAGAGAAAAAAGAAAGGGACAAAGCGGTATTTTAAAGCACTTATGACTGCGAATTTCTCCAAATTAATATGATACAGGAATTCCAAATAGTGGAAAATCAAATATGAAGTAAAAATCTTGAAAGATGCCACATGATAAAAACACCTTACTTATAAATAAAAAAGTAAAAATCATATGGCTTCTCAGAAATCATGCAAGAAAGGAGAGTAAAATATTTAAAGTTTGGAATAAAAAAAACACCAATCTAAAATTCTTTAACCTGTGAAATTATCTTTCAGAACTGAAGGATAAATAAAGACTTTCTCGATCAAAACTTGAGGAAAATTACTGCCAGTAAACTTGCCTTACGAAAACTTGCCTTTCTTAATTTTTAGAAATAAAGAGAATGGTAACAGATCAGAAACCTAGATCTATAGGAAGAGCAACGGAGGAAGAATAATAAAGGTGCAATAAAAACTTTTTTGTCTTATTCTAAATTCAGCTAAAAAGGTACAGTTTGCTCAAAATAACAGCAACAACATATTTCATCACGTACACTTGTGGGGGGGGTAAGGATAACAATGATGGGAGGGAAGGGATAGGAAGAAGAATTAGGAATATTTTCTTATTATAAGACATTTGCATTAGCCATGAAGCAGTATGGTGTTATTTGAAAATACATCTGGATTAGTTTTAAGTATATATCTGAATTCTTGGGTATCCACTAAAGTGTTAAGGAAAAACAAAAGAAATACTGGATGGTGGAAAATAGAATTATATAAAATGCTCACTTAAAACCACAAAAAGCAGAAAAAGGGTGGGAAACGAAAACAGAAGCAAACAAGTACAACAAATAGAAAAATGAACAGATAAGGAAGATATTAATACAACTATACCAATAATTATTTAAATGTCAGTGGGGTAAATACAGCAACCAAGAGATTATGAGAGTGGATCAAAAAAACATGATCCAAATGTATGTTACAAAAATTTCATTGTAAATATAAAGTATTATATAGATTAAAAGTAAATGGGTGAAGAAAGTTATATCATGCTAACACTAATCAAAAGAAAGCAGGAGAAGCCATAGTAATTTCAGAAAGGACAGACTTCATAGCAAAGAATATCTGCTGAGATAAAAAGCACACTACAAAGTGATAAAGGGGTCAATACTCAAAAAAGGCACAGCAATCTTTAGTGTATGTGCACCTAACAAAAGATTCAGAATACAGGAGGCAAAAAACTAAAGAACCATAGGATAGTTAAGATGAATTCACTATAATATCTAGGGACTCTTACAATATGATCCAGCAATCACGCTCCTTGGTATTTGCTCAAAGGTGGAAAATTATGTCCACACAAAATCCTACCTACAGAAGCTTATAGCAATTTTATTCATAATTGCCAAAACTTGGAAGCAACCAAAATGTCCTTCAGTAGTTGAAAGGGTAAATAAACTATACCACACACAGATGACAGAATATTATCCAGTGCTAAAAAAAAAAAAAAAAAAAAAAAAAAAAAAAAAAAAAAAAAAAAAAAAAAAAAAAAAAAAAAAAAAAAAAAAGAGCTATGAAAAGACATAGAAGAAATGTAAATACATACTACTAAGTGAAAGAATCCAATCTGAAAAGACTACATATCATATGATTCCAACTGGAAACAGAGATATTCTGAAAAAGTTAAAATTATGCAAAAAAATGTAAAGATGAGTGCTTGCCAGAGGTTAGAGGGTAGTATGAAATGAACAGGCATATCAAGGACTTTTAAGGCAGTGAATATACTCTGTATGATACTGTAATGGTAGATAAACATAATTGTGTATTTGTTGAAATCCATAGGACATAGAGCACCCACAGATAAACTATGGACTTTGAGAATAATTATGTTTGATGAAAGTATATCAACTATAATAAATAAACTACTCTGGTGGGGGATGTTTATGAGGGAAGCCACGCATGTGTGGGAAGAGAGATCTCTGTACATCCCTCTCAATTTTGTTAAGAGTCTAATACTGCTCTCAAGTAAGTTTTCTTTAAAAATCCATTCATAAAAATTAGGCAGCAAATAAAATTTTAAAATTACTTCCAAAATGATTTGAAGAGGCAGAAAAACTTTACAGTAAGAGAAAGCTGTAAATTAAGAGGGGAAAAAAGTACTTTTTAAAAGCAATCTTCCAAAAATGTGAAACAATTATTAACTTTAAAAAATCATAATAACTTCATGCTCACTTCGGCAGCACATACACTAAAATTGGAAAGCTACAGAGACAATTACCATGGCCCCTGAGCAAGGATGACACACAAATTCGTGAAGTGTTCCGTATTTAAAAAAAGAAATTATAACTTCAGAGAGAGAAGACTACCTGGCAAGAAAAGTTATCAGAGATAAACAGGACATATATAATGAACAAAGGGACAATATTCCAAGAAGATACAACAACCTTTAACATGTATACACCTAATGACAAAGTATCAACATGTGTGAAGCAAAAACTGACTAAAATCCACTATTGTTGTTGGAAATTTGGTTATCTTCTCAGAAATGGACAGATTCAGCAAGCAAAAAACAGTAAAAACATAGTTGAACTACACCACTAACAACTGAATATAATGGACATCTACTGAGTACCTCATTCAACAATGTAAGAAAACACATTCTTCTCAAGCTCACATGGAACACACACCTAGACTAAATTTGGGGACATAAAACACACTTAACAAATTTAAAAGAACAGAAATTGTGCAATATCTGCTCCAAGACAGCAATGGAATTAAACTAGAAATCAATAACACATCACTGGAAAGTCCCAAAATACTTAGACATTAAACATACTTCTAAATGAGTCAAAGAAGAAACCTCAAGAGAAATTCTAAAACTATTTTCATCTAAGCTAAAATGAAAGCACAATATGTCAAAATACATGGAATGAAGCAAAAGTAGCATTCAAAGGGAAATTTATAATTTGGGGTATTATGATAACATGGAATTGTTTGCATTTCACCCCTTTTTGAGTTGTTTACTGCTAGTATGCACAAATACAACTAAGTTTTGTAGGCTGGCACTCTACTGAAAATGTTTGTTTCAAATAGTCTATTTATGAATTGTTTACTGTTTTCTATATGTAAAAGCATGACATTTGCAAATAGAAATAATTTTACTTCTTATGCTCTAATTTGAAAGCATTTTACATCTCTTTTCCTGTAAATTACTCTGGTTTGAACTTTAGCACAATGTAGAATAGAAACACTAAAACCACAAATTCCTGTCTTGTTCCTGATTCTAAGGGGAAAGTTTGCCATTTTTCACCACTACATCAACTATGGGTTTGTCACATGAGGCTTTTATTACTGTTGAGGAGGTATCATTCTATTTCTTGTTTGCTGGCTATTTTTATCATGAAACAATGTTGATTTTTCCAAATAATTCTCTACCAATGCAGATGCTTAGCTGGTTTATTCCCCCCTGCAATCCGTTATTGTAGCATAGTACTAGTACACGGCTTGTTTTTTGTGTATTGAATCATGCTTACACTCCTGGGATAAGCTGCATTTGGTCATGATGTATAATCTTCTTAATATGCTACCATATTCAGTTTGTTAGCACTTTGTTGACAAATTTTGCACAATTGTTAAAGATACTGGTCTGTAGCTGGTTTTGTTTCTTATAGTGTCTTCACATGATTTCAAAATCAAGGTAACAAAGGACTCATGGAATAAGGAGGAAGAGTTGCTTTCAACATTTTAGAAGAATTTAAGGAAGATTGGTGTTAATCCTTCTTTAAATATTTGGCAAAACTTAACAGTAAAGGTATTTGATGCTTGGCTTTTCTCTCCTGGGAAGATTTTTTAAAATAAATTAATTCAATCTCCTTATTTTTTATAAATCTATTCAGACTTTCTAATTCTTGAATCATTTTTGTATTTTTAGGAATTTGTCCAGTTCAACTAGGCTGTCCAATTTGTTGATGTTATTCAGTTTTCTAATAGTCCTTTTTATTTCTGCAAATCCAGGAGTAACATCCACTCTCATTTATGATTTAGTAATTTGAGCCTCTTCTCTTCCGCTAACCCTTTAGTAAGTCTAGTTAAAATTCTGTTGGGTTTTTTTTTTTAATATTTTCAAAGAACCTAGTATTGGTTTGTTTTTCTCTACAGTTTGGGTCTCTATTTTACCTCTGCTGTGACCATTATTATTTATGTTGCTAGCTTTGGGTTTAGTTTACTAGTTTCCTCAGAAATTTACTTAGGTTACTGATTTGCAATCTTTTTTACCATAAGCTTTCACAGCTACAAATTGCCTTCTGAATGCTGCTTTTACTGTGTCCCACAATTTTGAGGCATGTTTTCATTCCACCCATCTCAAGGTAATTTCTAATTTCTCTTGTGATACCTCTTATGAACCATTGGTTGTATAAGAGTATGCTGTTTAATTTAAACACACTTCGGCAATTTCTAGTTTTCTGTTATTATTTTCCAGATTCGTTCCATTACTGTCATATTTTACATGACTGCAGTTTTACATTTATTAAAATACATGGTCTACTCATAAGGAGGCTCCATTTGCACTTGTGAATATGCATTTTGTAGTTCAGCAAAGTGTATTTCATGTGTCTATTATTAGGTGCACTTGCTTTATTGTATTGTTCAAACTGACTGCTCCTTGGTTCAACTTCTACCTGGTAGTCCTATCACCAAAAGTGAATTAGTGAAGACTGCAACTATTAATGTAGAACTTTATTCCTTCAAATCTTCAGTTTTTGTTACATACAGAAAATTTCTTTTGTTAAGTGCATATATGTTGTATCTTCCTGATGGATTGCTGTATATTTTCCTGATGGATCGAATTTTATCAACATATCACTGTCTCATAAATTTTTTGAATTAAAAATCTATTTTCTCTGATAAAATTGCCACTCCAGCTCTATTTTGGTTTCTATTCGCATAGAACATATTTTCTGCCTTTGTACTTTCAATCTCTATTTGGTTACCTTTATCAGCCTTTTTTTATTCACATAGGCTCGCATAACTATCTAGTGTCTTTTTAATTCAGCCTCGAGTACTTACCTTAGCACTTCTTGTAGGGCAGTTCTATTACTAACAAACTGTCCTAGCTACTTCTTATCTAGGAATTTTTCAGTGTCAACTTCACTCTTGGACAATAATTTTGAGAGATACAGAATTATTGTTTGACTTTTTCTTTTGGTACCTTAAATATGACAGCCTACTGCTTTCGGTTTTCTATTATTCCCACTGAGAAATCAATTGTAAAACTTACTCAGAAGTGCTCATTTTTGAGGAGTCATTTATCTGGTACTGCTTTCAATATGCTCTTTGTCACTGGATTTCAAAAGTCAAACTATAATGTGTATCAGTAGAGAACTCTTTGAAATTATTTAGCTTATTGGGCTTCTTGTATGTAAAGATTGATGTGTTTTATCAAATTTGAGGATTTTTGGCTTTTACATCTTTAAGAATTTTTTCTGCCCATTTATCTCTGTGCCTTCCAGGATTACTATCACACAAATGCTGTTTTGCTGATGGTATCCCACAAGTACTTCAGGCTCTGTTCGATTTTCTTCATTTTCTTCTCTCTGCTTCTCAGACTATAATTTTAAGTGTTTTTATCTTCAGATTTACTGATTTGTTTACATACATCTTCTGCTAAATCGCTCTAATTTTTTATTTTAGTATTTGTACTTTTCAGCTCAAGAATTTCTACTTGGTTCCTTTCATAGCTCTTCGTTAACATTGTCATTTTGTCATACATCATCTTCCTGATTTCTTTTAGTTATTTACCCATGGTCTCCTTTAGCTCTTTGGGCATATTTAAGATATTTAAGATAACTCATTTAAAATCATTATCTAACAAATCCAATGTCCAGGCTTCCTCAAAATGGGTTATGTCAGTACCCCTTTTTGTGAGCCATACATGGCTTCTTTGCCTACCTTCAGACTTTCCTGGTGAAAACCTGACATAAGAACATTAGAAGATAACACGGTACCCTGGAAAGTTAGATTTTCCCCTCTTCCCAAGGATGTGCTGGTTTTGGTTACACAAGGTGTACCTTGTATTCAGCAAGTATTTGTATTTCTTTTCACAATGCCCAAGATAATTTCTTTTCTTACTAGCATTTGTTAATTATACAGAGTGGATTTCATTATGACATTTTACTGTATGTATGTACTATACTTAAAATCATCTCCACCTCCTATCTTCCCTTGTCTTCTTCTTCCCTATCCCCTTCCTTTTTCTCTAATAGTCTCCATTCTACACTGAAGTCTTCTTTTTCTCTTTTTCTAAATTCCATACAAGAGGTGGAGGAGGTAAGATACTTGTCTGAGACTGACTTACTTCACTTAACATGATCTCTGGTTCCATCCATTTTCCTACAAATAACATTACAGTCTTCTTTATGGCTAAATAACAGTCCCATTATGTATATATACCACATTTTCTTTAACCATCTATCCACTGATGAGCACCTAGGTTGATCTATAACTTAGCCATTGTGAATAGTGGCACAATAAAGATAGGTATGCAGGTATCTCTGTCAAATGCTCATTCTGATTACTTCAAGAAAATACCAGAGTGGTATAGCTGGATCATAAGATAGTTCTGTTTTTGATCTGCTGGGGAACCTCCAAAATGATTTCCATAGTGGTCATACTGATTTACACTCCAATCAAAAATGTATAAGGGTTACATTTTCCCTACATTCTCACCAGCATTTATTATTTTTTTGTATTTTCCATAGCCATTCTGACTGAGATGAGATAGAATCTCAATGTTGTTTTGATTTGTATTTCTCTAATAGCTAAAGATGTTGAACACTTTTTTCATATAATTCTTAGCTACTTGTAACTCTCTTGAGAAGTTCTGTTCATCTGCCCATCTACTGATTGGATTGCTTGTTCTTTTGGTGTTGGGTTTTTGAGTTATAGTATTCTAGATATTAATCTTCTGTCAGAAAAGTAGCTGACCAAAATTTTCTACCATTAAGTAGGCTGTCACTTCACTGTTGTTTCTTTTGCTGTGCAGAGCTTTTTAATTTGATGCAATCCCATCCGCTAATTCTTGCTATTATTACTGAACTACTGAAGTCATATTTAGGAAGTCACTGCCTACACCTGTATTTGAAGTGTTTACCCTACACTTTCTTCTGGTAGTTCCAAAGTTTCAGGTCTTCCTTTCACGTCTTTGATCCATTTTTGTTGATTTTTATACAGGGTGAGAGATGGGGATCTAATGTCAACATTCTACATATTCATTTTTCTCAGAACAATTTGCTAACAAGTATTTTGAAAGAGATTTCCTTGAATGCCAAAAGTTTAACAAAAAACTAAAATAAAATGCAACACTTTCCCTACTCTTTCTAGCTGGCTCTGTGGTAGAATACACTTTTTCCATGTCATCTCTGGCCTTGGCCTTTAGTTGCTGTGAATAGGGGTACAATAAAGATGGGGATGCAGGTACATATCTCTGTTGAATTCTGACTCTGATTCTGCTTTTGCCTTGGCCTTCAGTTCCTGTTTGTACTGAACCTAGAAAGTAGCCAATGATGAAAGTTTAGAGTCTTTGTGTGTTTTTCCAAGTATGTATCCTACCCCGGGCATGCATGTGGCTTTCTAAATTTCTCTGTACATACTAGTGCTCTAAATGCCTTAATCCCCAAAATGTCCCACAAAACAAAACAAAACAAAACACTCTCCCAGGGTTGTTCATCCAGGCCTCAGGTTTTTTTCCCAGGCTTTAGGAAGTCTACTGTATATCTCATCATAATTGTTCTACAAAGCAGCTGTAGGTTTTTTCATTTGCCTTATAACGTTTTCAATCAATGCCCAGGGCTTTCTGTCCCTGACTAGGTTCTAAATTAGTGAAACAGACATATAAGCACTGTATCAGCCCTTCAAGTAACTTCTAAATAGGTTAAAACATTCAAACCCAATAATTTGCAAATAAGGTTTCCTCTGGCATCAGAGACCTGAGCCAGATACTGGGAATATAGGCTGCTCTCTTCATGATTGTTTCCAAGCTGGGAAGAGGGTGTAGCATAGGCAAGCAAGAAAGTCACACAGCATTCCTTCCATTTTTTATTTGTGGTGTTCCTGGTTCAGTTTTCCCCTGGTTGCTGTAAACTTCTCTTTTTCAGAGTTCTGGCAATGTTGGATCTGATTGTTCTGGCTTGTTCTGTCAATGTTTTTATGGAGGGACAGAATTTTACAGTTATCTAATACATATAACATTTTGCTGATATCACTCTAAATCTTAAAGACTTAAAAACTCATTGTATAGCCAGATTGAAATTTAGTAGGGCAAAATTTATTACTTATGTACCACTTTAATCTGGGAAACACCTAAGGTGACACATTTGCAGAAATTTCTACTGAGCTCCTTGAATTACATTGATGTGGGACAATAAGACACATACAATAGTAACTTAATGAGTAAAATTTCTTGGATTTATTTCAATGCTGTACTTTGACTATTGCTCTCCTTTGTTTTCTGGAAAATTCTAGATAATTACAAAATACTAGAAAAACTAAACAGCCTATTATTCTTAGTTACATTCCTCTTTACACACACACACACACAAATATATAATTATAGTTTTTTAGGCTGTTTATGATAGAAATACAAAGCTCTGATAAAATTGTTCCACTGGGCAATTTGGTATGACTTTTGGTAAGTCATGACTTTGGTAAGTCATTTGGTATGACTTTTATGGAAATAAAAGTATCAATATTTCAAGGTGGCTATTTCTTAAAAAAAGACAACCTGTGGTCAAAAAGTCTAACTTGTAGGTGCTATATAAGTGTACAAAACATTGTTAAGCAGAATCCAATATTGTACTTAAAATCCTAAATTATAGATCTTTTGGGGCTCCAAATTGAAATGCTTTAAGTAACTGTTTTTAGCCAGACATGGTGGCACATGCCTGTAATCCTCGCATTTGGGAGGCTGAGACAGGAGGATCACTGTGAAGTCAAGCTAGCCTGGGCTACAAAGTGACTTCAAGGCCAGCCTGCACACAAATGGAGACTCTGTCTCAAAAAACCAAAACAAATAAATAAATAAACATTTCTGTAAACAAATAGAATTCAAAAAGCAAACACACCAGTACTTGCTAAAGTCAAATCAAAATCATAGCATTTATGAGGCAACTGCATTTTAAAGTCATTATTAATAAAATACATATACACCATTCTAAAACATTTGTCAGTTTTTACTGACAGAAGAGAAAAACAAGTAACTGTAGAATCAACAACTTAGTCAATTGCTAAGTTACTGAGTTAGGAAAAGATACTAATCTCAGGAAACTGCATCAATTATTAATAGTTGTCTCCCTAGCTTTTCCAACTTCATTACACATCTTAGAAATGTTAGCTTACTGAAATCAGAATAAACTCTACAGAAGTTTATCAAATACTACTGAGTCATAAAATTACTTTAATGAGTGGGGATCAAAGCCAGCATTTATTTAATATAGTAACAGAGGATAAAATAGATATCAATATGGGTTGCACAGAAGGATGCATATGACATTATCTTTTTACTATACCCATAACACTACTTCATCAGAAGAAAAAATCTAAAATAGGACATACCTTCCTACAGCACAGTCTTACACATAGGAAAAAATTACTATGTATACTGCAGTGAGATTCCTGTATAATTACTGAAGAAAAAAATTGGGCGGGGGTATTGTTTCACTATTTCTATACAACTCATTCATAATCTAGAAACCATGAAAATATGAAGTAAACATCTAAATAAGTTAACAAACTGTGAAATACTATACATTCTAGGGAATATGTACATAATGTTGTAAATTTCATGATATTTAACTGACACACTAAGTACTGCTCCTTAAAGAACACTCTAATTTCCCTCTACTTCAACCATAACTATGCTTTTATTCTTTTCACAAATAATAAAAGGAACATTCCCAGAAGTCTGCTAAATTGATACCTATTGGTATACAAAGATTTGAATATGTAACACATTTAATCCAGTTCTTAATGAATAAACCTTTAAAAAATGTTTCACTGTAAAATACAATTTGCTAAAAATTTCTATCAAAATAAGCTGCGCATAGTGGCGCACACCTGTAATCCCAGCACTTGGGAGGCTGGGGCAGGAGGATGGCTGCAAGTTCAAGGTCAGCCTGGGCAATATAGTGAGTGCACACCCAGCCTGGACTAGACAGCAAGACCCTGTCTCAAAAAAATTAAATTAAATTAAAATTAAAATTTCTATCAAAATAAGTAAAATCACGCTACATTCATAAAATGTATATTTCCTCATAAATTCTTAATTTGCTTTAATATATTTTCTAAACTTCATAAAACACTCTGCTCAAGAATTATCCTGTACAAAGCAGAAATGGACCAAGAAAACTACTAAAATAAATGACTATAACTGGGCAATTTGTCTTTATAATGAAATAGGCCCCCTCATAAATTGGTAATATTCTTTATATATAAATCGAATCGACACACTCAGTAGTCACTAGGGTAGAATTAGGACAGTATCCCGCATTTCTTCTAACAGTGAGCTTTCCATCAATTCATAAAGTTTAAATTTGAGGATCTTCACTGGTTCCATGAAGAAGCTTTAAATGCCATTTCTAAAGGAAGGTGTTATCAAAAAGAAAGTACATATAAACCTATTTGCAACATAATTATTGGACCAAATATAGGTAAATACCTTTTTTTTTAATTGATTTAATGCTCTTCAGTCCGGACTTCCACTTTGTGTCTTAAAAAACACTAAAATATTTTAAAGCATGTAAGTATGTCATCTAGTAACATAAAGAAAAAACTGAAAGTTTCAAAGCCCCTATGCTGACCTAAACTGCATACTGTTACTTAATGCAAAATTTGGTGCTAAATGTTTTTTAAAAAATCATAAATTAATAAAATGGCTGGTCACAGAAGTTCATACACTCACTACAAAACACAGTAAAGTTCATTTACTGACAATAACCATGGCACTGTAGTTCAGGAACCTAAGAAAATATTCATCGGTATGTAAAAACATGACTTGCTTTAGTCTTTAAGAATTACTTTTAATATGACAACTTTTTAAAGTGTATCGCCAAAAGAACAGTTTGAATTGCTGAATAAAATCATTGTATAAGTGTTCAAACTTACCTGTTTGAGTCCTTCATCAGTAAGTTTGTCCTGGTTGCCTACATGTACTTTCTGAAGTAAAGGACAGTGAGATGCAACCGCAATAATAGAGGTGTCCGAAAGCTGTTTACACCTGTAGGCTGTATACCTAAGTAGTCCAGGACACTTAAACGCTAGAACACATACGCCAGTATCAGACATACTGCGACAGTCAGAAATGTTGATTTCTATTATATTCTGACTTCTTGAGGCAATTTTTTCCAATAATTCATCAGTGACCTATGAGAGAAAAAGAGGCAAAAAATTTAAACTGTTGCTAAAAGTAGAAAGTTACATTTTAAATCTCCCCCAATAATATTGATTAGATCATAGCATGAAAACAATGAAAAGGAAAACCTTCTTAATATTAAAGCATAACAAGAATTGTGGGAAAATATTTGCTCTTTGTCCCCCAGTTTCTGACAAAGCTTCTAAAACCCTTGGAATTTCCTGATTGCTCCTGTCTTTTGTTATTTATAACAAATCCTTTGACCACACCTGAGTTTGTAGGAACTGGTTGACTCAGGGTCTGCCCCTAGATACTGCTCCAGGCCAGGGATGGCTACCATAAGGTCTAATCAGATGACTGAAAGGTGCTATCCTCCAGGGTGGGCTAGAGATTAGGTTATAAAAACTCTTCAACAAGGTTATTTAAAGGGCCTCGTAGTTGGTAAACACATTCTTGTGCCAGGAGGGTGGCAAACTCCATACCTTACCCTATGATGATACTTCTCCATTTGGCTGGTCCTGAGTTGTATCCATTACAATAAACCAGTAAATACAAGTATTTTCCTGAGTTCAATAAATATTTGTAGCTACTTAACTTGTGCGGAATAGTCTAACCTTGGCAAATAGTGTCAGAAATGAACTGAATTGGACACCCAGGTGATGTTGCACAATCAGTTAAAGACACTGTACATTTGGTGTCAGAAGTAGTATGAAAACATACAAAGATAAAACACATGTACTAATTTTCATTAAAAGTGTAAAAATATATCCTTTTGGGGAAAACTCACTTTAGTTAAACCTTCAAGCTTAGCAAAAATTTACCACAAACAAAACTATATTAAGATTTTAGATGTATTGTTTTCTACTTTTAGCCCAGCAAATAACATATTTGTGTCATGATGTATGAATACTTTTTAAACATAATATCAGAATATATAAATTTCAATTGTTTTACTTCTATCAGAATACTAACACATATGTAACTATTTCTTAACCTAGAAAATACATTGTCTTTCAAAATACCAAAAACTCTAGAGAATATCCATGTCAAAAAAATTTATTCAGAACATAAGTAAATAAGTAACCTTAAAATTCACCTGGTAAAAAATTCACATAGACATCTGAACTTTTTTTTTTTTTTTGGTGGTGCCGGGGATTGAACTCAGGGCCTTGTGCTTGCAAGGCAAGCACTCTAATCACTGAGCTAAATCCCCAGCCCCTGCATCTGAACTTTTTTAAAACGTCAGCTCTGTATATTCTCTGACCAAGCATCACACTTCAAAGGAAAACAGAGTTAATGATATTCAAGTCTTTTGTATAAAAAGTAAGGAATAACTAATTCTGTAACTGTTTTAAACCCTTACCAATGAGGCAGAAAACAAATATTGAACGACATGTATAAATGCTGAGGAACATGTTCATTCAAAATGTGCCCGTCACAGGAAAACTACCTGTGGTGTAGCAGAACTGACTTAAACTAACTCACAAATATGCACTTCTTTCTAAATTTAAATTCATTGGCATGATAATATATAGCCTGAAATTAGCCATGGTAGAATGACTGATATAACAAAAACTGGCAAATATTAAGAGGTTGTTAAATATCTACCAGCACACCACAGTAATGTAGTAATATTCCAAGGAGGAATTTAGAGCAGTTTCATTACTCCAATAAAATCCTGTTCTTATTGGATATTTTTGTATATGTCTAATACCAAGTACTATCAAGTTTTAAAGTATGAATCCAAAAACTTCTGACAAACTGAAATAAGCACTATGAATTCGAGGTCCATCAACATGAATAAAGAAAATGTGGTATAAATATACGATGGAGTATTATTTGACCATAAAGAGTGAAATTGTGTCATTTGCAAAAAAAGGATGACATCTGAAACCATGTTAAGTAAGTCAGACACAAAATATTAAATATTGCATGATTTCTCTTACATGAGAAATTTAAAATATAAATAAGTAAAAGGAAAAAATTAAGGCGAGATAGTATGAAACAAAAAGGCAGATGTTCTGGAGAAGTGAAGGGGTCCGGGGAAGGGGGAACACAAAGTGAAGCAAAGGAATTAAAAATTATCGAGATGTGTTATACACATGTACCAGCTCCCCAGGACAAACATAACTATTATGTACTGAAATATACATATCGAAAAAGAAAAACAGTATAACTTCCATATTTTTCCTAATTTATCTAACCATATAAATATATTGAGCAGTTCTCCAATAAAGAGGATTAGAAAATCTGTCAAAAGCAAAGTTTGCTAAAGAAGAGTGAGCATATTTTTCTTTCATTTCTTTATCAATGCAACACTGAAACAGTATCTCTTCATAGTGCTGCCCTGAGGATCAAATGAATTACTATACATAATGCTCTCAGAACAGTGCGTGGCACAGAAGCAGTACTACATAAAAGTTTGCCATCATTTTCTACTATTAAACTAATACAACCTCCCCTCAAAAAGAAAATGTTTATTAATTTTTAAAAGTCAATGGAGAAAGGGGAAAGACATAAAGGAATAAGACAAATATTTTAAAAGTAACCCAAAATTACCAATCTACACTTAAAATTATCTTGGTTGCTATAAAAACCTAGACTTAACTTGAATTTTTTTTAAAAAATGCATTAAGAAACCACAAAATTTTACATTGCAGTCATTTGAACTACCCTGAATAACAATGGAAGAGATTTTTGAAGACCAATGAGATTTTTCTTTTAACTGAGTAGGTCAAACTGAGTACTTCCATACCTGCTGACGACTACTAAGATCCAGCTGCTTCCAAAACTGGAAATCTAAACAAAGGTCACGCCAGTACTTGCAAACCAATGATGCAGAAAGGCAACGTTCATCCAGGGACAAATTGGAAAATATCTGTAAGTAAAAAGGAATCATATATGTGCTAAACATTTCCAAGGCACAGCAAAAGGCTTTTGTTAGAAAAATTAACTGTTTAAAACAGAAAATCATCTTGAATACAATTGGCCATTGAAAAGCCACTGTTAAGGATTATCCTAAATGGGAACTAAGGGGAGCTAAGAGCATGGACTGATGTTACCTTTTGTGTAAGGAGGCGAGAGAGAGAGAACAAAGGGATACTAGCATGTCTGTGTATTTGCTTGTATTAAAAAAAAAAAGATGGGAAGGATAAGCCAAAAACTGTAAAGAATGCTTATCTTTAGGGAAAGGGAGACTAGGAAGACAACAGGGATGAAAGTGAGATTACTCTAAAGTTCTCTAGTTTAATCTTGGAATTACGTTAATTTTTTATATGTGATTTAAGAAAAAAACAAATCATAAGAAAAGCGCTTTACCTCTGTGGTATCTTTTTCCAGAAATCCATAACCCCAATCTAATTCTGAGAAAAACATACACCACAAATGTGGGTCATTCTACAAAATACCTTATCTGGACTCCAAATATTCAATCATGAAAACCAAAAAAGGACTTAGAAACTACTAGTCCAGAAGAGATTAAGGGAAAATGACAATTAATGCAATCCTGAATCAGATCCTGGGATAGAAAAGGTCATTAAAGGAAAAACTGGTAAAATCCAAATAAAGCTGGAGTTCAATTACCAGTAATATACCCTACATTCACTTCACAGTTCTGGCACATGTACCACAGCAAAGTTAAGATAATAAAATTTGGGAAAGCAAACTGGGTGAAGAGTATAGTGATATCTCAGTTGTCAAACTGAACTCGTTCCAAATTCATGTTTGAACACCAAAAAGTTCAAGAACTGAACATTTTTTCCCATATGAAACAATGGAAAACCAAATAATTGGTCTGGAGGCCCAAAAATTACACTTAGAAATTCATATTTCCAGAACTTTAACAAGTTTCGCCATTACTTCTTTCTAACTCTATCATAGTTCTCACAGTTTTCCTCTTAGCTTTATTGCTGGTATCACTAACTTTCTTTGGAGCCTGGTTACAATACTTCACACAAAAAATACGAAGGAAATAAAGCACAATGACAAATGTTTTAATGCACTAACAGAAGCACTGTATGTTGTCTGGGCGAGAGCAGCGTAGACTGAAGCCTCACCCCTATGTGCCCTCCCTAAGAAGCAATGTGGGACTCACTCTCGGCCCATACAGTCGTTTTCAAATTGCATTTTCAGTTCAACTGCCAAGCAAAGTTATGAACACTGAGCAGATTTTTTTCAAACTCTGCTGTTTGAGTAGTATAAAGTTTGAGCCATTCAACTACCAAAGTATCACTGTATAGGGGAACTCTGGAGTATCTTTGCACTTCACCTAACAGGACTATTGTGAGAATTAGAGTGTAAAATTTGTGAACAGTGTCTGGAACTGAGTAGGAGTAAGTAGGAAAGAAGCACTTTCTGTCATAACCACGAGCTAAAATGACTTACCTCTGTACAATCATAAGATGCAGACATCTGATCTAGAACACCTGTTATGTTTAAATCTTCGGTCTTGGGAAAACAATTGTCTGCCTGTCCTAAACACTGGTTTTTCTCCCAAAGGATCCAGTGAGAAGTGAAGAATATGCATAAGAATTGCCTGATGAATGTACTTCTAATACTAGCAAACATGTGGTAAGCCTATTACAGGTTTTCACTTGCACTTCTTACAACTGAAACCTCTGGAGAACACACTAAAAGCAATTACCTCAGAACTTTAAAAAAGTTAACAATGGGTAGGCTACAGAGCAGAGCAAAAATCTGAAGAATGACAAAAAAACAAGAATGAGTGTCCTCGGTTTGGAGGTTTGTCTGTTTTTCTTTTTATCCCCCTCCTTGGAATTGAGGGTAGACCTTTGTAGAACTGCATAGAAGGCGTGACGGACAAAAATTCAGAGAAAAGGCCACCTTTCTGGACAAAGGGCCAGGAAAATGCACCTCTGCAAGACACAGAATGAGAGAAGAGTCTCCTCTTTTTGTTTTCTTTCCTCTCCCTTTTTCTCTTCCTAGCTCTCATATCCTAAATGCTGCTTCAGTAACAGAACTAAAATGCATCAGCTGTGCAAGAACCTTAACTCACAAAAGTAAACCCATACTTCTAGCCAAAAGAATGAGGGAATGGAACTCTGTGGTCTAAAGAATGTGCAAGGACTTCTCATTACTTCTTTCTGACCCCTTCATCATGAAAGCAGCCCTCGTCACAGAAAACTACCTGCAGCCAAGGTGTATCACTGGCAGAAAGCTCATCTTTCCAGAAAGAAAACAAAATAAAGTTTTACTGGCGTACAGCCCTGCACACTCCTTTTTGCATGTCTGTGTGCCAATAAAACTTTATTTTTAAAAACTGGCAGCATATTTGGCTTTACCAAAGCAGAGGTCTAAGTCTGAGACCTCTGATTTATAACATATATACTAGAAGTTAGAAATTCCTTCTAATCAACAGTTTAGCTACATCTCATAAAGGTTGATACGTACTGTTTTTTTATTTCCATTCAGTTCAAAATATTTTGTAACTTTTCTTGTGATCTTTTCCTTGATTAAATAGGTTATTTAGAAGTGTCATAACATCAGCAAAAATTACAGAAGAGGGAATTTCAAAAGTCTGTTCTTACACAAAAACAGCATAAACTGACAAAAACTGTCATGATCAACCATGTTAAAGCTTTAGAACCAATAAAAGATTTATAGAAAGCAAGAAAATATTTAATCAAGAAAAAGGCAACAGTTTCACTACAGAAGGAAATCTTTGTCAAATCACTACTGAATTATTAAGCTAAACAAAGATTTCAGTGACTATGTACAAAGACTAGATATTACAAAATTAGTTCAGAAAAGTCACTAGCAAACACCAGAAACCAAAAGCAGCAATAATAAGTCCTTGGGATGGGAGAGAATACTATTTCCAGAACTATTGTATTACCATATTTACGGTGCCCAATTTAAAACATATATGAACTAAAATATATAATAAAACATGTAATAAAATTATTTATATTTATACACGTATATATGTATATGAGAGGTGTGTAAAGAACAATAAAGTATGACCTATTAACTCAGAACAAAAGAACTTAATAGACACTCCCTATAAGGAAGGCCAGATATTAGACTTACTTGACAAAGAAAATAAAGTAACAATTAAGATATGTTCAAAGACACATAGGAAACCATGTACAAAAAACTAAAGGAGGACTAGGGATGAAGCTCAATAGTAAAGTGCTTGCCTAGCATGCATGGGTTTAATATCCAGCACAATGAAAAAAGAAAAAAATAGAAAAGAAAATCATGAGAACCAAAGAGAGATACAGAGACGTTCATGAAACAGAAAATATGAATAAAAAGTAGAAATTATGGAAACAACCAAATACAATTCTGAAACTGAATCATACAATAACTAAATGCATTATAGGAATTCAACACAAGATTAGAACAAGCAGAAGTCTTAAGTGAGCGAAAAATGGCCTATGTACATTGGCATGCACATCTGGCTAATTAGATAATTTTTTTATACAGTACTAAGGACTAAACCCAGGACCTTGCACTGTACTACATCCCCAGACTTTTTGGTTTT
Source organism: Hystrix cristata (assembly GCA_004026905.1). Taxonomy (NCBI): domain Eukaryota; kingdom Metazoa; phylum Chordata; class Mammalia; order Rodentia; family Hystricidae; genus Hystrix; species Hystrix cristata. The sequence goes on from PVJO010001148.1 coordinate 68,834, forward strand.
TTCAGACAGGGTCTTGCTAAGTTACAGAATCAGGCCTAGAATTTGTGATCATGCTGCCTCAGCCTCCCAACTAGGATGATCAAACTTGGAGGGGGGACTTCCCGGCCTAGCCAATTTTTAAATCTGCCTTGACACTGACACTTGCTTTCTGCTAGACAGTCTAGGCCATCCCCAAATACCACCTCCCCTCATAAATACACATGCATAGTTTTTACAATAAACCAGAATGTGTGGAGAGATTATCCCTTATGGTTCTCTCATTTCCAGAGTCTGTCTAGTCAATTTACGGCTCGTCTCACACTTTTGCCATTATTACCACAATCTCAGAATCACAGATACATGGTTTGACCTTGTACACTCCCTACAGCGTTCACCACTTTTAGTTGACATATACAGATTTTTATTCATTGTCACAAACTGAGTCAGTCCTTCAGCAGCCAAGATGCCAGCTTTCCAAACTACAGTTCTTGCCATAAGTGCTGGCACAGAAGGTCACAGTAGAGTCCCCATGCAAGAATGCCATGACTTCCACTACAGTATTCTTACCTGAAGCTCTAAAAGGTTTCCTAAGAATAAATGCTTTCCAATTTTGGCTACCTTTGGTTAATTTCTAGAACCTTAATACTTTCATGCAATTTTGCCAGTTTATACTTGCCTTCTGTGGAAAGGATAAACTAAATTCTTCATGCAGCCATGGCTCTAAATCCCTCTCTTATGGATGCATTGAGGATATTCTCATTTTATGTGAGAAAATAAAGGCTTTAGGAGACTAGATCGTTTGTTTAAAAGACTATATAGTCTTCAAGGTTTAATTTTTCCCTTAACAAATAATAAATAAGGCATGGTCATCATAACTGAGTGGCATCTTATTTGGCTTGTCCTTTCTCTGAATGTCTTCTATAAACATTTTCTCTTTGGTAAAAGTAAGATGACTATTACAGTATACACATCACTCATTAAACTCACATGGATCTAGAATAATTTCATTCATTCAAATGAAAAGAAATTCAATGTGTGTGATAAGCATAAAATAGCATATATGGCCAAAAATTAAGCCACGTTTTACAGAACCCAATTGTGCTGATGTGAAATACTTCCATATTTGCCTTCACTTATCCTCCCTTCTTTTCCTTATCATGTATATAACCTGGTCCCCAAGTTGACAAAGAAAGGCTCAAGGTTACCGCTTAACAGCTACTCATTACAAGGCACCTAAAATGACAGAATTCTTTTTTTTTTTTTTTTTTTTGTGGTGCCGGGGATCGAACTTGGGGCCTTGTGCTTGCAAGACAAGCACTCTAATCACCGAGCTAAATCCCCAGCCCCAAATGACAGAATTTTTAAACATGAAGTAAACAGATGACATCAGGCACAGTCAGTTCAACAGATGAATGGACAAAGAAAATGTGGGGGGGGGGTGTATGTGTATAATGGAGTACTATTTAGCCATAAGGAAGAACAAAATTTTGTCATTTGCAGGAAAATGAGTGGATCTGGAAACCGACATACTGAGCGAAATAAGCCAGACTCAGACAAATATTGTATGTTCTCTCTATTGTGTGGAATCTAAAAAAGATGACGATAAAGTAGAAGGCAGATTATTATTAGAAAGAAAAGGGAACAGGAGGGGAGAAGGCATAAGGGTGGGTAATAAGTGGAATTGATATGAGCAAAATATATGCACTGAAATGCCACCAAAAAATGTAAAACTCGGGGGGAGGGCAGGGAAAGTAAGGTAAGAGGGTGAAAATAATCAAAGAATGCTATGTGCACCTATAAATCTACTAAAACAAAATCTATTAATCTGTATGACCAATAAAAAAATGAAAAAAATGAGAGGTAAACATCTCAGTTTTTGGTGGACTATTTAAGTTAATCAAGTCCACTTGGCATCCTTCAGGAAAAAAATAAAGACCACGAATCTGACACTTCCTAAAGATACCCCATTTCAGTATTAACTACAACCATCCCTAGAAGTCCAGAGACATCCCTTCCAAGAGTAATTTGGCAACTGGAACCTTGAATCAAGCATTCATGAAAAAGAATCTATAACTTAATTCCTCCTACTCACTAGTAATCTACACTCAAAGCTTTAAAAAGAGGTATTATTTTTTCTCCTTTGACTTTCACTTCTACATGCATGTGTTCCTGTTTTCATATCTAGAAAAAAAATAGTTCGGGTACTTAAATATTCCTTCAAAGTACAATTCTCTCATAAAACTGCCTTGACCACTGAAGCAACTGCTGCTTATAAATCTATAAAAATAAATATTTAATGTCTACTGACAATGCCAGGGGTGAATGCTTGTAAGATGGTTTTCTAATGGTAGTGATAAATTTTAGATCCCCTCCCCGCCTACTTTACTTTGGAAAGAAATAGGTTTGCTGACAGAGAGCAAGATAATTTAAACACACAGCACAAAAAAATCTCTAATATTTAAACATCGGTCTCAATAGACCAAATTACTCAAATAGGAACTAAGTAAAAAAAAAAGTTGCACAGTGGTTCCACCACATGAAAAGCTAACTGTGACTTCAATAGGTAGAGTTGCTTAAAGTTACAAAAGCAACAAGTACCAAAGACTAAATGTACCAAATGTGATCCAAAACAATCCAGTAACCAAACACCAACTGTTAATAGGTTTAGCTACTTAAGAAAAATGCTACTCCCAGAGTTGACCTTTGAAGAGCCATTCTCTGCTTCTCAAATTTCTACATTTAAAGACCACACTCAACCCTATAGGTCCAATTATAAAATTAACTTCATACTCAGTGGTTCAGAGGCTGTCTGGCATAAACCCCACACAATTCAGGAATCCCTTTCATAAAATCCCTGAGAGAGTATTCAGGCCCTTTTAATATTTTGAAAAAAATCTCTAAACTTGGAAACACTGAGCTGGGATCCTGCCTAATCCACCACCGTGCCTTGGAATAAACAAATTAACTTCACCATGTCTATCTCTACATGTGTGCATTAAAAGGGAGGAGGACTGACCAAATGATCTCAAAAAGCTCTTCCTGTTCTGAAGTTACATAATTATGATTTCCAGTAAGTCTTACTGCATATTTTAAAAAAGAACTCATTTCATTTTTAGTAAGCTCTAATTATTAAAAAAAACTAAAATTCCAAACATACACACTCTTCAACACTGAAATTCCACTTCTTGAAATAACCCTAGAAAAATATAACCACATGTGCACAGAAAACATCTATAAGCCTTATTCTTAAGAGCAAAAAAGCAGGAAACATCCTTTAATAGAGAAACATAATATGGTACAATACTATAGGTTACTAAGCAACGAGGAATGAAAAAACTATATGCTAATAAGGAAAGACCTCCAAACGATATTGTTAACAAAAAAGTTATAGCACATGTACGTTCTGATGCCATTTATAAAAAAACTATGAAGATTTTACAAAGCACTTTCTTCACTGACAGAAATGTTCTATATCTGCACAGTCCAAGACAGTAGCCGCTAGCCACATTGTGACTACAGGTTTCTGAAATGGGACTATTTAAACTGAAAAACTGAATTTTAAATTTTATTTAATTTCACTATAAATTTTAATACATGTAGCTCCTAGCTAATATACTGGACAGCACAGGTATAGAAAAAAATCTAAATTGTTTACAATTGTAGTTAGTTACCTCTAGAGAACAAATAGGAGGATGGGGTGGAACATACCAAACTTTGGCTTTACCTTCATTATTGAGATGTTTTAACTTAATAAATATTTATTATTTATATAAAAATAAGAGAGAAACAACCCTGACGTTTAGCCAAAGTTAACCTAGAAAGCTAATAAAGTTTAGTGTCCCTCTTTCATCATAGCCAGAAAAAATTATGATGGCTTTCCCCAAAATCATCCTTTCAATCACATGTCCTCATACTTTTCTCCCAAATTCTTCCTCTGGCCCCTCATTTTTTAACAGCTTTAGCAATTTCTTAATTCGTAAGAAGCAGCAGTACAATTATGAAGGCAATCAAACCATGTTCAGGGGTAGTGAGGTATACTTTCTAAGAACATTTCCAATGTGCCTGAGGGAACTGTGCTTCTCTACACAATAACCCTGCTAATACTGGGAAAAAAATTGTCATAGCTCCCCAAGTCTTCTCTTTCCCAAGCCAAACACCTCCAATCCTGACCAAAAACAGTCAGAAGCCTTTCATCACCCACATGGCTCCATTGTAGCTCAAACAACAGCAACTCACTCAAATACTAACATTCCTTAGAACCTCCTTAGTGATGTGGCATATTCACCCAGAGTCTCACTCAGATTCTGAACACCTAATTTATTCACTCATTCATTAATATTTACTGAATGATACTACTGTACGTACTGGAGATAGAGTAATGAATAAGATATCTATGCACAGTGCCTCTGCCCCTCAGAAGTTCAACTTGGGTTGGCAGACGTTTGACAAGTTTCTATTTCAACTCATCCCACACAATTCAACTCACTCCATGCTGAATACCACTAGAATCATGAGACTCAGAAAAACGTTTATCCACCTTTCTAATACATGGAATGGAAATCTACGTAACATGCTCAATAATCCAAAATAACAGTCCAAGTCCACAGGCAATTCCTAAATGTCCCATAGACCACGTTTGCAACAATCCACAACAAAAATGCAAAAGGAACAATGTAGTAAATAGAATAAATTTATTCTATATAGTTTATTATGAGATCGTGTCCTTTCTCCCTTTTTTGACATTAAAATGTTCTCTACTTAGTGACTTAGGTAGAAAGAAGAACCTGGTTTTTGTTTGATTTACTTTTTTAAACAGTCTTCCTTGCCCAAGAAGAAGACAGTAATGAAAACTCCATACCAAATATCTTTTAATATTTTATTTGTCCATGTGCTCTAGTGATTTTAAGAACTTAAAGTTCCCTCTGCCCTGAAACGCATGCACTTACACACAGCAATTACTTTTTGAACAGTTAAACCTCCATAACAGTTAAATCATACATTCTGACACTGGAAATGTAAGGTTTCCCACTCTTTCGCTGTTACTCACAAAAACAAACATTAAAACACACAGAATTATAAATGTGTAAAAAGTCTAATAAAAAAAGTATACTAGTGTCGGGGCTGGGGATTTAGCTCAGTGATTAGAGTGCTTGCCTTGTAAGCACAAGGGCCTGAGTTCGATCCCCGACACCACAAAAAAAAAAAAAAAATACTAGTGTCAAAGACAACTATAATTCATGGCAGTTATTTCAATAACAAAGTACCTATGTTCTTATCAAGCTCATTTCTGGCTAATCTTAAATATCAATATAAGAGGTTTACATATTTATTAAACTCCCGGAAGGGAAAGATGTGGATGAAGAGAAAATAAGAAAAAATAATAATAATACTAACTCCACCACATACCTAAAAATGTCACTAGCACTGATAAAACTGCAAAATTAGTGATCTAAAGTGACATAAACTTCCTACAGGGCACTCTTCTTCACTCAACCCTTCCCAAAATACTGCTGTTCTGGTAAACCGCATGCTTTTAACATAAGGACAGAAATGCAGGAAGGCAATACAACATAACATAGACAAAAGCGGTTTTTAAGTCAAGCTGGCTTAAATGTCCTAGTTCAAAACCGAGATCTGCCCTTTACGTGGGCGTCCTTGTACAAATCATTCAACACCTTCAAGCACCACTAGACTGTTAACGCCACAGGAGCACAGACCACTTCTGCCTGACTCACTATAAGCTTTCTGACCCAAAGCACTGAAAAATCAGTTTCTTCCTCGAATAAAATAAGGACGAATATACTATTTGTCTGGCAGCGTTAAGTGAGGAATGAGATACGTACATACAGCTCTGATAAAGTGACTGGTCGTGGTAAATACTCAGTGAAAATTAACTGTTATCAACCAGCAGCTATCAAGCCTGAAAGTACTGTTGGAAGACTTTCAAATACTAATATGTAGAGACTCAACCCACCGAAGTATAAATGGCACAAGTTACTACATACATATGTATGTATACAGTAACACATGTATGTATACACGTATAAATGTATATGTGTATTTCACAGAAAAGCTACAGAGAGTTTATAAACCAGTGGGTTGGTAATCTAATGACAGAGGAGTCCCGAATTGTGAGCAGCAGACTTAGTTATCAAAAGACAGAAACTCCAGGTTTTTCTACTTCGAACTAGGCCGTGATCAGAGGCACTCCCGGCCCGGCAGTCTCCCCTCGGACGTCCCCCGGCCGTCAGGGACCCCTCCCCTGCGCAGAAGGGGAGGAGAGAGAAAACCTCGGAGGCGGGGGCCTGGGTGAGGGGAAAGGGAGCCTCCCTGTGCCTCTCGCTCAGACCCACCTTAAGCAGGATGGACGGCGGCAGCTGGTTGATGTCTGGAGCTTCGGGGGGCGGCTCCCTGTGACAGTCGCAGGGGTTTTCTGGGGGCTCCTGACCGCTCGCGTCGCCGCACTCACGCTGCTGCTGGGCGGACGAGGGGGCGGTTCCCCCAGCTCGGACCGCGTCCCCGCCGGCCTCGACGGGGGCGCTTTCGGGAGGGGGCGCCGAGGGCGGGGAGCAGAGCGGCGGCGGCGCGGGCTGCTCCGGGGCCTGGCAGCAGCCGGCGTCGGGGGGCCGCGGCGGCGAGGCGCCTCCCCCCGCGGGCCCGCCCCCGCCGCCGCAGCCCCCGCCGCCGCAGCGGGGCTGCTTGCAGGGGGTGCAGGCGGGGACCCCGGCGCCCTTCCGCTTGCACACCATCTCGGGGCCCGCGGGGGGCTCGGCCGGAGGCGGCGGCGGCCCCCGGAAGAGCTGCACGGCGGCGGGCGGCCCCAGGAAGCGCACGGGCCCCACGCTGGCCAGGAAGAGGCTCCGGCCCTGCTGCTCCCAGGCGGCGGCCGCGGCCAGCCCCAGCTCTCTGCAGCAGGAGGCGGGCGACGAAGCGGAGGCGGCGGCGGCAGCGGCGGCGGCGGCAGAGGACAGCAGGAAGCGGCGGGCGGCGGCGGCGCAGTCCTCGGCGGCCAGGGCCGCGTAGCGTCGCGCCAGGTGCTGCGAGGAGGCGGTGGCGGCGGCGTAGGCCCCGTCCCGCGGCGGCGGCGAGAGCGGCGGCTCCTCCTCTGGGCCGGCGGGGGCGGGCGCGCCGGGGCTGTGCACGATGAAGCAGAGCATGCAGGGCCCGCGGAAGAAGCAGTCCCGGCTCCGGGGCGCCGCCGGCTGGGGGGGCGCCTTGGCCGGCGTCCGGCGGGGCAGCCTGAGGAGAGGGCGCCGGCGGCGACACCAGCTGCAACAGCGAGGCCTCTTCTGGCTCGGGCGGTTACGCGGCTCCTTCGAGAGAAGGTGGCCCATATAGAAGGCCCGGCGCCGGGGGACGGGACGGGGAGGGAGGGAGGCCCGGGCGGCCGCTCGCGGCTGGGCCTCGGGCCCGCAGCGGGGTCGCCCGCCCTGCGCACACACGGGCACACACGCGACGGTGGGGGTGGGCGGCCCGCGCCCGACGGGGGCTACATGCTTTGCCCAGGGAAGCCGGGAGAACGATGGGCGCGAGCTTTGGGGACGCGAGGGAGGACGCGAGCGAGTCTGCCGGCTCGGCGACCAGTCCGGACCTGACCAGCCGCCTCGGTCAGTCAGTCAGCGTCGCGGCGGGGGCGACGCCGGGTCCCGCTCGGACCATTTTAACTGCGGCTCCGCCGCCGGCGCGCGCGCCCGAGACACTGCTCGGAGCCGCAGGAGCGCGCGGCCCGCGCCGGAGGGGGCGGAGCTGGCCGCGGCGGCGCACTCGGGGCGTGGACGCGGACGCCAGGGCCGGACGGGCGCCACGGACTGGAGGTGGCCGCGGGGGCGCGACGCACGCCCCTCCCTCGCGTCGCCCGGGGTTCCTCCGAGGCCGCTGCGCGCGCCCCACTTCTGCGCGGGAGGAGACACTTCCGAGCCAGCTGTGTGACATCCGTTCCCACAGCCGCGCTGACGTCTTGAGGTGTAAGTTCAACAGCCGCCATTGGCCGGGAGCCGCTCGGCTCTTCTTCCCCTCGCCATGCAGCCCGTCCTCTCCCCCAGCGCGGAAACGGGTGTCCCCGGAGGGCGCCCGTCGTCGCGGGAGGGCCCGGTTGGTTGTGCGGTACCCCTGTGTTCCCCATTTGTTTTCATACTTGTTGCGTACTGCTGCCTTTCCACAACTTTATTTCAAAATGAAATTATAGCAGAATACTTACGTATAGAGAGCAGAAAGAGAGTTTCTCAACCCAGTGAGTCACAGGCCACGTGCTTTCGATGACTGTGGTGGCACCTGGCAATTCTGTCCGTTGTATACTTCTGACTTATCCATGCAGGGTCTGTGTGAGAAACCTCGGTGGCCCAGGTGAGAAAGAGGAGATCGGCCATTAGAGTTTTAATTATACTGACATTGCAGAGTGCTACCTGTTTTGGAGGAATTGGCTTTCGGAATAGAGCTAATAGAGGAGGCTTGGGTACTGATGCCAATGTTTTAGTCTGTCTTGTGCTGCTATAACAAAATACCACAGGCTGGCTAAATTATAAACAAGTTTCTTTGGCCCACAATTTTGGAGCCTGGGCAGTCTAAGAGTATTGTCCAGCCGTGTTGGAACAACATAGAAGGGGCAAGAGAGCATTCAAGACACACGAAGAAGGAAAATTGGTCTTCATCTTTTTTTTAATCAACAACTCACTCCCAAGATAGCAGCATTAATCAGTTGATTAAGGTGGAGTGCTCAAGTCTTGCTCACCTTTCTTAAAGCTGCTAGCACTTAATAACCTTAAAATGGCAATTACATTTCAACATGATTTTTGGAGGGGCTTTTCAAACCATAGTAAACAATTAGACACAAGGGGAAGAGAAGATAGACTGCTGTAGGAGGGATGTCATCTTCATTGTCCCTGGAGGGAAAGAGGAAAGAATAAAGGATGAAGACAGATACCTGGGTGTTTCTGGTGGGAGAGTGACAGAGTTCCAGTTCCTTTCTCATGTTTTCTGCTTGCCATCAAGTAGAGTCTGCTTACTTGCTGAAGAGTGGCAGATACTTTTAAAAAGTAAGGATAATCTGAGAGAGCTGAAAGCAGTATTCTAAAATATTCAAGGCCCATCAGCTTAGAGGCCACTTTTTGAGCCAAGACAGTTTTTCCTTGGGATTTTTTTTTTGGGGGGGAGGGGGGTGCTGGGGTTCGAACTCAGAGCCTTGCACTTGCAAGGCAAACACTCTAACCACTGAGTTAAATCCCCAGCCCCTAGTTTTTCTACTACAGTGGCCAGCCTCAAGCAGCCTTCACCCAAACATGCCAGAAACCTTTGCTGTAAGGGCCTCTGTCAGAAATTGCTTTGATTGTAAGTCTGTCCTATTCAGGAATTCCCCTTTCTGAGCTTAATCATAATGAAATAGAATTCCAAGAAACTTAAAGGCACAAAAAATTTGTCCAAGTGTTTCACATACCCATTATTCACTGTCAAATGTGCTGCCAAATTTGCCTGCAGGTATCTGCACAGCTTTCATCCCTCTGCTTGCATGTAAGAGGCTCACACAGGGCCCCAGAGCTCCATTGGTGAGTGGCAGAGGTTGCTCAAAACCTCATAGCAGATCCTTTCTCATCTCTCCTAGGCTGCACTTTTATCAGTTCTAAAACCGTTCATTACTTTATGCCAAAATTATGTGCCTATCCATTTCATATAAGTCAAACATGTGTGTACCCTATGACCTGGTCATACCACATCTGCTATTTATCCAAGAGAAATAAGAGCATATATCCTCAAAAATACTCATAGCTCCTTTATGTATCATCACCAAAAAACTGCAAAGAGCCCCGATTTCCACAAGTGGGAGAATGGGTAAACAAACTGGTATATTCATCAAATGAAATGCCACTCAACAAGAAAGGAAAAAAATAATGTGAATGAATCTCAGAAATATATGCTGAATCAGACTCTTGGGAGTTGGGAGTCCTGGAATCTACCTGGTTTTCACAAAGTCTTTATGTGATTCCTGTACAGACTGCCTGTCCATCCAGATTCATGAGGACAACACCTACAGTTTACCTGGAACTACTGTTTTCAGAGTTGAGTGAGGCAAATGACTGACACTTTTGATGTGCATTCTAAAATTTACAGTACTAGTTTTCTTACTCCCAGTTCCTGGGCAATTTAGCCATGAGCAGGTTGTTCTTGGTTTGTCAACTGATTTCTGTGCCCCTTTTCTAAGAACTTACAGATGTGTTTTTTAGTTAGATTCTGATACCTGTTCTCACCACCTACCTTCATCTCCCTAGTACTCCCCAGAAAAATTGCAAACTCCTTAAGGTCTAGGATTATTACTCCCCCTTCTTTTTCTTTAACACAGTGTATAGCAGAAACTCTTGTATGGTTTATCAGCGATTAAGGCACTACTGTTATCACCAAAACTGCAATGAGTTTACCCTAAATAGTAGTACTGATAAATATCCAGGAAACAATCAGGAATAAAATTTGTAAGTTGCAGTTTCAGAGATAATTGTAGCAGTTGATGTCTTTGTTAGTGGAAAAAATAAAACAACCCTAGACAGCCAGGTGCTAGACTGGTACTGTTAGTGAGGCCTTGATACTGGCAGCTGTCTTGCCATCACCAAGTCAGTGTTCTGTTGAACATCAGTAATGTCAGAAAGCATAAACATAAGGCATGGCCAATGAGTGACCATAACAGACAAGATGAAAATAAAATCCCTCCATAATCATGACTGAACACAGCAAGTAGAAGAACATAAAAGACAAGCAAACGTTTTGGCTACTATATAAGAACCAAAGTTCCTTGAACCTTCTCCTTTCTCTATTCTTCCTGCCCTGTAGATAATAAATACTAAAATACCCAGTTACAGAATTATCTCTGCCTTTTAACAGCATTCAATCCAGAGCAAATCTTTAATCCTTCCCCAAAATATAGTTGAGACCTAGTCTATAGTAAATTCTCTTTTACCAAGAATACCTTCAGTTTTTGTTTTGTTATTTTAATCATGTGTTCTCTGGCTCCTTGCAAGGGACATTAAACCAGACTTGGTCTGACTGCTGGTCTTTAGCTGGAGAGTATTAACATTTGTTATCATCAGATACTATCACCATATCTAAAATTATTGTTTCCTCTTATGTGTTTTTATTTTCTTTATAGCTCATTATCACGTGTCAATTTAATGATTGTGTGTGTGTGTGTGTGTGCACGCGTGCTTCGTCCATTCTACTAGAATGTAAACTCTGTGAGGACAAGGACTTCTTCAGTTTTCCAGAAAATAACCTGGCAGTTGTGAAGGTGAAATGGAGTAGGTTCTTACCGGGAAGACTAGTAAGGATTGTTCAAAGAGTCAATGGAGAGGCCTTCAATTAAGGCGTGCTGGGGATAATGAGTAGGGATGGGATTGAGAAACATTTCTGAGATGTGAAGTTATTTATAAACTAGGTAGAGGAGAGCGACTGAAGAGTAGAAAGGAAATGAAGACATCCTCCATGGCTACTTGTATGGTCATACAGTTTATTTTAATGTCAGACTTATTGTGTAAAATAGTGGCTCCTATAATATAAAACACATATCTATTTTGAATATTATTGCAGTTCGAGGTAGAGTTTTCCTGTGATGTAGTGAGACTTGTACAACAACCGAGTATTAAAATTTTAAATGTGAAACAGTTTTTTAAAAAAGCATTTTCTTTCTTCTCAGCTAACAGAATGTACTCACTTTGAAGTTCACATTTACCTAGTTATTCTGTCACACCAACCTATAGATTTCCTTCACAGCAATTACATTACTACAGTCTGCAGTTGTGTTGTGTCTGTATTAGTTGACTGTCACCTCCACCAAAATTAAGCCTGGCTGGGGATTTAGCTCAGTCGTTAGAGTGCTTGCCTCGTAAGCACAAGGCCCTGAGTTCGATCCCCGGCACCAAAAACAAAAAACAAACAAAAATTAAGCCCAAGTTTGTATACTCCCAAATTATCAGCACCTGTGTGATAATCAGTTGACTTTTAAAAACAGATTATTCTAAATGGGCCTGTTATAATGGAGTGAACCCCAAAAGAAAATCTGCAGTCACAGTCAAGGAGAAGTTAGAGAAATTCAAAGCACCAGCAGAAATTCTCCTAGCCTTGAAGAAGCAAAATCTCATGTTATGGAAAGGACTATGTAGTAGGAAACTGCAAGTAGGCTTTAGAAATCATGAATAGCTCCACCCTGATTACCAGCAAGAAAGCAGGCCCTCAGCTGTACATAATGCATAATTCTACCAACAACCATATGAGCTTGGGAGAAGACTAGAACTATAGAAGAGATACCTTGATTTCAGTCTTTTGAGGACTTAAATAGAGAAGGCAGCTGAGCACAAAAAAAGGCTTCTGACTTAATGAACTATGAGAGAATAGTTTTTTTTTTAAGTCACTATGTTTCTATCATTCATTTTCACAGGAATAGTAAATGTATTCAAACATAGTCCTATGGAAACCAAGACGATGTAATTTTAATAGGAGAAAGCAAACAATTATCTATAACTCTCCAAAGATTAACTGAAGCTTATAAAAGGAAACAACTAACTAGGACTCAATACAGATGATTTGTTCCCCCACTTTTGTATAAATTAACAGGATAATTAAGACAAAGGTGTAGTTATTTTATTATTCAAGACTCATATATTTAACTTTTTCTTTATGTAAATGAAATTAATAAAACACAAAAATGTTCTAACATTTCTAATCCCTCAATTCTATGCCCTGCTATATCTTATAATTTTCTCATTTTTAGTAGGCAGAAAATGTCTAGAGAAAAAAAAATATGGGGGTCTCTAACCAATATCATGGTTTTTCCTCCTAAGTTTAATAACATCTGCATTTCTTATTGCATAATTTTAAAATGGTTACATACTTGCTAACAATAAACCAAGGCCAGATGAGTAGAACTTTTGGTGATTCCAAAATGGCAAGGCACTTTCGCACTTGTAGATTATTGTAATAAACAAATGTCTCTGCTCCAAACTTGCTTACTCTGCCCAAATCAGATGCATAGCAAATTGTACCTTCGTAACTCATTACCAATTTATCTCTAGATAAAACAATCATGGGGCTGGGGATTTAGCTCAGTGATTAGAGTGCTTGCCTTGTAAGCACAAGGGCCTGAGTTCGATCCCTGGCACCACAAAAAAAAAAAAAAAAACCAGTCATAACCAGGAGCCACAAATTGGAAGGAGTGAAAGAGTCATTGAAGTTACAGTATATGTATAATCGCTCCTGGGGCCAGTGGGGAGCAAAAGAAGGGTGGCAGGAATGGTAATGCAGGAATGGTCATCTCATCAGAGCCACTACCCACGATGCTCTGTGTAACATTGCTGGGTTTAATACTGGAGTATAGAACTTTTTACCTTATGTACCAAGTGAGGAGGTTTTCATTGTTGTCAGTATTTGGAGAGTAGTTAAGTTTCCTTAGATACACAAAGGATAAAGAGACTTATTTCTTAGTTGTTTTTCCTTGCCAAAAATAGAAAGCTGGAGTCATACGTAAGTGTGAAAGTTCTTTGTAAACTATAAATTCCTTTAACTTTCTGGAAATAAGCTTTATTTTATCACCAGTATTGAGCAGCCTTGCTTTTCTCTTCTGTTCTACTTGCTTTTCTGTTACATGTTATTGGTTGGTTGTCATGTTTTTAATTTAATTGTGTGTTGCTCAGTCACTCTTCATACTATGTTACATACAAATGGATCAAGCTTACTTGGGATCCATTATTACCCACTAACTATACATAAAATAAGACAGGGGATTTTAAAAAATAATTGTGTATCACTCAGTTGTTAAAGTAGATGGAAGCATAGTCCTTTAAATTTGGTCAGCAATATCTGTTATTGAATTCCCTTTCCTATCCCCAGTTGAAAAATGTGAATGCGTAAAATAGGAATGGTAAGGTCTTTTTCTTCCTTCCAAGGAATTAATTTTAAAAAGATGAAAATCATTGTCATGGGCAGTATATTGTTCTTTGTGACTTCTTTTCCCTTCACAGCTACCTTATATCTTTATTTCAGTCTTATTTTGGAAGTGTATGTGTATGTGGGTATGTATGTTTGTATATTGAAGATTATGGGGAGTCAGGATTTCTTTCAGTGTTTTTGCCAATGATTTTCCCTAAAATCTATATATTTCCCCCCTATGGTTTTCAACAGTTTCAAAACTTGTTTTTAAAACTCTTACATCACTTAACATTAATGAATATGTGCAATTTTAATAACAAATCTTTATTGCACTACAAATCAAAGTTGTCCACTGTTGACTTATTAATAAGTAACACAATTGCAGGTAGTGGAAGATCCTGTTTTCATAGTCTGTGGATCTAGAGGATCATTATTTCTAAAATAATATTGTTGTATACCATGTCGCTATAAAAATACAAATATTCTCTTAATCACCAACACTGCATATTCTCATAAATGAAAAAAGAGGAAAGAAAAAAATTTACTTTGAAGTCATAAGGCCCCTAAAGTATGTCAGAAATCTTCACTGAAAAATTTTGTGGGGTACTTAATCATTGGAAAGGGATAAGAATCTATAAAGAACTTCAATAAAATTTGTTATTTCTAAAAGAACTTTAATGCTAGAGAAATTAACCTTAAAACCCACTTTAAATTGTATTGGCTATTCCATTCTATTTTGTCTATTTTCATTACCAACCAGCCTTCTCTCACCCCTGAAATGTCTCATTTTTTGTCTTTCTATTCCTGTCTACCCCTCAACGATATTAAGATATGCGTCATAGTATCATCTTACAGATTTAATTTTTGGAAATAGACTGTGAAGAAAACTAATCCTTTTTTGGCACATTACAGGGACTATTTGCTAATTTTACTTTGGAGAATACTCTTAAAAACATTAAAGGCAGAGTTAATGGGAATAATAGTTTAGTAAAACATGAACATGGAATGTATTTTCTGGAAAGCCATTTTTTAAACTATGTGAGATATATATAGATATATATATGTGTGTGTGTGTGTAAGAGACAGAGAAATAAAGATTGTTACATCTGCCACCATCAATAATCTTTTTCAAAAAATTACAAGTGATTCTTTTGATAGTAAAACTATAATCCACACAAACAAGTAAAAGCTTTCAGTATTGGGAAAAATCTGGCAGCCTTCTGAGTAGACTGAGACAAGCACCAGGACTTGATTTTATTATCTCAGCCAAGAAAGAGAAAACTTGAAAGAAAGAAACCAAAAAAGATACTACAGAATAGAGAAATGACTCTAAAGTTTCAATAGGGCAGGATTTTTCTAATACCTTTCAACTTAGAAACTCAGTTTCTACCCCGGAAATATACAGGTCAATATCATTCTCCATTAGGGCAGTGCAAATTAAAGCCATAATACAATGCCATCACCAACTCTTAGACAAACTGTTGAACTAGGTGAAGAATTTATGGGGACACATTACATTAACCATATAATTTTTTTCAATTATAATACTTTGATTTGAAAAAGCACCCTTATTGTATACCAAATTTATATTTAGGGAAATCTCTATTTTGCCCTATATCAAACCCATTCTATTTTATTAGTTGTATGTTGTTTTTCTGTATGGTAGGTCAAGTAGCTACATTATTTACCTTTTCCAAATATTCGGATTCGTTTCATTAATTTAGATTCTAAAAATGATTAGAACTACTGTGTCAGTGTCTTATTTGAACTTGGATTACTATTAAACTGAATTTATAAATTAATTTGTGGCAATAAGCATTTTAAATGGGAATCTTTCTTTGGGGAACATGATATGTTTCTACATTTACTCAAATTCAATTATTTATATCCCTCAGTAAAGTATTACACTTTCCAAGACATTTTTCATTCTTTATTTAATTTATAGTGTTTGTGTTACTATAATTGACTATTTTTCTGGTATGTTTTTCGGTTAGTAATTCCTGATATGTATAAATGTAGTGTTTGTTGTGTGATCATTTTATCACAAACCATTTTAATTAATTTGCTTATTAGCTCTTACTCTGAATGCAAATTTTCTTAGGTAGTGAATCATCTAGTCTTCAGTTAAATGATTATCTAATTTAACTCCTTTC
Source organism: Hystrix cristata (assembly GCA_004026905.1). Classification (NCBI taxonomy): domain Eukaryota; kingdom Metazoa; phylum Chordata; class Mammalia; order Rodentia; family Hystricidae; genus Hystrix; species Hystrix cristata. The sequence continues at coordinate 84,865 of PVJO010001148.1, forward strand.
CAATATAAGTAAATTTTCTTTACTTTTATATCTTATTTGCATAAAATTAGCAAAATAATATCAAATATGGCAATGGAGCACCAAAATTATAATGTACATGAAATTTTTAAAAGTTAATAATTCTGGGCTGGGGCTATAGTTCCATGGCAAAGTGCTTGCCTAGTATATGCAAAGTCCTGGGTTCAATTCCAACCAAAAATAATAATAATAAATAATAACAACTCTGGTACTTCCTAAATTGAATATGGTTTTGGATGTTAGCAGTATCTTGCATCTGTGTTTTCTATATTTTGAAAACCAACTGTGGAAGTTAGATACCATTTTTTTTCTTTCATTCTTCTTTTTTATGGGGGGACTGGCACTTATTTTAATAATTAAGTTTTTCCTTTTTGCCCTAATGATGTGATAAGTTACATTAAGATTTCTACATATGAAGTCATGCTTGCTTTACTAGAATAACCTTCATGTGATCATATTGTATTATTTTAATATGGAACTAGGCTTTTTTAGTAGTTTAGGTTTTAAAATTCATATTTGTTACTTATATTGGTTTGTGGTTTTTCACTTAAAAATAAGATTTCTCATTTTGATTTATAGATTGGAGAAGTTTTTATCCTTTTTGAAACACTGATCATAATTATTCTATTATTTTTCAAGGGAAATAAGAAATATAGTCTTCCTAAGCAATCCAAGGAAACCAGATTTCTCCTGAAGAGAGTCACAAATGTAACCACATAGAAAAATACGTTTTCATATAATTAATGACACATGAACAAATTTTAGAAACTGAGAGAAAGCAGATGGCATACATATAACGAAGAGTTAATATCATTCATATTTAGATGACTTTTAGAAATTAATAGAACCTAATAGTAAATATGAAAAGTAGTATTTGAAGAAAAACATAAAATCATTAATACACGAAAATATGTTAGACTTAGAGTTCTCTATTTGCCAGTGTATTAGTCTGTTTTCTGATGTTATTAAAATAAAAAAAAATACCCAACACTGGATAATGCATAAAGAAATGAGGCTTTTGGGCTGAGGATTTAGCTAGGTGATTAGAGTGCTTGCCTTGCAATCACAAGGCTGTGAGTTTGATCTCCAGCACCAAAAAAAAAAAAAGGCTTTTAGCTCACAGATCTGGAGGCTGAAAATCCATGATAACAGTGGCTCCATTGGTTTAGCCTCCAACAAGGGCTTCTTTGGCTTCCTCACAACATAGCAGAAAATCTAAAAGGGAAATGAGCACATGAAGAAAAAGCTAGGCATGCGATGTGACCTCACTTTATAACAGCTTCCTGTCCCAAGAGCTAACGCTTTGTGAGACCAGCATGAATCCCTTCAGAGACAATGCCTACATGACCTAATTACATTGCGCATGAATCTTTGGGGATCACAGAAAAATCACCAAATGATATCATTGAGGAAAATGCACATTACCACAATAATGGGATTCTGCTTCCACCCAACACATTGTCAAAATTTAAAAGATTAATATAATGTGGTGTTGCTGAGCATGTGGAAACTGACATTCTCATACCTTAGTGAAGTAATAACTTCTACAATCTTGTGGAAAAGCAAATTGGAAAAATCTATTAAAATTTAAAATGCTTACATCTTTTTATCCAGAATATATCCAGAAGTAGAAGCAGAAGATACTCAGATGTAAATGCAATGATATCATTGAAGCGTTTTTTTGTGCATGTGTTTTGCTTTTGCTATGGCAATAGATTGAAACAACTTAAATGAACATTAGTTGGAGAATGATTCAATAAATCAGGATGTGTCCCCACACAAAAAAGTGAACAATCTTTTAAAATTAAAGAAGCAGATATTTCATTCTGACTAAAAAGATACTTCTGGAAAACAGTTGTGAGTGAAAGGAAAATTATAAGCAAATATATGTCACATGATACTAGGTTTTTAAAACCTATGTATAATTAGTACACACATATCTATGTATGAACCTCTGAAAAATCCACTGTTGAGTTATTTAATATCCTTAACAGCAATACTCACTGGTAATTGAAGCAGAGGAGCAGGAATTGGACTCAAGTGGGAGATTCATTTACTTTGCTATACTTTAAAATGCTAAAAGACTTTTGGATAATCTTTAGCAGAAAACTCAACAGAGGTGGAAAGAAGGTCATCTAAAGTGTATTATTTTTGATCCTTAGTCTCATATATATACAATGAGACTAAAATTCTTTCCAAAAGACTTTTGACACTCTCTATAATTAGATCATCCTTAAGTGGATGAAAAACCTACATTGAGGTTTTCGTAATAGTGCACTTTTACATTTTAATGCAGCCAAAAAGAAGTTTTAAGAAACACTATCAAAAAAAAAAAGAAAGAAAAAGAAACACTATCAGCAGTAGCAGCATCATTGGAAACATACGTACAATTCATAGGCAGTTACCAATACAGAAACAGCATGTGACTGTTAATTGTGATATGTCAACTCGAGTAAGAACCTTCTAGTGGATTAGTAAAGCTCTGAGTGTGTCTGTGGACAGTTGACATCTAGACCATGAACTGAGGAGTGAAGACCCATCCTGGATGTGGATGACATCAATTATTAACAGGCTTGTACCCTGAACAGAATAAACAGGAAAAGAAGGAAATCTTCCCTTTTCTTCGAGAAAGTTCAGGTCTTCACTACTGCCTCTGGACATTGGTCTCCAGTTCCTTCAGGCTTCTTGCACAGACTTCTGCCTTCCAACACAGACTCACACTGGTGACTGCAGTGAGTTTTGAGGCCTTTGACTTTCAACTGCTACTGAATCCTCTGGCTCTTGAACATGCAGATGGCCACTTTGGATTCTTTGGTCACTGATCTGGCAGGAGCAGTTGGGATTTTTTCAATTCTGATGCTGTAAGCCTACCTCTCAAATCCCTTGTATAATCATACATATATTCTATATTGAATCTGTTTTTCTAGAGAACACTAATACACCAAGTAATTCAAAATACATTTGCAAGTTGCTACTAAACCTGTAGCGATTAGGAATTATGAGAGAGGGGCTGGGGATTTAGCTCAGTGGTAGAGAGCTTGCCTAGCAAGCACGAGGCCCTGAGTTTGATCCCCAGCACCAAAAAAAAAAAAAAAAAAAAAAGGAATTATGAGGAAGACCTTTTCCACTTTATTTGAAAAAGCTCAGGAAATATTACTAAAGTTTTTATTTTTTCACCGAATTTGCTTGAAACACACAACAAGTTTTCCCATAGCAACATTGTTAAACATGTCTATGAATGCTGAAGCCAGACTGGAAAAGTTTATTCAACCCAAATGTGACTGAGCTGTACTACAAAAGTAGGCCTGTTAAATATAAATATTTATAGTATAAAAGATGGAATAAGTGGATATGTCAATAGAAAGGAACAGAAAGTTTACTGGATTATAAACACTGGGAAGGAAGAACAGATCTATCTTATTAATGGTTGTATCCCCAGCACCCTGCCAAATGGCTGGTTCTCAGTAAATGTTGAACGAATGATTGAAGAGCTATCCTCACTTTCCCTGGGCATGGAAATAGGCTTTTATAATCAATTATGCATGTTTCAACCCTTTATTAAAGCACAACCTTTCCAAAAAGATAAAATTATCTTTTACAAAATAAAAGATGTGTGAAGAATGTTTGCACTCGATTACTGAGGAAAGAAGGGGTAGAAATTTAGTTCAAGGAGATTCCAAAGACAAAACAGAAAGTCAATCAAGACTGAAATGAATTTAATAGATGCAAAATACTCATACTCCATAGGGAAATCATCAACAGCATCTTCACCATAACTGGCTAAACACCTAAGACAGCAGTAACATTTTCTTTTCTGTCATTTCAAAGTTTTTCACAATTTTTCCTATTTTCCTGTCCTTGTGATAATAATTTCAAGGTTATGCTTGATCACACACAAACAGGCCAGCTGTATAAGACTCATTCTTATTTGTATTAGCGAAGCAAAGACAGGAATTAAACTGCAGCCTATTTATCCAAAGGCTGATTTTTGTATCTCCTGAGAGCTAAGAAAAGATACTTACATTTTTTTTGATACTTACATTTTTAGTAGTTAAGAAAAGTTGAATAGTTTTTTGACACATGAAAATTATATGAAATTCAAACTTCCATCTTAAATATTAGAGCACAGCTATGTTTATTTGTGTACACACTTTTTGTGGCTGATTTTTTTCTACAATGGAAAAGTAGAAGTCACAGAAACAATGTGGTTTACGAAACAAGGCCAAGACTAGAATGAAGCGGGTAAAGTACTTGCTTTGGGCACAAGATTCAAAGAGGCACCAAAAAAGTAATTTAGATGAATAATAGGATGCAATACAGATGCTCTTTTATAAGCCCATCATAAGTTAAAAATATTGTAAGTCAAAGATGCATTTAATACACTTAACCTACTGCGCATTATAGCTTACTTAGTATACCTTCCTTAAATGTGGACAGAACCCATACGTTAAACTACAGCTGAACAAAATCATTTAACACAAAGCTGATTTTACAATAAAGTTGAATGTCTTACAAAACCTACTGATCAAAATTTAAAATTCAGTTTTCACTAAATGTGCATTAGATTCACAGTATCATAAAGTAGAAAAATCATAACCCAAACTGTCACTCACTTGGGGCCATCTGTACATTTTAACATCAAGAGATAAGGAAACAAAATGTCAATATTTTGAACAAAGACAAGGTCAGTATTATTTTTTCTTGTTAGAGCTCAGAACATGCTAACCTAAAATGTAGCACCTTAGCATATTATTGTTTTGTTTTTTCTTAGCATATTATTTTAAACTGAAGGAATTTGAGAAAAAAGCAGAAGCAGGAAGGCCACTCCAATGTTCCCCAGACCCTTCTTCCCTGAAGCAGATCATAAGACCATTATGTAAGAACTCCCCTTTTGTATCCAGAAGAAAAGAGCTTCCTTACCTCCAAAGACACTGACACCAAGAATCAGAATGAAAAAGCTTTACTAAGTTTGCCCCAATTTATTATTATAAGAGCATCCTCTTTGCCCTATCATATTTCTGCATAACTGTCCACTTTTCACCAAACCTGTTATTAAAAAAAAAAAAAAAAAAACCTCAAGTGTTACTGTGTCTTTGGGCCTTTGTTTTCTTATGAAGCCTTCCCTGTCAATAATTGTAATGCTTTTGTCTTGTTGATCAAGTAAGTTTACATTAAGTAAATTTAATGTTTTTGTCATGTGAATCTGTCTTTTGTT
>PVJO010001148.1:90197-186636 GCA_004026905.1 Hystrix cristata
TTGTTTTTGCATCGAACCTGGTCTCTCTTGTCGTTCTTGGGCACCGCTCACCCTTGTGCCGGCTAAGTTGGGGGAGGTTTTTTGGCCTCAACACTTACAGGGCCTTGGCTATGAACAAGAAAGAGTAAAGAAAAAATATTTCCCTCCCCTATAGCCTAAGGCTCATAGATGGCTTGACATGGCACTGCTGTGTCTCCCTCACCTCACCTTGGTCCTGATCCTATTACAAAGTGTAAAGTATTTGTTAGCTAGCTTTGTATAGAAAAGTTGAGGATAAGGAATATAAACCAATCATATATGCTTCCTTGGCTTTGTTTTTCAAACTTGGAACACTAAGTGCTAGGGCCACAAAATAAACTCCTGTTTGGTTCTTTCTCACAATTCATATCTTTGTATGGAATTTCTCATTTATAATCTGTATTGTCTTCCTTAAACCATTGATTTGTTTCTCTGTATTCTCTTGGAATTCATTGGTATTATTTGTTTTGTTTGTTCGTGACAGGATTTTCCTATGTAGTCCAGACTGGCCTTGAACTATGTATCCCAGGTTGGCTTTGTACTCACTGCAATCCTGCCTCAGCCTGCCAAGTGCTGAGATTATAGGCATGTGCCACCAGGCCCAGCTATCACTAGTTTTTTAGAAACCATTTTCTGAATTCTTTATCTAATGTGTGTGTGTGTTTTTTGGGTGGGGAGGCTGGGATTGAACTCAGGGCCTTGTGCTTGCAAAGCAAGCACTCTAACCACTGAGCTAAATCCCCAGCCCCTATCTAATGTTTTATATGATTCAATTCTCTGGAGTCAGTTGCTATAGAATTATGAACTTTTGGAGTCATAAATTGCCTTTTTATTTTGTGGCGGGACCCCTACCATAAGCTCACAGCCAATGGCGATTGCAGGCAGCCACACTCAGACATACAGGCAGTTTGCATTTTTTTAAAACAATTGGAGGAATGTGTGAATACATGCTGAACTTTGAGCCTTACTTGAAAGAAGGTAAATAACAGGACTAGCTGAAATAACTGGACATGCTCTGTACTTCTCCCCTTGGAATAAAGTAACCACATTCCTAGGCAAAGTAGGTGAAATTGTAACCAATGTAACCAACCAATACCTGTTTTCTAATAAGGTAAAAAGTAATGTATCCAAACAATCAGTTTAGTCTATACTTCAAGATCTTAGTAGACCCCCAGCAGGGCGGAGTTTCACAAATAAATACTGCTCTCTTTTCCAGGTTCAGGCTTTGGACTTAGTCCCCTGAGCCTATGCTGGCATAAATAAAAGAGCTGTTTTCTTGTGGCCAGCGTGGTGCCTCTTTTGCTCTGCTTTGGTCTCCTCTCCTGCAACAATTTCCCTGCGCTTATGTGTTGAAATTTGCACAGTGTGGTTTTAGAGATATCTTTATACGAGGGCCTTTTAAGGGAACAGCTCGTTATTGATGATGTGTTCTGAAATACTCGATTATCATGAAGTGTGGAGTGTATTTCCAAATGGATGTCACAGAATAGTTTCCCTGTTGCTCTACATACTTTGTTGGAGCCTGCTTTCTCTATAGGTATCACATTAGTGGGGTCCTTCTCTTGGACCAGGAAATTGTAGATACTAGAGTATATATAAGCTGTATCCTCTGTGATTACTACTGTAGTCTGGTCAATAGTGTACATTCTGAAAGGACGTGGGAGTGATATTTGCTGAGGCCCCTCATAAGTGCAGTTTCATATGTGCAAAAACACAGTCTTTGTGTTCTCTTTTTTTTTTTTTTTGCCGTCGGCTTGATGTCCATGATCAGATCTTCAGCTTTTCTTCTCTCCAGCCATGTGTCTACTTTGATTCTGGTCATTGGCTTGGAGGTTTTATCTCCCCTGTTCTTTAAATCAAAGTGTTTACTGAAGTTTGAGTGGGGGACTGGGTTGTGCATGGAACCAAGTTCAGCTGTTTCTTAACTGTGCTCAGAGTATAGCTCAGGAACAGCATGTTCATTCAAAGTACTTGAAGTGTTATGCTTGATGCCCAGCGCCATGTAGAAAGAGTGTAATGAATAGTAGTAACAACAACAAATAACAGTGATCTAGATACAGCAAGGGGATAAAAACCAAGTACCAATTGTGACATCCTAACGACATCCACAGAAATGTTAAAAGCAGAAATAATACATTTTAAACTGTGACAAAAGTGTAGTTAATTAAGCAAAGAAAATAGGAGGAGAGAAGCAAAAAGGAAGGAAAAAAAAAAAAACAGTTTTTCTGAGCCAGGGTCTTGATATGTAGTTCAGACTGGCCTTGAACTCACTCCATGGCCCAGGCTGGCTTCCAACTTGTGGCAATCCTGCCTCTCCTGAGTGCTAGGAATATAGGTATGGTTCACCACACACAGCTAAGAGAATTCAGACTATTCAAGAAAGCAAACAAGAAGAAATCAGGAGAAAGGTAGAAGTGAGGGCAAGAAAAATTTTTAAAGAGCTCAGAATATTGTCACATGCCTGCATTTCCAACCACCTAAGAGGCAAAGGCAGGAAGACCCTTAATTCAAGACCATCATGGACAACCATGACAGACCCTGTCTCAAAACAATAAATTAAAAAGACTTGATAGCTCAGTTGCAGCCCAGAATAATCATTACTCTCAATCCTCTCTCTGCCCCCCTAAAATTCAAAAATTTGAAAAAGAATCAAATACAATGAAAAGAAAAAAAAAGAATTTGACTATTAGAAGAAAACAGAAAAGGTAATAAGAATAAAAAAGTTTAATGTATATGTGAACTAATAAACAAATTAGTGAAAATTAATGAATGGTCTCCTCTATGGCGGTCGAACGTGGACAAGAGTGGATATTCCCTACATCTGCCAACCTGTACTTCTTTCCACATCTTCTTAGGCTACACACACTTCAAGGAAAGCAAGACTGGGGGTTATTTACACCTTCTCCATGTCGTGCTGTCCACTTGACTGCCAGTTGGAGGGGTTTGGGACTGGAGCTGATTGGAGTGACTCTCAGCTTTACTGTTCATCAAATTCAGCTTTGCACAAGACAGGAAGTTTCATTGGCAGGAGTTTGCTCTAGACAGATTAGTTCAGTGAACTCTAAGAGACAGGTTGATGACAACCTCTGTTATGTTTTTGGGCTTCTGCTGCCCTTTGAGAAGCCAACTCAGAGGCCAAGGCAACCAGTCGCCCTAAGTGGAACAGTACAGAGGTCCCATGAAATCTACCACCTGCAGCTATTGACTTTCCATGGCCCAGTCCCTGTATACAGTCAAATTTGTCTACTAAGCCTCCAGATCCTCTCCAGCTGCCTCTTGAGTCATCAGTCTTAAAGGGCTAGTGAGTTCCATTCCCTTTTATGACTCAGACCCAAATTCTACTGTGTGTATTCTTCAATGGGCTTACTTTAGTACCAGTTCCCTGGAATCACACTGGGCTGCAAGGTAGCGACCAACCAGAAAAGTGGGGAAATATTTGCTGTACTTTCCATGGGAAAGGAAAATTTTGGGGTGTTTCTCAAAGCAGCAGGCTTGGACATGACCTTCACAAGATGGCTCCTTGCCTATTTTCTCCGAGCCTGTAATAATTTCCATTATTTCAGCACTAGATGGCACCCTAAGTCCAAATTTGCCTTGAGTCCATTGTTAGTATGTTGTCACTTTCAGCAAGGGGTGCAGGGATGGGAGATGGGAATCCTAGCCCAAGTTCGTCCCAAGTCTGGAACTGGTGTATTGGTCTGCTGTTTGCACATGAACTAGGAGAGTGCCTAATAAAGGTAGTCCATCCCTCCAAGCCTCTCTCTGTTGGGCTGGGGTATCCCCAAATGCCTCGTCAGTTACTGGCCTAGAGTTAAACACAAATTTTGCTCAGCTCAGGTCAGAATTGCCATGCAGAGACCAGCCCTAGATTCCTATGCCATGCCTACAGGCACCAACCCTGAATACTGTATCGTACTCTGAGCTTCGGTCCACCAAGGCCAGCACAGTACCAGAGTAAGACCAAGACCCACATGCTATGAGCTGCCTACTAGTTTCAAGGTAGCCTCTGACCTTGACCCCATCCTGTCTTTGACCCACCTAACCCAGTTTTAGCAAGAATCCGGCAAAGTCAGTTTAGCAATTATCCCTCTCTCTCCTGACATTTGGTCAAATTTCTCATCCCTCACCTTTGAAGCATAAGGTTTTAGCCTTTAGCAAGAATCTACTTAGGTCAGTTTAACAAAAATCCTCCTATCTTTGATCTCTCTTTTCATCAATTTCCACCTAATAACCCCTCACCCTGTCTTTTGCTTATAAATCCCCAGATGTCTGCTGTATGGAGAGTTGTGTCTGACCGTTCCTCCCTATTGCATTACCCCTACTATGATAGTCTTGACTAGTCTTCCTCACTGTGTTCAGAAGTGTCAGGATAGCTTTGTCTTAAACAGTTTTAGAACCTTGTAGGGAAGGAAAAGTAGGTATTTCTCTGTCAATTCCAAAAGATAGACTAACAAAAGAAAATCACACAAGAAATGGAGACCCAAAGAAACAGTTAATTCTGTTTCTCATAGTAGGTTTGATGGAGAGTGGGCTGTCATGGTAGGTGAACCAAGGGTTATGATCTAGTAGCAGTGAGTTAGGAGAAACGTACTAGGAGCTCTTTGTCTAGATCACTTTCTTGTGTTTCTTCATCTTCACAGAGAAGAATGTTCCTTTTTCTCCACTGTTAATCCAAAGTCAGAAACTCCAAATGTAAATGGGACCGAGGATCTAAGGGATGGAAATTCAGGAAACACAAATTCAGATTGCTCTAAATCAGTGTTTCAAAGCAGGCAGGGAAAGTGGGAGCTTATACTGAGCAAATAATATTTGTTTATTTAGTGTGGTACTAGGGATTGAATCCATGGTCTGTGCACTGAACTACGATCCCGACCCCACCCCTATCTCCACTGATATTTTTTGTTTTGAGAGAGAGTCTCCATAAGTCACTAAGTTGCCTAGGCTGGGCTTGAACTTGTGATTCTTCTGCCTCCAGAGTGCTGTGATTGCAGGCATGTACCACCATCCCCGGCACAATGTTGATTATAAGGCACTAATAATTCTTTTGTGGGGAGGCTTTCTATTGGAGTTGAGAATAGGTGCTGTGTGGCAGGGCTACAAAAGAATGTATATATACTCAGTAAAAATATCCATAAAAGAGTCTGACAGCCTGTTGATACATATCTTGAGTCTCTGGGCATAATATAATTTGTTCTGCATGCTTGCAGTAAGAATATAACCAAAGTTCATATTCATAGGCAGCAGCTAAAATCATGCCTAAGTCCTGTTTCCTAATAGCCATGTGACCTATACTCTTTCAGTATTGTCTTTGTCATAATTTTTCCTTTTATTTCCATATGAGAAGGGAACATCTTACATTTTTACCAGAGTCCTAGGCTAGAAGCTTGACTCTGGGGATTCCAATAAATCAGTTCTGGCCACTCATCACCAAAAACTAAACAGAAAAAATAATGACAAAAAGCAAGAAAGGAACTATAATAAGTATAGCTGTTATGGTTTGTGTCTAGATGTCCCCCCAAAGCCTCATGTGGTAAGAGCTAGCTGGATCTAGAGTGTGTGATTACTAAATTAGTCCACTGATCTGTTTGGCATGGTTCTGCTGGGATCAAGGATGTGACCCTAGGATCAAAGGTATTAGGATTAAGGGTAGGAGTACTGCCCACCCTAAAGCCAGTTAGCCTGGATAAAATATAAAATACAGGAAGAAGCTAGTTAGCCCCTTCTTGCTTGCATCCCTTGCTTACCTGGCTGACTTCTGCCTGTCTGCCATGCCACCCTGCCTTGGACCCAGCTGATTGTGCACTGAAACCTCTACAAACTGTGAGCTAAATAAACCTTTCTTCCCCTGACTTTGGGTGTTAGATATTTTGTCTCAGCAATGAGAAGTAACTAAGACAATAACTATGCGCACTGGGAGGGCAAGGGGACCCGTCTTCTTAGCTGGGAGGTGGATAAAGGGGGACAAGAAGTATGCGTAATTAGTCTTGGTCAAAGTGTGGTCTGCTTGATCACTGTCAAGTAATAAGAATGTTTCTGTTACCTAGTAGGGTAGTTTCAACTCTACTCACAGGATGTTTATACATCACATTTGTTGTTCCTGGAATCCAAGGTAACTGCTGTAGAGAATGACTTAGATAAAGGGCAAGTCAGAATGAAGGTAGAAATACTAAAGTTTTTATCTGAAGGTTTTTATCCTTAAGTTTTAGTTACCAGCTGGGCATCTACAGGCCGAGGTGAAATCAGTACTTTTTAGCAAAAACAGCCTATAAATCCTTGTTACATGAGGGTCTTACGACTTCAGAGAAAGTTCAGGTAAGTTCATCCTGCTTCGGTGGGCCAGGGTGTAGAGAAAGTGAGAGTGATTTTTATTTTTCTGCCGTTTTCTCAAATGCCAAGATTCCTTTTTTGGGGGTTAGTGTGTGTCCTGAACACTATCATTCTTTTTAATCTCTGTTCTTAGTATCTACTATGTTCAAACAACTAGAATTCATTTCCTGCTCTCAATTTCTTTTCTCCATGCTGTATTTTTAAGAATATATTCAGGAAATATCAAAGGTACTTTGTATCAAAGCATAACATACATTTTTAGCATTTTACAGTCGTTTTCCTCTGACAGAAATTGGTGGCCCACATTGGTTGTGTCAAGAACTCATAAATGCAATATTCACTGCCTCCCTTGAAATCCTTTATCTAAATATTCCTAAAATCTTGTAGGAAATCAGTTGTATCTTAGAAAAATGAAAAATATCAGTTTACTCTTTCTGTAAATCTAGTAGAAATCTTGAGCAATATATATGAAAATTTGAAGCTGAATATAACAAGATTTCTTCACTTGATAATAATCCCGGGAAGTAGGCTAAGGAGAAGGCGACAACTCAGAAAGGGAGGAGAATAAAGGGAGTGCTGAGGAAAGGAGAAAAACAAGTGCTTTGGAAAGACAGAAAAAAGATCAGGGACACCAGGGTCTGCTGCCAGGTGGAGCAGAAGCCAGGCTTCCTTCTCGCTTATCTGTAGGGGTCATGTGCCTGTATCGCTGAGTGCTCTGAACCAAATCCTGAGGACCAACTTGCCTAGGCCGCCGCCATTCTGGAGCGTGGCGCTCTGGGGCATTCTTCTCAAAGCAAAATCTTTCACCTTTCCAACTCCAAGGCTGCAAAGGCTGGAGTTCTGCTGTTTCCTGGGATGTTCTCGGGCCACCTTTTCTTTCATCTTCTTCTGAAATACCTGGTTTTTTCTTGCTGGTTTTTTCAGTAACCAATCTCTCCTTCATTCTATCTTTGCAGGCCACAACTTTACTGGAGCTTCCTTTATGCTCAAACTCACAACATTTTGAATCATTCTGCTGGGCTGCTTGCTCTTGGTTTTCAACATATATCTGGCTAAAAGCCCCCAACAATAGCCATGCCACCGCCTCAACATTAGACTGCCTTGAAATTTCTTTTGCAAGATTAATTAATCTGCTGCCCTTAATCTCAGTCTCAGGCAAAGTCTCTGGACACAAGCAAAATTCAGACAAACTTTCTGCCAAGCCATAACATACATGGTCTGGAGCCCAACAACCAATGCAGTCCTTCTTCCCAGCAGAAACCTTCCAAGCCTGGTCTGTACTGGCAGATTTCCTCTCAGCATTCTGATCTTCTGAGCTCTCACCAGAATCTCCCGCTATTAACCTACGAATGTTTTCCAGGGCATCTTTTGTAGGTGACATTTCCAAATCTTTCCTAACTCTTCCCCTTCCCACAAGCCAGCTCCAAAGGCTCCTGAACCACATGGTCAAGTATAGTCCCAGCAACGACCCCACTTCTCTGGTACCAAATTCTGTGTTAGTTACTTTTCTCTCGTTGCTGGGACAGAATACCCGACACCCAAAGTTAGGGGAAGAAAGGTTTATTTGGCTCACAGTTCGTAGAGGTTTCCACAGTCAGCTGGGTCTGAGGCAGGGTGGCATGGCAGACAGGCAGAAGTCAGCAAGGTAGGCAAGGAATACAAGCAAGTGATGCAAGCAAGCAGCTAACCAGCTTCTTCCTGTATTTTATATTTTATCCAGGCTACCTGTCTTTAGGGTGGGGAGCGCTCCCACCCTTAATCCTAATACCCTTAATCTTAGTGTCACACCCCTGCTCCCACTCTAGATCCAGCTACCTCTAACCACATGAGGCTTTGGGGGGACATTTAGACACACACCATAACACTGAATATAACAAGATTGCTTCACTTGATAATAATCCCGAGGAGTGGGCTAAGGAGAGGGTGACAACTCAAAAAGGGAGGAGAATAAAGGGAGTACTGAGGAAAGGAGAAAAACAAGTGCTTTGGAAAGACAGAAAAAAAGATCAAGTTAAAGCTGTTGAAGGAGACAGAAGAGATCTTTTGGGAAGATTTCACAAAACAGAGCTGCACATCTTTTTTTTTTTTAAGGATGATAATGATGATGTCAACAATTAACCTTGGTTAATTAGGTGCTGTGTTGTGGTGGTCTGAGCCTAGATTGAGGAATGATTTTGGAAAGGCAGTGTGAATCCAGGTTATGTAAAGTCTTGAGTAATACCCAGCGACCCAGCAGTAGATATAAAAATCCTAGCAGATCTTGGCTCACAAAAATTACCAGACGAGTCACTTTATATTCTCACATGCCCTGCATTCCTGTCTTCTCAGACTAGTGTTTTCATATTCTCAACCATTATAGGCAGCCCCCTCTTAACCACATCCCTACAATGAGTTTAGTTGCCTGTTAACAATCTCATTTTACACAAATAATAATCCAAAAAAATACACAATATACTGTGTATATCAATACCACACTTTTACAAAAGTAGAAGAAAAAGTGTAGTAAAAGGGTTTTCTTTTCAAGTTGGTGGTAGTGTCAGATTTCTTCAGTGAATCAATTTTCTTAACCCAAAACTCATTCTGACCCTGTTTTCCAAAAGTTTCCAATTTGATTCCACCTTCAGTTACTTCTTCCACTACTCCCATGTCCCTCACTCCTACCCTCCATGGTTCTTTTTCTTCATTTGGATGGTAGCAGCATATTAATTGCCTCAAAGTCAGCTATTCTAGGATTCATCAACAACTCAATAACTGAAACCTCTTATCTTGAATCCTTCCTGCTACACAAAGGAATAATATATTTAAATCAACGATTCTCTGATAAAATCTTCTCTAGACAATTTATAAATGTGCTAAATAAGACTGATTCTAACACTGATTATTAAGAAATCAACCCTTCAAACTTCTCATTTATCTCTTCTATTTATTTCTTTTCTCCAGTCCATATTTAAATTTTTGACAATGTGTTACATTTTCACGCTGAGATAAGTAACTGAAACAAAGAAGGTTTCCTTTGACTAACAGTGTGAAAAGTTTTAGTCCATGTCCAGTCAGTAAGCAGTGAATAAGCAGAGCGAGAGAGCATGGGGGGCTTTTCCCTTCTTCCACTTTTGTTCCATCTAGGCCCCCACCCTGTAAGATGGTGCTGCTCACATTCAAGGCAGGTCTCTTCTTCACTTTGCTTTCCCACGAACCAGTGATCTCTGGAAACATGCTCACTCACACATCCAATCAATTTGACAATCAAGATTAACCTTCACATACAAATTCCCACTCCCTTCCCTGTCATATTTCCATAGTACATTTTTAGGAAAAATTGTAATTCTTAGTCCCCTTTATCTTCATTTTCTCCTTCAAAGAATTCCAATAACAAGGATAATTTTATTTTCTAAAACACCACCAATGCACTGTTTTTCTATTTGCCAGTCTTATTGTTTATGAAACCCACTAGTTGTATTAGAAAGTTAAAAATTAAGGCAGATTACCTCTCTGAGAGTCATTTTCCCTAACTGTGATAAAGCCCACCTGACAGGCCTTTTTGTTGGTTGATGAATTCCTATGAGTGAATCCTGTTAACACATAGCCAGCAAATGACAATCAGTCTTGGTTCTGCTCCAGCCAGCTCACGGGGGCTTCCTTTTCAGTATGTCGCCACCAATCCTATGAAACTGGCTTAGGTACATCCACAGCTATCACAGATTATGCCAGCACTCTAGCCAGCAGTAGTTTAATATCACCCATAAATGCCTTCACAATTCCCAGGTGGATGGCTCACTTTCCTTTTTCTTCCTTGAATCTTTTTGTTAACAACGTAGGGTAGTACATACTTACAAGCATTAATTTTGTCCATCCAACTTGAAACATTTTAGGTCTGCATCACTATATGATACAGTATCTCACATATATCCATTTCAGATTATCATGTATTCATTCAACAAATATTTTTGAGCATCTACTCTCAACCAAGTACCTCTAAGATATAGATAGTATTGACTAAAACTGCCAAAGTGTCTTCTTCTCAGTATGGTTACATTCTGGAAAATAAAGTATGTGGATTAAGAACTGGAGCTATTTAGATAAAGTGAGTATAGAAGGCATTTCAATGAGGTAACAAACAGAATGAAGAAAACAGTGAGTGAGCAGGTTATGCTGATTTTGCTCATATGGGGAGGCAGTCAAGGAAGGACAAAGGGCAAAGTATAGTGGAAATCTATGAGGTAACCAAAGGTAACATCAAGGATGACCTTGCTATTATTGTGTTACTCTCTGAGGAGTTCCCCCCAAAGAGGAAATGTGGACCTCAACTGGCTGCAGGGAGGTTTTTGATTTAACATTGCAGAAAATATCTTCAGGACACACCAGTGAGATGCATTTATTAGGCAGAATCAAAGAAGTACACACTGAAAAGTGCAGGCACTTGAGTGGTTAGGTAGAGTTAGTGGGGGTTTTTCTGTGGTCTTGGGATATCCTCATTATGCCTGATCTAGGATCTAAGATGTTCATCTTTTGAGTTACTTACCATTTACGTAGTGTCTGGTCAGTTACCCATTAGTGGCAAAAACTGACATTATCAACATGGTTCAGATGAAAACTACTTTCATATGTTTAAAGTTTAGAGGCATGGTATCCAATTAATAGTGCCGTTTCTTCCTGCAAGGAAGTCTGTGAAACTTGTGGATTTATAGTATTGGAAGAAAAACACAGACCCTATTTATAGATTTATATTATGTTTAAGACCCTTAGGAAGTCAGGAATGAGGAGTCTGGAAATAAAACAGGCGTAGGGGTATAAAGACATTGTAACTTTGGATAAATCTGATTAAAGCTCCAATTTTCTCAAAATTACAATATTCTTGTCTCCCTTTTACCTATCTTTATTTCTTACAGCCTACCTCACTTCAAATGTCCCGCTCTAAAATGCATGTTGAAGTTTAATTATCATTGGGATAGCCAGCTGTCTGGGAGGCTGAGTCAGGAAGATGCAAGTTTCAGGCCAGCCTAGGCAACTGAGTGAGACCGTGACTCAAAATTTTGAAAATAATAATAATAATTTTTTTAAAGGCTGCCAATGTAGCTCAATGGTAGAGCACCTCTGGGTTTGATCCCCAGTACTGTAAAACATCACAGTGTGGTAGGTCATAAGGACACTGCCCTCTCAGGAGTGGATTCAGGACATTACCTCAAGGGTGGGTTAACGGAATATGGCTTTATTATGAAAATGATTTGGGCTGGGGATTTAGCTCAGTGGTTAGAGTGCTTGCCTCATAAGCACAAGGCCCTGAGTTCAATCCCCAGCACCAAAAAAAGAAAGACCAAAAAAAAAAGTGATTTTGCCTTCTCTGGTTTAAAAATGAGCAAGAGTCTACACTGATTTTCATATTTATTTTAACAGATAAGTAAACAAAAGCATTGTAAATCATTGTCCTAGAGTCCTGGGTGGAATTCTGAGAAAGGACCAAGAAGTAGGAGCGGCAGGAGACATTAGGAAATACAAGAGCACAGAAAGATCCATATCTGAAGAATCTGAGCACAAATACCTACTTTCCAATTTTTCCTTACTTTATTTAAAATTGGGGAAGGAGAGAAGAGGATGAGACAGCAGCTTAAAACAAATTGCTCCAATCAGTTCAACACTTTTTTAATGTAGAAGTAGTTTGGGGGAGCTGCATGTGATCAGAGAAGACAGCAAATGCCTTCTGAGAACCATTCCCCAAAGGCAGCACCTTTCAAAAAATGATTTACAAAAACAGCTGAGATACATTTTCAAAATTCGCCACGTGCAAATGTGTACTACAATTTTAGTAAATTTACTGGGTAGTGCCACCTTCACCATGAATCAATTTTAGAACACAGTAAAATTCCCGGTGGCTATTTCTGTTTAATCCCCATTTTTACCCCCAACTGAAGTAACAACTAGTTTTTCTGTCTCTACAGATAAGACTCCATTTCATATAACAGAATCTCACACTGCACGGTCTCTCTCTGGCTTCTTTCATACTGCTTTTAAGGTTCATTCATGTCATAGCATGAAAATAGTGTTCTCCTTTTTACTGCTGAACACTATTCCGTTGTATGGATAAATCTCTCTTGCCTAACCATTTACTAGTTGAATGACATTTAGTGTTTTTTCAATTTGGGGCCATTATGAATAATGCTGTGGATATTCACAAGTTTTTGTGTGAATATAATTTCATTTCTCTTGGCTAGATTTCTAGGAATAGAGTTGCTGGGTTACAGGGTAATTTAACTTTTTGAGAAATTGACTGTTCTCCATATTATATTCCCACAAACCATGTATGAAGGTTCCTGTTTTTCTACATCGTTATCAGCATTTGTTACTATTTGTCTTATTATAACCATTCTAGTATGCATAAGATGTTTTGATTTATACTTTCCTAATGAAAATTATACTAGCATCTTTTTATGTACTTTTTAGTCATTCATATATCTTCCTTCGTGAACTATCTGTTCATATTTTAGGCCCACTTCTTAAGTGAGTTGTTTATTCTCAAGCCAAAAGAGTTCTTTGTAAATTCTAGATATATGTCCTTTATCGAGTTTGGATGTTACAAATATTTATTCCCAGGTGGTGACAGGCTCTTTTGCTAATGATTAGACAATTATTCTTAAAGTTCTAGGATTTCTTCCTTTAGACATGTATTTCACTGATCCTCAATACTGACTTATGAATTAAAATTATCTGGGGAACTTTAAAAATTATCTTTGCTTGTCTTTTCTGAAGATTCTCATTTAATTCACCACTGTGCCCATTCTTTCAATGTTACTGTAAAACTCCGTTAGTGATCCTAACATATAGCCAGGATTGGAAGCCACCATGTTAGAGAATGTACTCAACCAATAATGAGAGGCATAGTGAAGAGGATAAAAGTATGAGGTTTGTATGATATTTTCCATTCCCACCAATCCATACCCCAGGTTCTTGGTTAACCACAGACATTAAGACCAGGTTGCTCCTCCTTTGAATACCTCCCTGTGTGCCAAGTCCTGTGTGAGATACTTACATGTATATTATTATACAGGGAGTAAAAATATCCTCCCTTCTACTCATGCTAGGTTAGTAAGAATCCAATCAAATATTTTTCTCCTGCTAATCTGAATTTGAAAAGAAGGGAGAAGTGTTTACCTTCCTCTGTCTGTAGGGCCCTGTAAACAGAGATCCAGGAGCAGTTGACTTTGGTAAGAATTCTTACCTTTCACCAGCTTTTCTCATTTTTTGCAGGATCTGCAGGTCTGAAGTGAGTGAAGCATCTCAGCCGACCCTCCAGGTAATAAGAAAGTGTAGGAAAGGAAAAACATATTCTTTAACCCTCTTAGGGTCTCTGGCTTGGTCTGAAAAGGAAAGTGAAAGGGTAACTGTGAAAAGTATACAAATTTAATACAAATTTTATGTTACAGGGGAGACTTAAGGAAACAAAGACCTAAAAAACAGTTAACATGAGTTTTTAAAAATCGTTTTATATAGTTTTTAAATGTACAGTGGAAAGTCGTGCGCAAATGTAGGGAGAAAAGCATACAATCTAGGGCCAGGGATGCCGCTCGGTGACAAAATACTTGCCCAGCATGTAGAAGGCCCTGGTTTTGATCCCTTGCACTGCTCCCCAGGAAGTATAATCTAATGACATTAAAGTGGGGGAAACTTAGCAAGGCCTCTTTGTTCATATTCCTTTCCGTGCCCCCATGTCCTCATAGGTAAGAGTGCTTTTCCTCTAGCTATAGAGAAGGCATTTTTCATACGAGGATCTTATGACCTGCTTCAAAGAAGAATGTGGCAGAGTCACAGAAACGTTCCAACTTGTGATGTCTTTTCAAATTAGTTCAGATTATGATGTTCAGTATGCCAAGGTGGTATATATTGGGTAACATGTCCTAAACCCTGTCATTATAAAATTTAATTTTCTCAACAACTCTATGGGAGTAGATATGATGCCTGCTGTAGTACCTTAAAAAAGGAGATTGAGAGTGTCCAAGAAAATCAATTATAATATGCAATAAATAAGTTATTATGACAGAAAACTTGAACTCTGCATTCTGACTCTAAAACTCATATATCTACATCTCAGTTTCACAACCACAAGGCAGTGCTAAAGTTCAGTCAACAGTTCGTGTTATGTTCACCAGAACGTGTTGTCTCAGGTCTTAAGGCTTACAGAAGGAATAAGGTTCTTGAAGCGGAAAGGAAGACAACAGCTTCATGCAAATATCCTCAATAATTAATTCTCCAGAGCCTTTAAGATTGCTAAAACAGATTTCTTATGAGAAGCCAGTGCCTGTTAAAAGGGGGAAAAAAATGAGCTCCGGAAAAATTTTACATTTAAAAAATTCACCCCTTTAAAACTAGGCTAGTAGGAGTCAAGAGGGATCCATTAAAAGCTCTTTCTAACCCAGAGGAGGAAGACAGCCTGTATTAGGTAAAAGAGAACTAAGCAGATTCAGGGATAGCCTCCAAAAGACTTCTCCAAAGCCTCATCAAGAAAATGTCTAGGAGTTAAGGATGCTCCTTTCCTTTAGGTGTGGAGAGGGCACCGCTTGTGGGAGGAGCTGATGATCTGCTTCAGTGGAAGGTTAACCTCCCTACGCTTTATGACCCACTTCAGGGAGATCAGAGAGAAATACTCCTTCTTATGTGCTTTTCTCAAATTCTTTCAGCTTAAAATGTTCATTATGCCACGACTATATTTTGAGTTAGTGTGTTCTTACTGAGCCCCGTTGCTTGCCTTTTTTTTTTTTCATGCTGGGGATTGAACTCTCGGAGTGCTAAGCGACATCCAAGGCTCTTATTTTGAGACAGGATCCTGCCGACTGTCCCAGTTGGCCTCAAGCTTGTGATCCTCGTGGCTCAGCTTCTCAGAAAGCTGGGCTTACAGCTGGGTGCGTTCTCACCCCGTCTCACCACTGACTTTTTAAACTAGACGACCAGAAGAGAAAGCCAGCATAGAGCTGGTATGAAAAGAGAAAATAAGTCAGAAAGGACATTGCTTTAAATTTATGTATTTATTTATTTACAATGATGGGGATTAAATCCAGAGCCTCATATGTATTAGGCAAATGTTTTACCACCTAGTCACATCCTCAGCCTAAGAAGACATTACTTTAAAGAGAGCGAGAGAGAGAGATCCTCATGCAAGGTTTCCTAAACAATTACCTGATACCTACAAAAATTAAGATAAACTACTTCAGAGGGCCAAAAGGAAATATTGGATAAAGAAAAATAAGAAATTACAACAAGTACTGAAGAAATTACTTCTGTAAAATATCACATGTTTTAAGTGTGCTGTAGTATTTAAATTTAAATGCCTAGGAGAGAGTTTTTTTTTAATGTAAAGATTTTATGGATAAATTACTTTAGTATTAAAAAGATGGATCCAAGGCACTGCAACTAAGTAACTAGAGGGAAAGAGGAATTGGTTTCTTTTGTTCAGCTAACTCATCAGTTTGGGTAACTGATTTTCATCTCTGGTCTCATATTGAACAGACACATACAAATACACACACACACACACACACACACACTCTCTCTCTCTCTCTCTCTCTCCAGCCCCTCACCTTTCAGAGATTTTGATTTAGTTGGTTTGGGGTATAAATCTAGAAGTACTTTTAAAATCCTCCTCTTCTGCCCCCAGTGATTCTTTCGAGTTACCTTCAGGTGTGCAGCCAGGGTCAAGAATCATTGATAGACAGGGCTTGATGGTGCATGCTTATAATTCCAGCACTCCTGGAGTTTGAGGCAGGGTGACTGCAAGTCCAAGCCCAACCTGGGCAACTTAGTGACTTGGTGACCCTGTCTCACAATGAAAAAGTAAGTAAAAGGGTTGGGGATATAGTCCAGCACCAGCACTTCTTGGATTGAATCCTCAGTAATGCAAAAAAAGAAATAGAAAGATTATTGGTGGTACAGAATAAACTGTCTTTTTGGCATTGAACCTAAAGGGATTGAACCCAGAGCCTTCACAACAAGTCACATACCCAACTCTTTTGATTTTATTTTTATTTTCAGACAAGGTCTCACAAAATTACTAAGTTACACAGGCTGGAATCCATTGGGAGTTGGAGAAAGATGGTAGCCAAGATCCTCTGGTGATCAATCTTCTCTCCACAGATACGCCACGTTGAGCAGCTATTCATTCACCAAACTGCCCTCACAGGAGCCAAGGAAATTAGGTGAGAAACCACACAGTGTGCACTTTTATCATAGAAAAACTAAAAGACATGTTGAAGAAGGCAGCAAAGTGTTGCCTTTATCACCCCTCCTCCAACAAGCAGACTGGCTTAGAGAGAGAAAGCAGCTAGTTAGGGAAAGGAAAAAGAATTAAATCCAGATCTTAGACTTGAAATCCAGTATTTTATTTGGCCCACTACCCTGAAGCCCAGTGCTGGACAAGGTCCCAGGACCCGTACTGCCAGGGCTACCATCAGGCCAGTAGTTGCAGACTAAGCAACTAGACCTTCATTAGACCAAGTGGATGACTGTCTGCTGCTCCTCTCCCAAACACAGGCAGCAGCACAGGGAGCAAGACTCTACCCATTGTTATGTCCAGAGGTGGATTGTGAGCTGTTGCCCCGCTAGAAAATACGCTTCCCAGCGATCATAAACCCAGCTACAGTAAAGAAGTGAAGAAACTGAATTTAAATTAAGAGGAGATAATTTATTTAGAAGACAATTTATTTAAAAGTGGTGAAAAAGGGGGAAAGGGAGTGATAGATAGCTACTCGACCAGTAGGGAGCATTCAGAAGTGAAATACTCATGGGCCCTTCCTTGTAGCCCCTTTTAGTTTTTTCCTTGAGTCAGCCCTTGGAATCTGATTGGCTCTTGGGCTTATCTGTCACCTCTGCCTGGACTTCCCTCAGGCCTGTGACCTTTGCCTTTCAGGCAGAGGGCAAGTTTATGGGTGGGTGTCTTAGGGCCAGGTTAGGTAGATGTAAGGATCAAATAAAGAAGGAGTTTATGCTCTTTAAATTAATCAGATTACCTGGAGCCTTCCCGAAACCAGTCTCTTTGCCTTTGTCTCTTTAACTGTTGGAATCTAGCTGCCTTTATGTTTCTATTTGATTATAGCTATCTGGCTTTCAGAGTCTGTCTATAGAGGTTAAAATTGTTTATTAATTTTTAATAACGTCTTATGAGTCCTTTACCCTATCTTTTCCCTACCTCTGGGGACCCCTGTCCCTACATTCCCCTCTCTGAGAAAAACATGTAACTTCTGGGGAACCGGGCAAAGACTGATCTGACTTCTTCAAGCTGAATGGGGTCGTAGTTGGGGAGCAGTGGATAGGAATCTTCAGCAGGGAGGTTTTGTCTAATGGGCCCCGGTAGAAGATGTCTGGCACCTTTATAGTGGGTTTTGTCTGCATGACCACTTGGGGTTTGGCATCCTGGTATTCAGATGTCTTCTCCTATTAAGTTCCTGGCCAGTGCACCAAAATGTTATGTGTGGAGGTGAACTGTGAGCTGCTGCTCTGGTACAAAATGTAACTCCCAACAAGCATAAACCCAGCTACAGTAAAGCATTAAAGAAACCTAGTTTAAACTAAGAGAAGACAATTTATTTAGAAGACAACTTATTTAAAAGTGGTGAAAAAGGGGGAGACGGAATGAGAGATAGCTACTCGACGAGTAGGGAGCATTCGAAAATGAAATACTCCTGCCAGCTAATTTTCTACACTTCTCTTTTTTCCATTTTGAATTAAATGGTTGATTTCAATAATATGTTCACCATTAGTTTTTCTACCCAAAGATAAACTCTGCCTGTTGTCCGGCAAAATCCTTAATGTGGATAAACCCAACTGTCTGTTCCATTTACGTCTGCACAGTCAAATGTGGATGATGAAAGTCATACAACAGAGAAGATTGGCTCCACGTCACACTCACAATCATTGATCTCAATCCTGTTGTTTTCAACTGGGCAGTTCACTGTCTTGTCTCTTTGAGGCTGTTTCCTCGAACTTCTAAACCTCCCTGTCTCCTCTGTGTCTCTTCAAAATGCTGCACACTCCAAAGCTCCCCCTTTGCTCTACCAATTACCTCTGCCTTGCTTCATATTTGAAACAGACACAATTAAGGACACTCTCTCATCTTCCCACTGCTAAATATACAGACTTACCTCCACTGTGTTCATTTCCTTCCGTACTCCTCTTGTTACTCTTGCACAGATCTTTATTCCTAGGTGATTCTCTGTGTGTCATAATAATCTTGTGAATCACGTCCTGTCATTTCTTTTTCTAACTTTTTTTAAATGAAGAAAGTGATCTTGTTACAGTGTTTTCACTCTTCAATAGTTTGAATGCCTCTGAGCTGCTTGTATTCCCCTTTGGCCTGATTCCTTTGACTGAAAGTATCTAGGGGAGAGGAGAAAATCCATATCCTTATATCTCTCTAGATTAGCTGGGAGACTTGCTGTGTATAGGAATAAAACTATCCAGGGTCAGCCACTGCTGTTTATCTCATCTTCTTCCTCAGGCCTAAGTCTGTCATTCAGGAAACAGCTGCCACCTTCTTTTATTGTAACTGCCTGGTCTATGAGCATTGCAGTGTGGATGGTGGGGCTGGATCCTTGACAACATAAAGAGGAATAACATCCTGGCTCACTGAAAAGGAAAGGCTTGCCCTGATCCTTACCAGCTCTAGCATGTAGCCAAGTTCCTACACTACCCAATATTACCCAACACCCAGCAGGGATTTGGGTATGCCTCCTATTCGAGACATTTCTACAGCATTCAGGCTCGTCTAGGAAATGCAGGAAGGGGGTGTGGAAAACTAAGGAAGACCTCTCCAGCCTATGCCTTCTCCTGGTTTCTAGCCTTCATCTGCTCTGCCTAAACATTCCTCTCCCTCCGACACATTACATGCTCCATGACTCATTGCTTTTACAGTTGGAGTGTTGGTGGTGGCACACACCAAGTATTCTTTAGGGTCAGCACCATGTATACAGTTGAATGTTGGGTGAGAAGTCACATCTCATTCTACTTAGTGTCAGGGTTCAGTTCAGCACTCAGACAAATCACCAGGGCTGACAGCAGCTAGCCAGGCATGAAACATTATTGTCAGGGAGATTCGGACAGACCATCCTTGCAGGTAGAGAGATGGCCTGTTTGACATTTGGATCAGGGGGCCTTACATACAGCTTTTCCTGCACATAGGGCCTGCTCTTCACGCATGGGCTTTTCGTATGAGTGGGGTTTTGGCCCGCGTGGGTTGGGGAGCTGTCTTCCTGGAACTTTGTAACAGCCCAAAGGGGCACTTTCTTGGTAGAGGCCTGGAGGCCCACTTTCTTGGAACTTTGTACCGGCCAGAAGGGCCACTTTTCCCAGAAACCATGACTTGCTCAGGAGCAGGGAATGGATCAGCCTAACATTCCAGCCTTTTTGTTGTTGGTTTGGGGCGTCATTCTTTCTGGCTGCTTCCTGCTGAAAGAGGGCATCAGAAAAAAGGGCCTTAAATTGGCTTGGTTGGTATCAGTTGATAGTCACTGAGAAGCATCGGTTAACTGTCTGGTTGGTAAAGGTGCAGATTCTGTCTTGGAGGAAATCTGTGACGCAGCAAAGTAGACAGGGAGCAAAAAGCAAGATTCAAAAAATGGACATAAGTGGTCCCAAGAGTGGGACAAGCCACGGTACCTGATTGAAAAAGGAAGATAGATCCCACCTCCCTCCCTCCAGTTCTTGTCTTCTTTAGGTAATTCAGTCTCGGAGTTGTTGGGCCATGTTATGAACTACTCTGGCCTTATTGGTGTAGAAGCAACATTCCTCTTTTAAGAAGATGCATAGGCCACCGCTCTCTGCTGTTAACAGGTCTAGGCCTCTTCGGTTTTGTTTACCTCTGCCAGGGAGTCAAGTTGGTTTTGGGAGATTAATGACTGTTGCCACTATTCTATATAGGTCATCATTTATGGTTGTGGTCGATCGTGTTATCTGGGTAGCACTGTATGTTATGCGTGCCGTCCCTGTTGCTACTCCTGCTGTAATTCTCAATGCTGTGAGCAGGGAGATGAAGATGGGGGCCCTGTGAACCCTGACATTCTGGAAAACAGTAATAGGGAGCGTCTGGTTTTCAGGTATGATGAATGTTTGAGGTAGAGCCAAGACTGTGATACAGACTCCTGTCCAGTTGGTGGAGAGACATCAATATAGTGTGTCTCCACACTGGAAGAAGCTCCCATCAGGGGTACACAGAGGTTTAGGTGGGAGAAGTGTAATGTTGGCACAGTGTGAGATGTTAGGAGGGCTATTGGTCATGGGAATCATCCCGTTAGGTGAATGGTAACATTGTTGAGGGAATGTTGGGTTCTTAATGTTTTGGGCTATGGGGAGGGTTATTGTGGTGTTAGAGGGTTGTGTTAGGTTCCGGAGAGATGTTAAGATCTCGAGCGTGGTTAGAGTCGGAGAAGACGTAGAGCCGATCCAGCAGCTAGCAGTGAGGGGAGGGTTAGTGTGATTGAGCAGCACATGAAGGGAGGATATGTATGTGGCCCAGTTGATGAGGGGCATGTCCTGCCTATGTTTGGGTGGGGGGAGGTGTATAGGGCGCCAGGTGGGAGTGGGATTTTGGGCCTTTAGAATGGCTTTCCCAGCCTCGATAGCATGTTTTTTCCCCTTGTTCGAGTTGGATTTCTCTGTTTTGATCTTGGTATCCCCCACTGTCATGGTAACCCCAGTGGGTGGTGGGCGTAAAGCAAACTTTAGTGTGGTATCTCCCTCTGCATTGGATGGGGGGTCAGGGGCTATTATGGTGACCTCTAATCTCGTTTTACCGAAGAAGGAGCATCTCTTCTGGGGGAGTCAAGAGTCATAGCATTCGGAGGGTAGGTAGGTGTAAGAGGTGGAGCAGGAACAAGCGGGGAGGGGGAGGGCATTGCAGCAAGAGAGAGAGAGAGAAGAGAAAGACTGAGGTAAACAAGTGGACCTTCTTTGAGGAGAAGTCGGCTAGGGTTCCCTGAAGGAATTCGTCGAAGACCCATTCTCTGAGCTGTTCTGGTAAAGAAGGGGTAAAGGGTATTTCCTGTCTTAGAGTTTGGAGGAAAAGGCAATATTTGTGCCATAAGAGCATTATAAGTCTATTTTAGGGATAGGTCAAGGGTAGAGAATAGTTTTCTTTTGGCTTTTAGAGCAGGAGAAGGAACTTAATCCCCACCGTAGTAGACAAAGCCCCTGTAACACAAGAAGAGTGGAGAGAGCTACCCACAGTAGGACACATAACCAGAATAAGGGATGATGAAGATCTCGGATAGTGCGGGTATCACCCATTTGTTGGTGCCTTGTCCTCTTCTGTGATGCGTTTTAGTTTGGGAGATGTGGGACTCATCGGCAGGCACCAATATCGTCTGGGTGTGGGGTCAGGTGAGGAGTCAGGGTTGGATGACGAGTCCTCAGGGGAACCTGTAGGTCTTTTGGGTAGGGTTTCAGTTTGGTTAGGTGGATCCACGTTGGTATTCCTATGAGTTTAGCAGCTGTAGGGGTGGTGAGGATGACTAAATGTGGGGCTGTCCAGGTTGGTTGTAAAGGTTTGGGGTTAGAGTTTTTTAGATATGCCCAGTCTCCAGGCTGGGGTTGGTAAGTGACTGAAGTGTGGGGAATTAGCTCTGGGAGTGAGGAGTCAGAATATTCATGAATGAGGTGGACGCATGAGGGAGAGTGTGGGATAGTAGTTGGAGAGGGGATTAGGCAAGTCAGGAAGGGGTTAGAATAAGTAGGGTCTTCCGTACATGAGCTCGAAGGGACTAAAGAAAGAAGGACTTTTAGGAGTAGTTCCCAGATGGAGTAAAGCCATAGGGAGGAGATTTGGCCAAGATGTTTGTAGCTTTATGGAAAGTTTGGTGAGTTGTTTCTTAATGAGAGAGTTTGTTCTTTCTACCTTTCCAGAGGACTGTGGTCTATATGGAATGTGTAGTTTCCGTTTGATGGCTAGATGCTTGGCAAGCTGTTGAGTTATTTGAGAGACAAAAGCAGGACCGTTACCAGATTGTATGGAACGTGGTATGCCAAACCACGTATGATGGTATGATGCCAAACCAGGTATGATGTAGTGTGTGAGGATGTCCGCCATGTAGAGGCATCTTCTGGGTGGTGGGATAGGCCTCAATCCACCCCAAGAAGGTACAGACAAGAACTAGGGGGTATCTGAGCTTTTTGTGTCGTGGCATGTGGGTAAAATCAATCTGCCAGTCTTCCCCTGGTGTGTAACCTTGGGCCTGATGGGTGGGAAAAGAAGGTGGTTTATATTTTCCCTGAGGGGAAGTCTGAGAACAGAGGGAGCAGCTTTGGGTAATGACTTTTAAATGTTCCCCGATGTTTGGATTGGCTAGAAGAGGTTTTAGAAGGACTAGGAGAGGTTTATATCCTATGTGGTATGAGTCATGTATATCCTGGAGAAAGGAGTGTAGATTTGCCTCTGGGATATAGTATTTCCCTTGCCAGAGGTCCAGCCCTCTGGTAGTGTGGAGGTTTGGAGTGGTAGGGGAGTCTCCCCCATAGGAAGTGTTAAGGGTAATATCTCATGAGTAGAGTCTAGTAGTGCTGCTCTTTTTGCTTCTCTGTCAGCTTTGGTATTACCCTGGGTAATGATTATCTGTCTGGTGGCTTTTGCAGTGTATAAATCCTGCTTGGGTGGGTAGGGGAATGGCTGCTATTAGTTTCTGTATGTGTTGGGCATTTATGATGGGCATACCTTTTGTGGAAAGAAAGCCTCGCTCAGCCCATATGGAAGCATGTGAAAGGGCAATATGAAAAGCGTATTTTGAGTCTGTATAGATGTTGATGGTTTTTCCTCTTGCTAGGATGAGTGCTCTTGTTAGGGCCTTGACTTCTGCCTTTTGAGAGGAAGTCCCTTTGGGTAAGGGTTGGGCTTCAATAACCTCTTGTAGGGAGACAATTGCATATCCAGCACATCTCTCTCCTTCATGTATGAAGGGGCTGCCATCTATAAACCAGGTGTACTGAGGATCATTTAAAGGGCCTTCTTGGAGGTTAATAGGATGGGGAAGGAAATCTTCTAGCATCTCTCTGCACGAGTGGACCAGTGGTGGTTCAGTCACTGGGAGAGGTAGTAGAGTGGCTGGATTTAGGGGTGAGCAGGGCTTCATAGAGACAGATGAATCCTCTGTGAAGGTCGATTGGAAAAGGAGAGTTCGGGAGGGGGTGGCATACTTGAGGGCCTTATATGTTAGTAGATCCTCAAGGCAATGTGGGGAAAGGAAAGGACAGTCATGTGTTGTCCCATGGTTAGTTTCTTGCTTTCTTATGTTAATAGTGCTGCAGCCACTAGTGCTGTGAGGCATGGTGGCCAGCCCTTGCTGGTGTGTTCTAGCTGCTTCGAGAGATACGCTGTTGGCCTGAAGGAGGGGCCCTGTGTTTGCCCTAGAACCCCCAGAGCAATACCCTGTTTCTCTGTGACATAGAGCTGGAATGGCCTTTGGAGGTCTGGCAAGGTTAAGGCAGGGGCTTGAGTGAGGGCCTGTTTGAGGGTAGTGAATGGGGCAGTGATGGAACAGGTGGGGTCTAGAGACTCATGAAGGTTGCCATGAGCCGCCTCATATAATGGTTGGGCTAAGAGAGCAAAGTTGGGAACCCAGTGGCAGAGAAATCCTGCCATTCCCAGAAAAGAGAGGAGGTCAGCTTTGGTTGTTGGTGTTGGCAAATTCTGGATAAGGGATAAGCGGTCTGTAGTGATGTGTTTCTCAGTGGGACTAAGGTGGACCCCAAGAAAGGTGACTGAGGGGAGACATAATTGGGCCTTTTAAGGGTATACCCGATATATACACATTGTCCCAAGAAATTGAGAAGTTTGACAGTGTGAGTCTGACAGTCTTGTGCGGTCAGGCTGCAGAAGAGATCATCAACATACTGAAGGAGGAAACTGGGATGCAGGTCTAGTGACTCTAGATCGGAGGCGAGAGCTTGACCAAAGAAGTGGGGACTATCTCTGAGTCCTTGTGGGAGGGCTGTCCAGGTTAGTTGTTGGGAACAGAGGGTATCGGGGTCTGTCCAGGGAAAGGCAAATAGGTCTTGAGAGTCTGGATGTAAAGGGATTGTAAAGAAGGCGTCTTTAAGGTCTATGACTGAGAAATGGGAACTGTTTGTGAGGGTATGTGAGACAGGAGGGTGTAAGGGTTGGGGACTACTGGGTGGACAGGTCGGACAGCCATGTCGACTGTCCAGAGGTCTTGGACTAGACAGTATGTCCTATTAGGTTTTTTTACAGGCAGGATAGCGGTATTATAGGGAGAATTAGCAGGTCTGAGGAGGCCGTGGTGGAGAAGGTGAGTAATGATTGGTTTAAGCCCTTTTTGATGCTGGAGAGAAATGGGATATTGGGGAATGTTCAGGTATTGAGAGGTGTCCTGGAGGGTTATGCAGATGGGGGTGTGATGGGCAGCTATTGAAGGTTCTGAGATGTCCCAGACTACAGGGTCAAAGAGGGTAGAGGGTAGAGGTAGTTGGGAGGGAGCAGGGGAATCTTCAGGAGAGATAGGAGAAGGTTGAGGGAGGGAGGATGTTGGTCCCTTTGATGTGGGTTGGGGGGCTGTAAAAGATTAATGAATATATGACCTTAAAACTTTTTTATTTTGAAAAAATTATAAGCATATAGAAGAGTTGCAAATACAGTATAGAAAATTTGTACACACCCTGTATCTGGCTTACGTGCCACAGTGTTAACAATATCCTATGAAATCATAATATAATTATAAAATCCAAGAAATTAACATTTTAACAATTTTTTTGGGGGGGTGCTGGGGATTGAACTCAGGGCCTTGTGCTTGCACTGAGCTAAATCCTCAGCCACCCCCTCTTTCCCCCACAAACAATATTGACTAAGCTGTGATCTCATTTAAATTTCGTAAGTTTCTTCATTACCATTCTTTTTCCTAATCCAAGATGCACATTGCATTTAGTTGTCAAATTTTCTTTATCTCTTCTAATCTGTAATGTTTCATCAGTCTTCCTTTGTTCTTCATGGCCTTTGAAGAGTTCTTACAGGTTGTTTTTTTTTTTTTTTAGGTTCTTTGAATTTGTCTAATAGTCCATCATGCATTGTTAGATTGCAGTTATCATTTTGGGCAAAAAAAATCAGAAGGGAAATTGTGCTGTTTTCAGTGCATCATATCAGGAGGTGGTGGTGTTTGAAGAGTTTTTCTAATGTAAAGTTTCCATTTTTCTCTTTCCAGTTATTCAGTATCTTGAAGGGACGGGTCTTTCAGACTGTCCTATTTCCCATTATATTTTCCCCACTACATTTAGTATCCTTTGGGGGATTGTGATGGCCATGAGAATCCATGGGTAGATTTGTAAGAGTATGGAGCTTTAAAAGGAATACTAAACTTCTTAGTAATAAAACATTAGAGAACTGAATAATTAAACAAATAAGACAGTAACCATGTTTATACATGATTTTGTTCGGTATATTTTGATTTCACTGACTTTTATCTATAAGATAGTGATCCTTTATTCAGGATTCTTATTTGCCAAAAAATAGTATATGTGACCTCTTACTGACTTTTTTTCCTGTGCCTGGGCACTACTTGTGCCTTCACAGAGAGCTCAAACAGAAGACTAGATGTTGTTGACTTATATTCTCTGACCATTTATGCAGTTACATGAGATGGATGGAAAGAAAGCCATGTCTGCAGGAAACTATACTCAGTGAAATTTATCCCTTGTCTCTTTATTCATAATTGTGCTGAAACCTCTGCACCTAAGACTAGCTAAATTGAGCCAGTGATATTTCTTAACCAATTGTGAAGACATTATTGTGTATGTGTCTGTTTATCTGCGCCTATCTTCTTGAATTTATCTTTCTTGCCACTGTCATTGAAAAGCAAGTGGGCCCCCAGGAATTGCCCTGCTCCTCTGTGGGGGTCAAGGAGAAAACGTCTGCTATTTTGTATCTCTTCTGTCTCCTGCTTTGGAATGTTGGCTAAAGGCCCCCAAAGCCCATAGTCCATCTCTTTTTCCTAGTGTGCTCTTGTCAGCAGTTCTAGTACTTCTAAACCAGATAACATCAAAGGTTTTTACAATACAATGTTAAGACTCTAAGCTTTCTGGAAAGGAAGTTCTCTTTTGACTCCTGGTATTTACAGTCACTTTGATCTAAATTGAATTATTGTCTTGTGAAGTTTGTATCAAGATCAAACGTGTTCCCTTAATTCAGTGTTGTTAATATTATCTTTATGATTTCTTTGTTGCTAGATTTTTCAAAAGGCATTTGTGTGAAGAATCTGCAAAATCCTGATTTTCAGGAGACTCAATACACTTTTTTGTCATATAAAAACCAGGTTCATTTTTTGTTTTTTGTTTTGAGACAAGGTTTTGCTGTGTAGTTCAGGTTGGCCTTGAGCTCACTATTTAATCCAGGTTGGCCTGGAACTCATGGTGATCCTCCTGCTTCAGCCTCTGGAATATTGGGATTACAGGCATGTACTACCACACACAACTTTTTTGTGCTTTTGAAATTCAAAATATTCCGGTTGATTTTCATTGCTTATCACATCCCTTATTACTTTCATAATCTTCTACTTGTTTTACCTAAAGACAACTTTTAAAACATACACATTTGAAAGTACACATTTAAAATATTTTTTGATAGACAAAAGCTTTAAAACACGAATGAAATCATTCTAAGGGCACAGTTGTATGTGATAAACTTACTAATCACCAGGTGTCACTCTTGCTTCACACTATATAAAGCCATTTTCAACCAGAAAATGGAAAAGATGTAATGCTGGTTTTCAAGTGGTGAAACACTTTCGTCAGTAGGGAAGATTTATATTGTGTAATTAAGCAATAAGACATAAAATGGCATTCATCTTGATATTAGAAAGAAAGAAAAAAAAAAAAACCTTGACCGGCTTTAATTACCAAAAGAACAAGGTAACTGTTTAAAGCATGGGTCACCAAGAATGAAAGAAGTAGAACAGGGCTTACCTCATTGCTAATAATACAGAGTGGTTACTTCATAGGTTTAATTTATATTATTAAATTTATGATGGGATTTAAGTATTTTCTCCCAAGTTTTGTCAAAACTGATGACTTTGAAGGTAATTAAACACAAACTAGAAATTGTCATAAATATCTTTAAATGATCTTACCAAAGAGAGAGCAAGTGTTCACTTTTTTATTTTTATTTTATTTATTTATTTTTTTTTTGAGGGTGCTGGGGATCGAACTCAGGGCCTCGTGCTTGCTGGGCAAGT
Organism: Hystrix cristata; assembly: GCA_004026905.1. Classification (NCBI taxonomy): domain Eukaryota; kingdom Metazoa; phylum Chordata; class Mammalia; order Rodentia; family Hystricidae; genus Hystrix; species Hystrix cristata. Next base: position 117,743 of record PVJO010001148.1, read on the forward strand.
GCTGTACCACTTGAACTAAATCCCCAACCCCCTCACTTTTTTAAATGTCATTCTTTTGCACAGTTCATAAGGCAATTGGATTTCATAAATAAGACACAAATGTTAACTTAAGGATTTATACATGAAAATACATAATGTTAACATGTTATATTGCAGTCCATTTCTAATTCCTAGCATTTATTATGTATTCACTAGTACATGAACTGCTTAAGTAGTGTTTACATATTTTAACTTATTTAATTCTGTCAGTAAAACTATGAGGTGAATACTTGTCACTTCTCAGAAGAATTAAGTAAACTATAGTACCTAAATTCTTGTTTCCAAACCCATTAAGTGCTATGCCATCCAATAAAGTTTTACATACCAATGGACTTTTTAAGATGTATAGAAGAGAAATTGCCATATAATAATATATACAGTAGTTTAAAAGTTTTACAGTGGTTTTGCAAACTTTGTTATAGAGCAGAAAGTGGCAGGCTGGTAAAGAGGAGAATTCTTTTCACAACTGAGGGTGCATGCATTCTATGCCCAAAGCAAGGGAATGAGCGATCATACACTTAACTGAAGGTCGAATGCAAAGATGGAAAGCAGAATGGCTTTATCCTTCATTTGACTTCCAGAACACAGTAATTCTTCTATTGCAGGTATAATGAAATACCTGACATGATGAACTTATAAAGAGAAAAGGTTTCTTTTGCCCCACAGTTTTGGGAGTTCCAGTGCATCATCAATTGGCTCTGTTGCTTTTGGCCTATGGGAAGGCAGCATATTATGGAAGGAATAGGTGAGAGAGCAGAACTCATCTCATGGCCAGAAAGCAAAAGAGGAAAGAACCAGGGTATCAGGATTCCTGTCAGGGGCATGTGTCCAGTGACCTAAAACATACCATCAGGCCCTACCTCTTAAAGGTTCTGTCACCTGCCAGCAGTGCCTGGAAGAGCAAGCCTCTAACACGTGGTCTTCAGGGGACTTTCAGCATCCAAACTATACCAAGTAGATTTTCACCCTTTGCCAAGTATCAGAAAATCCTTGGAAATATGATCAGACTAGGAAGAAATACCTAAAAATATCAATACCAAAGCTCTTCCCCAAAATGGCCCATCCAGATAAGCTTACAGAGAGGTTCAGAGTTGATAGCCCTCACATGCTCTACCAAGGGCATGCCAGTAAGTATTACCAGGAAAGTTGCTACAAAATATAGTATAAGGACAACAGCTAACAGTAAACAGCAAGTTGGAGGAAACAGAGCTGTCCACCCAAAAAAAAAAAACTTTAAAAATAAACAATATATAATATCCCCTGAGAGATAAAATACTGCAACTATGAAACAAGGAAATGATTAAAAACTTTTGAGACAAAAAAGTTGTGGAAAGTAAAAATAGTAACAAGGGTAAAAAATTCAATAGCATATTAGAAAATAAAATTGAGGCAATCCTCCAGTAAGCAGAACAAATAATATAAAGGCATGAAAAACAATAAGGAAAAGATAAGAAAAATAGAAGACTAATCCAGGAAATCTAATGTCCAAATAATAGGAGTTCCAGGAAGAGAGGACAGGGAAACCTGAAGATGGGAATATTGAAGAGACCTGGAAATTGCTCAGCATAATGGATAAAAATTAGACCTGGAGTGCAGTGAGGGAATTGGCCAAAGTACTCACTGTGGGTGATCTGTTCAGCAAGCTGAGACCCCATTTTACTTCCTCCGTCAATGGAGAGCCTGCATCCAGGTTCAACTGCTCATAAGATCAGTGATTTCTGACCTTTGACAGAGGGAATGCTGTGCCTCCACACATACCCAGATCTCTGGGTATAAGCAGCTGATGTTCTGTAACTCCTGGGAAAGATGTCACCCCCAAACCAAACTAGGTAGTTCTCTCTCCTTGAATCTCAGCTTACTTTAGAGGCTTGCTTGGTCATAGAATCTATGGACATGACATGCTGGGATTTCCAAGGCTAAATCGTAATGATCCTTGCGACTTCAACTTGGGTCCCTTGGAATACTTGATCTTGGAACCTATTTGCCAAGCTAGAAAAATGAATAGGTAGCCCTGTGGAAGGGAACTGAACTCCCCTAAAAATTTCATCCCGGCTTCTAGACAACAGCTAGTACCAACTTGCTGGCCAATTGAGTGGGTCATCTTGGAGGGTGACTGACCAACTCCAATCAAGCCACAATAGCTGAAGCTGTGTAGAGATGATTTCTCTCTCTAGCAAATCCAGTCCAAGTTACAGGTTCATGAGCAAATTAAATGATCAGTGTTAATATGGTTTTCCTTTTTAAAATATGTTAATGTTGTATATTGCATTCGTAGATTTTTTTATATTGGACACATATTTTTGAAACAGATGCTTTTTTATCTTGATGTATTCCCAGAATTCAGACTCCTTACTGAGCTTAATCATGGGAAAAAATAGATTTTACAAACAATTTAAATAAAATGCATAAAAATATCTCACCTGTTTCTAAAAATTTCAGGCACATGAGTAAGATATCATAGCCAGGCATAGTGCTGCACACCTGTAATCCCAGCACTCAGGAGGCAGAGGCAGGACAGTCGCCGCAAGTTCGAGGCCAGCCTGGGCTACACAGTAAGATCAAGGCCAGCCTGAACTATAGTGAGACCTTGTCTCAAAAAAAAAAAAAAACAAAACATAGTCCAGAATGCTCCACTGACTATTTCCTTTTCTGAATGTAATCTCCAGTTTTTGCAAAAATGGAGAAACACAATGAGACTTCAAAGTTTCGAAAAAATGAAAAATAGGCACCCTGGTCCTTGCACTGAGCTACATCCCCAGCCTATGTTGTTGTTCGTTTGTTTTTTGAGACAGGGTCTCACTATATAGTTCACGCTGGCCTTCAACTCACTACGTAGCCCAAGCTGGCCTTTGGGGCTATTCTCCTGCCTCAGCCTCCAAAGTGTTGGGATTACAGGCATGCACCACACGCCCGGCTCCCCAGCCCTTAAAAACCTTTTTTTTAAGCGAGCAGTCACCCGCTTCGCACCTGGCGCCTGGCGGACGCAACTCGGGCTGCCCCGGCAGGCCGGTGAGCGTCTCGCTCCCCACCGGCAGGTGGGCACAGGGGCTGCCCTCAGCCTCTCGGGGGCGGCGGCCGGGCTCTCGGGTCCTCCATCTGGCGCCGGAGCCACCCGGCCCCCGCAGCTGCCCCTAGGAGACCAGCCGGCGAGAGGCGGCGGGGCGCAGCGCCCTCAGGCGGCCGTCCGCCCAGGCCCTGGCCCTGCACCTGGCCGACCTCCCCCTGAGAGAAGCGCTGGACCGGAAGGCTGCCGCAGCACCTGCCAGCGCCGCCGAGCTGTCGCTGCACCGTCACCGCGCCCGCAGGACACCCTGGAAGCAGAGCTCAGCTCCCCAAAACTTAGAAAAGCAGGAAAACTCAAGAGAAATCGAGGAAGCCAATGATTTCAGGGACACGGCTGTTTGGCCAACACCAGGTCAATTAGTGAACACTGAAGGTCTCTAGGTAGCCCAGACTGACCTTGAACTCACTATCTAGCGCAGGCTGGCCTTGAACTGGTGGAGATCCTCCTGTCTCAGCCTCTGAAGTGCTGGGATCACAGACATTCACCACTATATCCCCTGAAACAGTTTTTTTTTTTTTTTTAGTGTGTCAACTTGAAGCCTATTTGATGTTTGAAAATTTGTGCTATAAATGTGCCTTCTTTGTAATTTTTTCACTGTGTTGAAGGGCTAATTACACATACATACATGCATGTATATAGATGCATATATGTTAAGTGTGCAGTGAATAAATTTTTAAGTTTAACTGTGAAAGAAGTTCTGAATAATGGTTTTAAAATACCCTATCAAGATCTCATCTTATTAAAAGCTTCTGCAGGGCTGGGGATTTAGCACAGTGGTTAGAGTGCTTGCCTTGCAAGCACAAGGCCCTGAGTTTGATTCCCAGCACCTAAAAAAAAAAAAAAGCTTCTGCACAGCAAACGAAATTACTAACAGTGAAGAGACAATGCTCAAAGTGGGAAAAATTTTTTGCCAGCTGTTCCTCAAACAAAGGTCTAACACCTAGAATATATAAAGAGCTCAAAAAAAAGGCCCCCCCAAATGTAAGGCCCAATGCAAAAAATGGGCATCTGAAGTGAATAGATACTTCTCAGATGAAGAAGTACAAATGGCAAACAAATATATGAAAAAAAATTCAACATCACTGGTCATTGAAGAGATGCAAATTAAAACACCCTAGAAAGAATGGCTATTATCAAGAAATCAGCCAATAACAAATGCTGGCGGGGCTGTGGAGAAAAAGGAACCCTTCTCCACTATTGGTGAGAATGTAGACTGGTACAACCACTGTGGAAATCAATGTGGAGGTTCCTTAAAAAACTAAACCTAGAGGTTCCATTTGACCCAGCTATTCCCCTTCTTGGTATCTTCCTGATAAAATTAAAAGCATCATACTGCAGTGATATGTGCACACTCATGTTTATAGCAGCACAGTTCATAATAGCTAAATCTTAGAAACAACCTAAATGCCCATCAGCCAATGAATGGATAAAGAAGATGTGTTTTTATACAATGGAGTACTACTCTGCCACGAAGAAGGCATAAACTTGAGACATTTCTAGGTAAATGGGTGTGCCTTGAGGTCATACTCTTAAGTGAAATAAATCCGGCACACATGTTCAAGTATTGCATAGTTTCTCTGGTGTGAGAAACTGAAAGTGTAATAAAGGACCAAATATATAATAGATACTGTGAAATAGGAAGAAAATATTCAAATGGGAAGGAGAGGTAGGGAGGTAGTAATGAAGGAAGGGAAAAGAAAAGACTAGAAATGAAGCTTTTGTAAATAAGGAGGGGAAGAGAGATTCCAGGGAGGGGAGGGAATGGAAAAAAAGAACTGAGATATTTCATGTACAGGTACAAATTTCCTATGATGAATGTGATCATTATGTAATCATTATGTATGGTACTAAAATGTACCAATAAAAATTTTAAAATAAAATTATAAAAAGAAAAAGGAAAAATAGGGAAAAATAATAAAGCAGGCTAAAGACTTGGGATTGCCCCAGTTTTAAATATTTATCAAGTGAAAAGGTATTTATCTGCTTTTCAAATACAACAATGTTTAGGAAAGAATGTCCTACATATCCCCAGCTCTTCAACTCCTACCCTTCACCTCCACTTACACTCTGTCCTAACCTCCCCATGCCCTTGAAAGTGATGAGTTTAATCCAAAGCATTTAAGGTGGAAATGGCGAACCGTCCCTTTCCCCTACCATCTTAACAAACTTTGTAAGAAGCAAGAATACAGAAGCAGTAGCACATCCTTTTCGGGAGCAATTTCATTTCTAAGGTTTTTCAGTAAAATTTTCCCCTAAAAGATCGCCTGCTTGGAAAAATTTGGTGAAGTCCCAAGCAGTGAGGAATCAGCAATTATCATCAGAAATGACAGAAGCTGAGAGTAGATCTCCCAGCAGGGAAGCTGTTATTATGTAAATGTGCCCATGTGACAGCCCTCTGAGGAGGACAAATGACTCATCAGAGATTTCTTCATCAGCCTGTCTCTAGCAATAATAATCTAATCACTGGTCACCTAATTAAAAATGAAGGAAGTTAGTGCCTTTTTCAAACACTGAGCTTCTAGAATCTCAGATTACAGAGTGTCATTAAGCAAAGAGCTGTCAGCTATTTGCATGTCACATCACGGCAGACTTTTGTGAGGTATCTCATGCTCACACCTCTGATTTGATTACTCTTGCTGTCATTCAGTTAATGTGTTGATCTGGATGATTTGCTGCCATAGGCTCTTGTTCATTTATTCATTCGTTCTCCATTCCTGCCACAAATGTTTATTGCAGGTGACTGTATGCCAGAGTGTATATCTTGGGGATATAAAGATGAAGAGGACATTGTTCTAACACTTGGAAAATCTCACTGTGGAGAAAACAGATATAAAAATATTTAATTATGATACAATTTGACCAACCTTTAACAAGTACAACAACTTTACATGTGTATTCTTTATTACGGAAGATACAAAATGATGGCATATGAGCCAGAATCAGTCCACAGAAATTAGAGATCCTTTATTTCGGGGCATGTGTTCCATTTACCAAACATGCCTCCATGTCCTTTTCTTTTAAAATTAGTCTGATTCATTCATATGTGTTACCTACCTATTCCTCGTAAGTACTTGAATTTGAGATCTTGGTATAGAGATAGCACTAACAAGTAAATACCATCAATGAGATGCTTTTAAATTGATTTTCAAAACTATTCTTTTAAATGAATCTTGAAGCAAACTTGAGGCATGGTGTATTAAAATATGCTCCCCTCAGATATGGAAAAAATGCCTTGCCAGCTACCTACATTGTATAGCAGAGAAGGTAAAAAAAATTTAGACTTGCTAAGCAGTAATATCTCAATGAGGATGCACATTCCCTTTTGAATTGGTACTCAATCTTCTGTTTCTCTTCCCTCTTACCTAATTCTCTCCAGAGACCAATCTTCTGTTTCTCTTCCCTCTTACCTAATTCTCTCCAGAGACCAATCTTCTGTTTCTCTTCCCTCTTACCTAATTCTCTCCAGAGACCGTTAGGGGTGCTTTCTTGATTCTGGGGTGGTGGGAAGAAAAATGACCTCAGAGTCATTGCTGTTCCATCCTCCTGGGGTCTTCTTTGCTGATCCCTGGCTTAGTGACTGCAGACGTGCAGCTTGTGGCTGGCCTGGCATGAGCACTCCTGCTAGTCCAGGGCTATAGTCATTTGTCCCTGCTTCCGGGATTTCCACTCATTCCGACCTCTTTCCCTTAATCTCAGGCTTTGGTTCACGTACAGTCTACTCACCATACTTTTAGCACTTTTAGGCTACACTGGGGCATTGAAAACTTCAGGATTCCCCGAAACTGATATTCAGATTGTAATGTTAATTGTCTTGGGATCAGAAAACAGTCTGTCTGACATCAGGTATTTGCTGAAACTTGCCCAAAACCTGGTTTGTGATAATTTTTTATAACTCTCCATGAGTAGCTGAGAATATACTTCTCTAATTGTTGAGCGTATATTCACTCTCTATTCCTATATAATAAATTAATATAAACTTGGAGGCTTAAAATGACATCCACTTATTAATTCACAGTTTCTGTAAGTTGGACATGGGTCTTTCATCTCAAAAGACTGAAATCAAAATGTGCACCAGCAGTGTTCTCATTGCAGCTGAGGATCTTCCAAGCTCATTCAGGTTGTCAGTAGTAATCAGCTCTTTGTGCCTTAGGACTGATGCCCTCATTTCTTCCTGGTGGTTAACCAGTGTTTGCTCTCAGGACCTGGAGCACACTCCTGGTCCTAGCCAGGGGCCTCTCCAACACAGGAGGTTACTTTTTTTAAAGCCAACAGGAGAACCTTTCTCCCTAGTCTGGTAAGATGGAGTCAGATAGAATGACGGGAAGTGACTATCCATCATATTCACAGGTCTGCATGTACTCAAGGGGAGAGTATTATATACGTACATCTTAGAATTCCCTCCACCCCAAAAGGGTCTTCAGCATTTTAACTTGCATTATTCAAATCTATTTTTACTTATTCTGATCAGTTATGCTATTTTGAATTTATCAACTTCTTGTACATCCAAGCTTTTCTTTTTTTCTGCTTTACATACTTTGAAAACATTTTATCAGCTATACACAGTTTAGAATTGTATTGACTCTTTAGTAAAGGTTTTTCTCTTAAAATGTATTTTGTGTGATATTAATATAGAAAGCTGAACTTTTACTTTGTTAGCATTTGCCAAATATATGTATATATGGATATATATATATATAAAAACTCTTCATCCACCACATGCCTTCTGTTAAAGGTATGTATTAGTTATATATTGCATTCCTGTCCCTTTTTATTTTATTTTGAGGCAGAGTCTCTCCAAGTAGCTAAAGTGGCCTTGAACTTGTGATTCTCCTGTCTCAGCCTCATGAGTAGCTGGGATTAAAGGCACTTGCCATTACACCTGGCCATGGGTTCACCTTTTAAAAACCAGTTGTCATACCCATTGGCCATTAACTTACAAAGAAAAAACAATTTTGTTTCTTGCTTAAGAAAAAACAAGTACACTTTTAAATAACTAACTCTAAATGGTTATCATTAGCACAATGTAATTATGTAGTAAAGACTTTAAAAGTCATTAAAACAACAACTAGCTTCTGCTTATAAACTCTATTTTTCAGTTTAAGGTTATAGTCTTCAGAATAGTACTCACTGTAATTCTCTCCTGTCTGCATTGCAGTCTACTGCCTCTTGTTATTTGTCTTTCCTTTAGTTTTTAGCTGGGCATATGAATGCCAGGAATGAAAATTAGTAATAGTTGTATGAAGTTCTGAAAAATGGGATATTGGTAAGAATGACATTTGTGACTTCCAGAAAATACCTTTACAGAGAAGGTGGATGCTTATTTTCTCCTTTTCTCCTTCCCGTTGGCCAGAATAGATGAGAGAATTGGGGCTGAAGCAGCCATCTTGGATCCTGAAGCAGTAATTACGTGATAAGGTTGATGGGTCAGAAGTATAAAAGCAGCCCAGCATTATCATTTAGTCTAGATCACTGATCTGGACATTAGGAAGACAGAAAAATAAAATTCTGTCCTACTTAAGTCATATTATTTTGTGTTTTTTCTCATTAGCTAGCAAAGCTAATCCTAAATATCTCCTTCTTGTTTTTGTTTCTTCTATTTTATCACTAAAATAAAATACTCTGAAAAAAAACAGTATCATGAGAGGCAGCCGATTAGCAGCATAAATATGATGGACCTTTCCCGGCCTAAGGAAAGAGGACATAAAAACATAGCTCAAAATTAAGGGCAAAAACCATCTCAGGCATGAAACATGTTCATTAAACATTTGTTAAATGAATAAATGAATATGACAGATGTCTTCCATGTTTTTGGATCAAATGTTCTACCTGTGTAGATGGCACATCCCCTCTTTCCTTTACTAGTTTACTCAGCTGCTACTTACCTCTCAAGAGCCAGCTCAACTATGACTTTTCTGTCACGCTTCCTCAGCTTCTCCAGGCAGGGGTAGTGTCAGCCTGCTTGCCTCCCTAGCATATACCTCTGCTTTCATCATGTTGAAACACTAGAGCAATGCCCATGATCTTTTCTGTTTGTGTCCTTACTACCCTTACATGGTATCTGGAAGGATGGAAGAAAAACATGGAAAAAATTTTGTACATATACAAAATGACATAGGATTTTCCTCTGAAGATTTTTTTTTTTTGAAATTTTTTAGCCAGGCTTCTCCAGAGAAAAAGATCCAATAAAATGTGTATTGGTGCTGTCTAGTGACATAGTGGCATTGTAGCTGTCTTAATTTCTGTAAGTATACTCTATAATGTTTACACAATGATCAAATCACCTAAATGATATACCTCTCAGAATATATCCCTATTACTAAGTGGCTCGTGATTGTATAGAAATGCATCTATGTAAGAATGTATCTCTAGAAAGATTTATTTTAAGGAAATGGCCATGCCATTTCGGAGGCTGTCGAGTCAAACCTGTAGAGCAGGTAGGCAAGCTGGAGACACAGGAAAGAATCGATGATGCAGTCTATGTCCAAAGGCTGCCTAGAGGCAGAATTCCTTCTTTCTTGGGGAACCTCAGACTTTTCCCTTAAGGCTTTCAGCTGAATGGATGATGCTAACCCACATCATAGTTGCTAATCTACTGGAAGTCTGTTTTAAAAGTAACTCCACAGCAACACCTCAACTGGTGTTTGATCAGAAACCTGGGTTCTATGTCCTAGCCAATTGGATACATGAAATTAATTATCACAGGAAGCATAAAGAGAAGTTTTTTGGTTTAGTTTTGTTTGGTTAAATTTTCTACTTGTTTGGTTTGATTTTGTTTTTTAGGTTCTGAGAGAAGTGTGTTTTTAAAAATAGTTTTATGAGCTGGCTATGGTAGTGCATACCTGTAATCCCAGGTACTCAGGAAGCTGAGGTAAGAAGATCATAAGTTTGAGGCCAGCCTGGGCAACTTAGTGAGTCCCCATCTTACAATAAAAAGGGCTGGAGATGTAGCTTGGTGGTGGAGTGCTTGCCTACTGTGGTGTGAGGCCCTGAGTTCAAGTCCCAGTGCTACAAAAATTATGTTCAGATGGTAGTGTTTAACCCACCAAAATATTTAAGTTTAGTATCCAGTACTGTAGCAAGTCACTATGAAGCTGGAAAAAAAATATTACTCATGAACCTGAGAGAAAGGGTTGCGGTATGTAGAAAACAATTAGAAATAAAATTGGAGGTGTTTAATAAGTTCAAATTCATTACTGATATTTTCATGATTAAAGAAAATTCACTCTTATGTAGTATTACCATGTAATAAAATTAAGCTAACCTTATATGAACCAAGAGCTCCAGGAGAAAAAAACAAAAAGAATGTGCACATCAGCAGATTCATTTAAGGTTAAAAGATTTTTAGTAGTATTAATTAAGAATTTAAGTGTCCCAAAGATATAATACTTCTTTGCTCATGATGTCTTATTCCTAACCCAGATGAAAACTTTATAAACAGAAGGAAAGAAGGAAATGGTCCCTAGAATGCATTGATCTAGATTAATGGTTCCAGGCTTCAGTGTTGTAAATTTAACTCCTATTGTTGTTTGTGCAATAAAGAGTACTCAATCAGCCCAAAAGAATTAATGCAACTTCTAAAACTAGGCCAACTAATTTATAGGCAATAGCTTACATGCTAGGAAAAACTGGATCAATAAGTAATCCTGTATTTATTTCCAAGAAACCTAGCAATGTTTTCCTCACAGAAAAGTGAGTGACAATGAAATCAGTCTGAAAGTGCTTTTTCTTGAGAGTGGAAGGTAAATAGGATGGACTTTTCCTAGCTTGGCAGAAGGAAGATCCAGAAATCTAAGAATGTGGATTAAGATTAAGGACAACACCAAGAAAGATAAAACAGTCTTCCTTGGTAATATTATCATCAGAATGCCATTCCACCCTTCTTTTGTTTATTCATTTGCCAATCTTCATTTATTTTCCTGTTGTTTATAGAGCACGTACTATGTTCCACAGCCTGATCTGGGATCTAAGGTCGTAAGGAGGCAGGAGAGTAGGGCACGGCAATATGGCTGGCAATTGCGTGTGACTTGTCAATTGCAGAGAATTTTTAATGATGGAGAAAGCTGTCTGCAATTCTGGCTGTGGGATTGAGCCAACCTGCACCTAATACCAGTCTTCTGGTATGAGATCAGGTGGGTTTTGATGGGATGATGGGATGGCTTAGATCTGATGTCAAAACAAGGATGTAAAGGATGGTAGCCATTAAACTTGGGGTTCCTTAGTCTTCTGTCTGGCCTGCACTGTGCTCTGCAGGGTGCACTTCTTTTCCTACTTTAACTGGCCTACACTCACTCTGCAGAGCACTTCTTTCCAGAGAACTTCTTTTTCTTCTTCTTTGACTTACATAAATAGTAAACTTTCAATTTCTTTGATTATTCTCCCCAGTTCTTTGAATGGGACAGTAAGAGCCTGAAAAGGACCACTACAACAACCCAGTAGCAGTAGCAGGCATAGCCGATGCTATTCTTTTTTCTTTTTCTTTTTTTTTTTTTCCTCAAGGAGTAGGTGCTGGGGATTGAACGCAGGGCCTTGCGCTTTCTGGGCCAATGCTGTTCTTGCCCAGCCCACATCCATTCAGTCTTCTCTGGAGTCTGCCCTCACAGTTTCTGTTCATGCTGAGTCTCTTCCAAGTGAGCGTGTTCTCTCGGCTTGGATGTGTGCTTGGAGGTGCATCAGTTCCTCTGAAGGGGTCCTGGCCTAATGCACTGAGGTATGGAAGCTTTCCCGCCCCTTACGAAATGGGATGATTCTGAGGCATGTTGCGTAGTTTCTGAGAGGATTCCTGGGAGGATTGATGCCTCGCTTGCCCAGTAGTAAACTGCTCATCAACACTCTTCTTCATTCCCCTTCCTTCTTTTCCTGTCTCCGTAGCCTTCTCCATCCCTTCCAGTGTTTCCTAGGCCTGTGCTTCAAATAACCTCTCAGGTAACCAACCTTCATCTGTTTTGAAACCGAAACAACAGGAAACAAGGTAGACAAGGTCCCTGTTCTTGTGGGATTTATATATCACTTGGGAAAGACAATAAGTAAAATAAGTATAAAAATAATTTGGGACAGAATCCAAAAAGAGTAACAACCACAATTCTGGGAGAGTTGGAGAGGAGAGTGTCTTTCAGGGGTTGGCATGGAGGACCCTAGTGAGGAGATACGAGACCCATGGGCTAAGGCCTGAGGGAAGGAGCTTGGTGGAGACTGGTCCCAGGATATCTAGCCTGGGAACCCAGAAACCCTGACCGTGGGCTGGAAATGGAGAAACAGTTTCTGGCAAAAAACAAGGGAATCTCTCATATGCTGAGCCCAACGCTGGCCTTTCTCCAGGGCTTCACTCTGTTCCTGGGTTCCTTGGGGACTCACCTCCAGCTTACTCACCTGATGTCTACTGTATTTGCTTTGCTTGAACTTTAGAACTGATGGATACCCTCCTGTGCTCATGGTTCCCTGCCTGGCTTCTGACTTAGTGTATCTGTCTTGATCACACAAAACAGCTTTTTTATTTTTCTTTTAGAGAAAACCTTCTTAGTACCACCATGAATGAACGAATGAATGAACGAATGAATGAATGAATGAAATAAAAAAAATGAGCTTGGGGAAAAATCTTATTACCAAACAACTCTTTCTTCCCCCACCAGAAGGAAGTTACTAGGGATCCTTCTCTTCCAAGGTGCCTTTGATTTCCATAGGTTCCGAATATACCTGGTTGTGGCAGTTGGTTCTGGGTCCTGGACTACACCTACTGTAAGGGAGGGGGAGTGTAGATCGGTGTGGACCTTTCCACTTTGGAGCTAGGCATCACAGGGCCTTAAGATAGTCCTGAAGACCCTGCCTCCTAAGAAGAGCTACCTGAATCTCTGGCTCTGGGATAGATGAGATTTGCTGTAACCTGAGTTCCTGCTGTGGACCTGTAGGTTCTCTAGATCCATCCCTTTCCATTCATGTACAACTAGCAGGCCCTCACTCCACCCTTTTGCAATCCCTGGGAGGTGGGAATGAAAGAGGAGAGACCAGTGCCTGTGGCTACTAGTGCCTCTCCCCTCCCTTTCTGCTGGACAATGGAACTCTGGACTGGAGCTTCTTTAGGATGCCACTCTGGATGAGGGAGAACATCTGAAGCCAGAGCAAAGGTATTTCCTCGCACCAGGCTTTTCCTTTATTCTTCTTTCTATCACTGGGGAGAAGAGTCAGCTTCTTACTCATGTAGAATCTTGGACTCTCTCTAGGGGAATTCTGATTGTTCCCTAGAAATACAATTTTGGGGAGGGGAGGAGAATAGTTTATTGAAATTGGTAATAAAGGCATGGTAGCACATGTGCCTGTAATCCCAGCACTTGGGAGGCTGAGGTAGGAGGATCACTGTGAGTTTGGGGCCAGCCTGGGCTACAAAGTAAGTTCAAGGCCAGTCTGACCTACATAGTAAGACCCTGCCTCAAAAAAAGTAGAGGTGGAGGTTGGGGATTTAGCTCAGTGGTAGAGCACTTGCCTAGCAAGCACAGGCCCTGAGTTCAATCCTCAGCACCCTCCCGAAAGAAATTGGTAATAAAAACATGACTTTGTTAGCTGGGTGTGGTGGTACACCCTTTAATACTAGCTCTTTCACAAGCTGAGACAAAGGGATCCAGAGTTCAAAGCCAGTCTGGAGAACACAGCAAGGCATCATCTACAAAGAAAGCAAAACAGAAGAATTATGTGATCTTATAAGGAAATGCTGTTGATTCTTTTAATAAAATCCCTGCTCACCCTGCAGAATTGTGATAGAGGAAGCAAAGCTGGGGAGAAGTTCCCCATTTTCAACACATAGCTTGCCATCTTGTTTCTCCATTTCATGGCACACTCTAGGTCCCACAGGGCAAAGCCAGGCTTGTGAGTGGAGATGGGAGTTTCTCCCTCTGCACACTACTCCGCCTTTATACCCCTTTCCAATTTCTGGTTTCCTACCTCAAAATGAAGCATGCCTGGATCCAGAGACTACAACCTAGACTTCCATGTACAGCTGAAACTTCCAGAATGACTAGCAGCCCCTCCTCAGAGGCTGGATCTCAGCAGAAAGACCCAGCAGAACACAGCACCATGAGTTCAGTGTTTGTTCTAGGAATTGCTCGTGCTGTATCTCCACCAGGAGGGGAGGGGGCAGGAGTGGGAAGGAAGTTGTTTTGTACCCAGGCTGACTCTTGAAAGAGCAATTTCAGCATAGATACTGTTTTGGAAATGAGATAACAGTGTGTTAGGAAGGAGTGTGCAGAGGGAAATAGAGACAGAAGAAAAAGAACTTTCATTTGCAATCCAGGCAATTTTTAAAAAGAGAAAATAAAAAAAAATAAGGAAAGAATACCAATTGGAGGGATCAACATGGTGAAGGATTGTTTTTTAACTAACTTGGAGGATGTCTGAACATACTAAAAAGGAGAGAGACTGAAATGGGAGAGAATGACAATGCTGGAGGTCAGAGAGGACTTAAGAGAGGGAGCTTTCTCAGTGTTTTAGGCTTTGTCCATTTTGTGTCATGTGGTTTCCCATGCCTGTATTTAGCTGAGTACACAGGATGAGTTGCTTCACCTCTCTGTGGCTCATTTTTTTTCCATCTGAAAAATGGGGATAATGACAGTGTCCTCTTCATAGAAATGTTATAATATTTACCTGAGGTAATGCTTATGAAACAAGACAAAGGGTAAGTATGTAGCATCAACTGAGTGACTTATATCTCATTGTATAGCTGCATCTTAAATTATCCCTTGTTTATGGTCACTAACAATATTTCTGATAATTCCCTAATATAAATACTACTGTAATGATGATCTGTGTATATACATCTTTGAACACTTATAAGACTGTATCTCATAAAATTTCGAGAATGGTAGCATTAAATAAAATAACCATTTAAAAAATGAGTACTGTATTTCCAAAATGTCTTCAAAAAATGTATCAAGTATATATAAGTCCATATCTCTCCATAATCACATAAATTCTGAATGTTAGTATTCTTAAATTTTTGCTAATATTTTAAATTTTTATAGTGAAAAATAGAATCTAGCTGTGTACACACTTGTAATCCCAAGTACTCCGGGAGGCTAAGGCAGAAGAGCTGCTGGCTCAAGAACCTTAAGAACTTAGTGAGACCCTGTTTAAAAAAAAATCTAGGTAGCCGGACAGAGGCAGGAGGATTGCTACCAGTTTGAGGCCAACCTGAGCTACATAGTAGTTCAAGGCCAACCTGCACTACATAACAAGACCCTGTATATATTTTAAAAAGAAAGAAAGGAAAAAGCGCGCTAGAGGGTGTAGCTCAGTGAGAAGGCTTTGGGATTCAGTCTCCCGTATCAGAAAGAAAAGAATCTGATTTTAATTCATATTTCTTTAGGAATGAACATGATCATTTATGATATTTTTCTTGCTGAGAGACCTGTTACAGTTCCTGCTCATTTTTCTATAAATGCATTGTTTTATATGGGTTTTCTCCTATTTTTATTTATTTATTTTCACATATTAAATAATGAATTTAAACATTGAAAATAAACAATTGTGTTTACTATTGGGTTAAAAGCAGTTTATCCACATTTACCAGTTTCTACTTCTAGGATATACATTTACTCATTCATTTAAAACTTTTTCACAGGAAGTTGCTAAAACAGTGCACCTTCACCAAGTTTCCCCCATTGATAACATCCTATATAGTTATAGTACAATATCAAATCCAAGAAATTAACAGTGATGCAGTATTGTCAACTTAACTATAGACTTTATTCATTTTAAATTCCTGTGTGTGTGTAAAGTACCATGAAATTTTACCACATGTTTAGATTTGTGTAATCACTACCCCAATCAAAATATGGAACTGTTTTATCACTGCAAAGAAATTCCCTTGTGCTTTCTCTGCATTTGCACCCACCCAGTCCCTGTCCCCTAGCAAACACTGATCTGTTCTCTAGCTGTATAGTGTTGTCATTTTGAGAATGGTATATAAATGCAGTATTTAACCATTTGAAACTGACATGTTTTGCTAAGCACAATTACCTTGAGATCCATCCTGGCTGTTTGTATCAGTAGTTCATTCCTCATTCCTTTTTATTGCTAAGTAGTATTCCACTGTATGGATGTGCCAGAGTTCGTTTACCTATTCAACTATTTAAGAACATAGGATTTTTTTTTTCATTTTTGGAAGTTGTGAATAAAACTACTGTGAAGGTTCATGTACAAGTTTGTGTGTAAACATAAATTTCCATTTCCCTGGGATGAATGCCAGCTGGGCTATATGACAGATGCACATTTGGTTTTATAAGAAACTGCCAAGTTGTTTCTAGGTGATATACACTTACTATTAGTGTATGAGTATGCAATATCTTCTCATTCTAGCTATTATTTGGTATTAACATCTTGTAATTTTACCCATTCTCATAGGTGTGTAATAATATCTCATTGTGGATTTAATTTTCCTAAGAGCTCTAAAGTCAATGGACATCTTTTCATGTACTTACTCATCTTTGGTAAAGTGCCTCTTCATTTCTTTGCCTGTTTTCTAATTAAGACCATTTTTGGATTTTGTTGTTGGTGGTGGTTTGTTGTCTATCTGTTTTTTCTTTTGAGATGTGAGAGTTCTGTATAGTCTAGATAAAATTCTTTGTGAATACGTGAGTTTCAACTGTTTTCCTCTAGTATGTATCCTATTCTGTCATCACAAGACATTTCACAGAGCTTCTTTGCTTCTGTGTTATGCTTTCTGATTTTCTTCAGCAGTTCCAAAATGCAAGTCTTTATACAAGATTTTCAGTTATTGACACCTTCAGTTATTTATCTCTATTTTTTTCCTAGCTGATCTCACAGCTTCATCTGTCACTTTTCAATTTGCCTAGTAGTTCTAGATCCAGGCAGTTTGGACATTTTCACATGGCTGTCCTTCTACCACCTCAAACTCAAATGTCCTCGAAGGAAATCATTATTCTTCCCCAAGGACATCTTGATCATCCTAGGCAGGAAACCATAGCATCATGTTCATTTTTCCCTTAATAAATGCATGTTATTAGTTACAAATTCTACTGATTTTTTTGCATTTTAAATTTTTATTAGCAAGGTACATGTTTGCACTACATAATGATTACATTCTTCATAGGAAGTTGGTACATGTATATAACATATCTTAATTCTTTTTTCATCCCCTACCCTCCTTTCCCCTTCCTCCCCCTCACTCCATCTCTTGGTTTTCTTCCCTTTTGCAAAAGATCTGCCTCCTTATTTCCTATTATTAATTTTTTTATTTTGTGCTTTATTTATATTTTGGCCTTCTCATACATGAGAAATCATATGACATTTAAGCCTGTATGATTTATTTCACTTAACATTATGGTCTCGAGGTGTGTCCATTTTCCTACAGATGGCTGAAGTTTATCCTCCTATGGCAGAGTAGTACTCCGTCGTGTATAAATAGCACATTTTCTTTTTCCGTTCATTTGTTGATGGACATTATAGGGCTGCTTCCAAGATTTAGCCGTTACGAATTGTGCTTCTGTACACATGTGTACACATGTATTTGCAGAATATCTTATATCTGTTTCTCCATGATTCAGATGCCAGTCCTTACCAAGTTGAGATGGTACAGTTGCCTTCTGAACAGTGCCCTTGTGTCATCTTTCCTTCAGTCCATTCTGTGTATTATCATCAATACGACATTGTCTTTGTGGTGTCAAATATGTCTCTGTCCTACTCAAAATCCTACAACAGGGCTAGGAGTATAGCTCAGTGGTCGAGTGCTTGGCTAACATACCATAGTCCCCTGTTTTGATCTTCAGTTTTATCCCCTTAAAAATCCTACATAAGAGGAAAGGAAAAATATATTAGAGGTTAGAATTTATACATAACTATAAGCAGATAAGACACTAGAATTTTATAGAAGAATATTATACTTAACTCTGACAATGTATTTGAAAATCTGGAAGAAATTGATGTTTTCTTTCAAAAATATAAATGGTCAAAATTGAGCAAACAGAAAATTTAAATAGATCAATAATAATAGATGGAGAATATTTACCACTTGAAAATGAATAAAGTCCAGTGTTAGTTTCTGTAGACTATATAGAGAAAAAAATCACTCTCCATTTATAATGGATTTAACAGCCCACAAAAGAGTAAAGTCTTCAAAACCAACTGTAAAGAGTTTCCATTTAATTGATTGGGCCAGAAAAAGCAAGAAAGCGAGACTGGGGAAGTTTCCTTCTTGTTTATTTTTAAAATAGTGGCTTTATAAGTATTTCTAAATCACATAAGGTCTATGTAGAAATATTAAACAGAAACAGGTGTGTGGGGTGGGTGGGTGGGGTTCCTTATTTTTTTTACCCGGGAAGCCTCCAGATGGCAGCATTTTACTTCAGAAGATGTTGAGTGCCTGCAGTGAACCTGCTTTTCCTTTCACAAGAGCAAGAGTCAGGCTGACAGCAGGGGGAAGGGATGGGAGACAAGGTGGTGGATGTGTTTCAAAATATTCTGACCTTTCATATTCACAAAGAACCTCTGTAAATTGGCAGTTTGGGTAGGCAAGTTTCCCTAGTCATTATACACAGAGGAATTTTATTCTATCTGCATTTGTACCACTCTGTTAAATATCTGATATTTCTCTTCCCAAGACACCATTTGCACAAAAACAATTTAAATTTTTTACCTTGGAAATTAACAGTGAAGAGTCAATATTACAATATTGCAATAACAGCAGACTGCCTAGACTGCTGAAATGACCCTGTAGAACCTTTTTTTTAAACTGCTTTTATGTCACTGTCTTATTCCCAATATTTTATGACTTCTCTTCACGACTAAACTGAACTCAAACTCCTTAAGATGACCTGCAGAGTTCTATAGGATATGACCTCCTTCTTTCATCTCATCTCCTATCACTCTCCCTCTTCCCTGCTCACTTTGTTCTAACTACTGTGATCTTCCTGTTCCTTGAACACACTGGGCTTGTTCCATCTCATGGCCTTTGCACTTCCCATCTTTCTTACATTTGCACGGCTCATTTGCTCAAGCGTCTTCTCAGGTATCACTTCTTCAGAGAGGTCGTCTCTGATCACTTCTCTCCTCTCCCCACCTGATTCTTACCCAGCTCCCCCAACCACCATTGAAAGAAAAAGAATACCTAGTAATTTACTGTCTGTCTTTGTCAAGCAGAATGTAAATTCTATAGGGGATTGAGACTTTGTATTGTTTCCTCCTTTCTCACCAGACTTAAGAAAAAATGCCTGACACATGTTAGGTGCTCAGTAATGAGTCGAATGAATGAATGAATGAAGCCAAGTTCAGCTAACTGATTATTCCATCTCCTTGACACATTGTATGGCAGATATTTGACAAGTGGCAGTTTGAACCCTAATGAAGTATTTTATTGACATTAAATTATTGGATTTTTGATATCCATAATTCTCTGTATTTATTTCTTTAACAGATATTGATTTTAAAGGTTCCCCAAAAGTGTCATTATAAACAAATGGTCAGATAAATGATAGCAGCTAGAAAGTGCCAACATTCACATAATTTTTAAAAATTGAAATTAGCATCAGATTATTCTATAAGAGATATGTGGAATTAATACTTAAATGCAATTAATTTTACAAAGAAGTTATGCATGTTACCAAAAGAACTTGTCACGTCTGTCAAAAGAGTATCTGCATTACCAGTCCTAGATGAAAGTTTGTCTGCAAAACAGCTCCAAGGCATAGACTATTCAGGCTGCAAAGAGAAGAGTGTAAATAATTAAGATGTAAGCTCAATTATAACTGTGTCCCTATTACAGTTCTTTTTTTGGTAATATCAATATGATGTGTCCTCAGTTTGTGAGCAGAATTGCATCTGGATCTGAACATGTGGAAAGAGAAATTCTGAAAAGCAGTTCATTAAATATTATTCCCATTTATATGGTTCTAGTTATCTAACAATATCTGATTCAGTTTTGCAACTATATAGAATCCTATAATTAAATTATAATAAATAATACTCTATTCTGAGAGATATTTCCTAATTTTCTTCTTTAATAACAATAAATAATCTTTAAACTGAAATATATTAAATACTTTCTTTAAATGCTATATAAGACTTATTTTCATGGTATCAAAGACTTAACTTTTTATAGAAACTTTACTGAGTGTTCCTGTCATTTTTAAGTGCCCATTACCTTAATTATCACTTTGTATTTAAAAGTCATTTTGATGATTTTGTTTATTATATTATAACTAATGATAATAAATATGACCTATAACGTGTTTAAAATGTACTAAGCACTGTGTTAAACACATTCAAATTACTCGATTAATACTCATGGGCTAGTCTTGGAATCCAGTCAGCTTTTTAAACCAATTTTCAGTGGGAAAATAGGCTCTAACTTTTCAAACACTGATTAGCAAAGGAAGTTTCTTAACACAATATAAGTGAGGAACTGTCTAAACTGAGTAACTGCAATTTTTAATGAATGGAAACCTATGCAGCATGACATTGAATTAGAATAGTTTGTGTGTGCAAGAGAATATTAAGCTCTTTCATACTTTATCTCCATACAGTATTCTTGTCACTTAACAGATTACTGCTGACAGCATTGTCCTCTGTAGATTTGCAAAGCTGCAAACTCTGATGCATGTATGACTTGCAGTTCCTTTTACAATAAGCGTGACCTATGTGACGTCCATCTCTAGATATGGCTTGACAGTTATTTGGTAGCAATGCTTCTGCCCTCTGTGCTGAAGGTTACCTTTACCCAAATAGCCACATCATTTCTGAGTGCCACAGTCTCTGAGTTTTCTCCTGCTGATGCTGCATTGTTGGCTCACTCTTGCCTTACTTAACTCACCACAGGTTAGTTTAACTATAGAGAAGTTATTTTGATGAAGAACCCCAAATCTCCTTGATCATCTTATTTTTCACGTGCCAGAGTGGACATAATGGACATCTATAGTTTCTCTCTGCTCAGCATCTATTTTTTTATATGGGGATAAAATCAACTCTTTGGGGAACCGGCCTCCTCCACTGGTTCACTTAAGGCATATGCTTCAGCTGGGACTGGACTATCCTTTGGGGCCAGTGGTTCATACGTAATAGTTGAGAGTAATGTGTGCCCTGGCTATAAAGACTAGTTCAAGAGTAGGCCTGGGACCCAAGCAGGCCACGGCTGTGAACATTAGGCTAAGATGGAATTGTTGGGAAAGAAGAACTTTAGATCTGCAGATAGCCATTTTGTTACCACTTGAAGTCACCTCAAGAATAAAGGCAACATAGGGGAAAGCCAAGCTTAGAGGTGAACAATAAATACAATACAGTGTTTGAGCATCTACATCTAGCTTTATTTTAAAGTGGTAGTAAACACTTAACATTTTATATTATATTACCTTAAGTGAGTTGAGTTGGTATCTATCCTTTGCAACCAAAAGAACCTTAAACAACATAGTGAAGAAGACCACAAATCTTAAGATATGTCTGTGGCTGTATTTGCCTTCCCAAGAGTGTAAACATTCATATTAAGGATCTCTCTTAATATTAAAGATGCCAATTACAGATATATTCCTGAAGATCAGCAAGTAGGCTGTAGGTTGATGGTTCTGTTTTGAAATCCTGCTTCTTTCATAAAACCAGAGTAGCAAAGAGTAATGCTGGTTTCACATCATCATGATGACACTTCAACGTTAAAACAAATTCTATTGTTTGATTGAAAGGTACAATAATTCATAAATAGAAAGGGAAACCCCAACTGAGGTACCAAAGAATTCTGATAACAATTTAATCTCGGCTTCCCAGCTTTGTGATCCTGGTCAAGTTTCTCAACTTCTCAGCCATAGTTGCATCATATTTAGAATAGGAATAATAATAATAGTGCTGCCTTATAGGGCTTTTAAAAAAAACCAAACAGTTTAATTTACAGAATTAGCTTAAAATAGTGACTAAGCATAGGAAATACTCAATTATGATTATTATTCCTTGCCAATTTTAGCATCATAACATTTGGTTCCAAAAGGAACCCAGATTCTCACACCATGACATCAGTTTCATCTGTTTCTCCAGCCACATTTGGAAACAGATCTGATGGCCCAAGGTACAAATGCAAGGCTCTCTAGACTTTAGTCCTTTCAGTTTTTGTGGGTTAATGGTTAGAAAGGCAACAAAGTATGACTGCTATATCAGAATTGTATTTAGCCTTAGGCAACTTTCCATTTTTATGTGCCCACTTAGACCAGTTCGTATGATATGAAATCAATGAGAAGAGAACTGTGTTAGCAGGAAATATGCCTGGTTGAAAAAAAGATGTTTTCTTAGACCACATATGCCTTTAAACTTTTTTACTTAAAATTTTCTTATTTCCCTGAAAAGATGTGATTACAATATTACAAGGAAGCTATGTAGTCATACAATACCCTTCATTCGGCTCTCTTGAAGCAAATATTATGTATGTCTTGTATAACTATAACCACATGTTATATTGGGAAACTAACAAAAAGGATGTAACATCTGAAACTGGTCAGAAAATAAGAGAAAATCTAGCCTTTTCAGAAAAATTTAAAGCTACTCTTTTGAGTAGTATCATACATTATAAGTTTCTGGCATAGGAAACTTAATTATTGGAGACAAAATAAAGTATTAAATATTTTAATGAAGTTTTTTCTTATTGGGATCATTGATCCCAATTTCAGGTAAACAATTACACACATCCTTTAGCTTATGGCTGCTTTTAATTTTTATACTTTCTTTGTTGTCATTAGCTATCACATGTTACAGCTGTCAGAATGTCTGAGTCTAGATGCTATCCCTTTTAATTTCTTACTGCTAATCTGCAATAGGGAGGGAAAATTGATTTTTCTCTGACATAAGATTAAATGGGGGGCTGGGGATTTAGCTCAGTGATTAGAGTGCTTGCCTTGTAGGCACAAGGGCCTGAGTTCGATCCTTGTCACCACAAAAAAAAAAAAAAAAAAAAAAAAAAAGATTAAATGGGCCCTAAATGAAAGTCTGAATTTTCTAATGGTGAATGGGTGGCCTTAGTATAGGGATTTGTAATTCTTTCCCCTCAGTATTCAGAGGCTTCTTTTTGCTTACTTCTAGTTTTCTTAGCCGTATCCACATGACTGCATGACCTTTGGTTAAGTAAGGTCCTTTTGTAACAAATTTAAAAAGTAAGGGACTTTTTATTTAGCTGAAATCTGCACTTAAACGTGACTTATTCTCCCTTACATGTAACCTTCCAGTAGGGGGTATTTAATGATAGCAGCGAAAGACCTAGATTTCATATTGTGCATTGATTGCTCTTCCAAACTGGCCTTCTCTTCATTCTCTTGATGATGACAACCATTGGCCTTATCTTTGTTTCCTGAACATATGAATATACCTTGCTTACTCTTGCCCAAGTGCAATCTTTTAAAGTCTTGCTTTGAGTTAAGGTTGTGGCCAAAATTTCTCAATGCTTTCCTGTTTGCTAAGTCATCACACATGCTAAAGTTGCCACAATCTAAGTCTGGGCCATGTGAACGACTCCCCATTTTAATTGCCTTTAACTGCATAGTCTTTCTCACATATTGGGGAGCTGTCAAATGCTACTACTCGCCCTCAATTTGGGGATGTATATACTTGGTATTTCTAAATATGCTAATATCTGCTCTGAACCAATATATGTTTCTTCCTCAGTACAGAGGAGAAAATAACATTATTAATATCCCTTTTATGTTCTTCCTATCATCATGTCTTATGTCTGGTAGAAAGGTGATAGCACCTATTTGGTCAGTGAAGATAGAACAGCACAAGAGGGCTAATCATGGGACCAAAATTGGTTGTCCTTCTTTGTATATATTTTTGTTTCTCCTCAGACAAGCCTTTTTTGTATAAAGATGTCCGGACAGTGCACATTACACTGAAGTGGGCAGGAAAAGATGATTTCTTGATCATTAATGTACATCTGGGCAGGGCTTTAAAGGAAACTTAGGTTCAAAAGATTCCTTTGCATACTGATAGTTGAGATAACAAGATCACCTGTAGATCTTAAATGGTTTCAGGCATTTCTTTCAGATAGAGGCTTTCTTGTCTCAGATGCATCATCCAGATGTATGACTAATACAGCTCCATAATCATGGACACTTTATAGTTCCAATTCCAAAAGAACAGCTTTTTATTCTTTTGCTAGTCCCTGTCTCAATCTCTGTTTTGTCAAATGAGATGTTTTCCAATGTTTCCTCTTGGTCCTGAAATCATTCCAATGGAAATTTAGTCCTATTTTTTTTTAATATTCCAGATGAAGTTTATTTTACTCTTATCCTAACCATTTGTTAATGAGTCACATAAATCCCTTGTGTTTTCTTGACCCAAATTCCAAGTATTTTTTAAAATCTCCCAACCTGTTGAACAGTTATTAGAGATGAACAAAATCCTTCCTGAAAACAAAATGAATACCATCAACTGGACTAGCCACCAGAATCTCCATTTAATAATTCATAGAAAAGAGCAAAGGATTCAAGAGTATCTGAGTTGTTTGGTTACAACAGAATGCTAATGAGCATTCAAAAAAGTCTCATGTCAGCCCAGTTAAATTAGTTTTATGCTGAAGAAATTTCTGCTGTAAGTGTGTGTTCTATTCACTCTAGGCAGACATCTCAATGATCTACTTGCTGTATCAGGAAAAGGAAAAAACTGGAAGGGCAGTTTCAATACTGTAAACGAAGTTTCAGGAATGGAAAGCTCACTTTTCTGTAGATGCAGGGTCAGTGTATGTCAAACCGCAGTTATTTATTTATTGATTATTTATTTCCACTCTGAAATTAAAGATAATGCTGTATTTCAGTTTTGTGTTGACCTGGCACTTTCCTCATCCTAGTAACTAACTGGCCTATAAAATGACGCAGAGTATCAATCTGTCATAATTTCATTACCTGTACTCCTACTCCTTCCCCAAAGCTTATTATAAAAAGGAGTTAATTACACCCCTAACTAACTACACAAACTGACACATATAACATGTAAAAAGCTTTTTATTGTCAGATAAATGCTTTCTCAGCTGCAATTAATTGAACAGCAAGTGGTGATGTCCAAGCATGGCTAATAACAGGTCTGATTTCCAGTGGATTATACTAAGGTGTACCCTGAACTCCACCTCCTATTTCAATGCAGCAGCATGAATTTGAATTAGGTAAAACTTCATTAGATGACGTACTTACTACATCTAAAAACTTACATTTTATGGCTCAAAGGGACAAATGACTAGATTGTATTTTATATTTAAAATGCATTAAATAACAGGATAATGGTGACATTAGACATTCTTGTAACTTTATATAAAGAGATCTTTGGTATTTCTTCATTTATTTCCCATCACTTTCTTATTAATATGTTACTTCATAGGTTCTCAGAGGAGATTTGAAAGTTTGAAGCAAAAATGTAATAAAGATTTGAAAAAAATACAAATTTGTATTCCATTTGGGAATCCTATCATTTTTTACATGTGTGCAGAAGAATTACTGCTTTTAACTATAGTGTTTAAGTCATTTGTGTGCTCGTTTTCTATCCCACAGGTATTGTTCAGTTGTTCATTTATTTGTTTATAAAGGATCATCATTCAACAATTATGAAGAAGGCCAAATTTATTATAATATCACTTTCCAGCATTGTTGCACATTAATAAAAGTTCTCTTACAGAAAATGTGTATACTTCCTTAAGAGAAAGATCTACTTGCCTAAGATCATTTTGTCAACAATTTTGGATGTCCTGTTGGCACTAATTATTTCATTTTTTAAATTCAAAATTTATTTTAATATATAGTACATGCATACATAAAATGTTTCATGAGTTATGAAAGGTATGTACAGTGAAAAGCAAGTTTCTACCTACTCATCTCTACTACTCTACATACCTACTCATACCAACACTGGTTGGTAACCACAGCTACCAACAATTTTTGTATCCTTCTAGAGATAGCCTATACATATGTAAGCATGTAAAACATCCAGACACTTTTGTATACAAATTTGCTTTTTCAAATAATAGTATGTCTTAGAGTTCTTTTCATATTCAGTTATTTTGTGGGCCCTACACCTGTGTAAGATTCTATCACAATTCTTAAATACACAAAGGACCTTTGAATTTTAGGATGCATTTAAAGTGAAAATGCATTTCCCTTCTTGGTGTATGGGTTACTTTGTAGAATCAATGGTTTGCAAAAGAGTAGATTTAATACAGGAACATTTACAAATTACAACATTCACACACACATGCCAGATGCAGGAAGAGTACAGAACATCTGTCTATGCACTGGAGACCCAAAAGATCCAGTCAAGGGCTGGGACCCCATGGCAACGTCGCATGTACATCCTTGTCTGTACTAAAAGACTGAAGAAATCTATACTGGAACCAGGATACTATACTCACAGCAGAGATGAAGACCAGAACTTCCCTGAGGCAAACAGCAGCCATCCTTGAGGACAGCAAGGCCCTGAGCTCCTCTGCAACAAGAACAGCCAAGTCCCCCTCAGGAGAACTAGCTGCAACAGAGTTTCTCCTGGGAAACAGTTGGCCTTTATCTTCTGCTCCCGTTCTCCTTTATGTTGTGTCAGCAATAACCTTCAGGTGGATCTTCTATGCCCAAGAACCACACCAGCTCAGTCCAGCTTGGTGTTCCTGCTCAAGTTGATCATATCAGTCCACCACACTTGGCAGTCAGAATACATGGTGGTTTACCTTCCTATTCTAATTTAGAATATTTTCTGCAAGAAAATCAACGTATCATCTTTGTTTAAACAGATAGCATGCAAATGTAGTACTTGTAGTTTTCAAGTACTAACACTATAGCTAAGTGACAAGTTAACTAAAGCCTTTGAATCTAATTTTTTTCCATTTATAAAATATGTTTATACATGTTTCAAACTATTGTTAGGAAGGTGAGCAGGGAGTATGACCCACCTTAGCTTTATTTGAGAACACAAGTTTAGTGCGTAGGAACCATGAGAGAATACCAGCAGATAGGGCAATTTTAAGGACTCTTTCGGCAATAGTCAAGGAAGGGCTCCATGGGGACAATGGAATTTCAGCCAGACTATGATAACCACATTTGAGAGGTGTGATAGTTAACTGGGGTATCAACTTGAAAAAGAAATGCCCAGCTGATTGATTTAGCATAGTTCTGGGTATGAATGATGAACTTACTGAAGAGGGAAGGCCCACCCTGACATGGGTAGCACCAACCAACAGGCTTGTAGCCTGGGTGAAATGAAAAGAAGGACACACTCTTTCTTCAGAGGAGCGCCAGTCTTCCAGCCATCATCTTTGTATGTCCATCTCTAGGCTTCCAGTGCAGACTCTTCAGCCTTTCAGCACAGACCCAGAGGCTTCCTAATATGGATTAGCACAGGACTTTGAAGTGAGCTCCAGGCCTTCAACTTTTGACTGCGATTTTCAGATCTCCAGGGCCCAGATGACACTTTTACATTTTCCACACCTGATTGTTCAGGCAGTCTTGTAAAGCCTACCTTGTAAACATATATATTAAATCTGTTCCTCTAGTGAATACTGCCTGATACAGAAGGGAACTTTGAGAGAAATATCACAGACAAGGAGGTCACATGGAGAAAATGTGGGAATGAATATAAATTTTTATGAGTCAGAAAGAAAGGAAACAAATGACCTATTATAACAGTACATAATAGATAAATAGTGGAAAATATTGGTGGACAGGGAGTGAGGACATTTCTCTTTGATGTAAGATTTGAGGCTTATCATTTCAATGGCAAAGGAACTGGAAAAAATAGGATTTGATTTTTTTTTTTTTTTGACAAGCTGATATGTTGAAAGTAACATTTAGGGCTCACGGCATGGTTTTGGTGTGCTAAATTGTTTAGGTGAGGAGAGCCTGGGTTTAGGGAGCCACAGATGTTAGGAGGGGATATTACTGTCCTCTTGTACACTTTTAGTAGTACGTATAGTTCTTACTTGCATCTTGTGGGGACAGCTGCCCTTAACGGCTCTTCACTTATCTAATTCCTAATAACCCCTCCCCGTAACTATATCACTTACTACTTCCATAGTGACATCGTCTCTGAAATTGCCAAGTTTTTTACTATATTTTCACCTTTGTATACTCACTATAGTTGGGTACTTCATGTCAATTACTATCTATCATATACTAAACGAGATATGTTTATTTACCAATTTCAACCTAAACAATTATATACTCCTTTAATTCATACTGGATATATCAATTTATACCTGATACAAAGTGGGGCTTTATACAAGTTTTTTAATATTCTTGCATTGTTTTCCACCTTCAGTCCCTCTGAGTGATCTCGGTATCTACACGGGCACTTCAGTCATCACACCTGTCATAGCATTCCTATTCTACTTGGCTCTAAGTCTTTTACCTAGTCCCATTTAGGTACCGACTCCAAGACCGTTCCTTGAACTAGATTAGTTCCGACCGTTAAGTATTAGACATTTTCATGTTATTATATTATTAGGGCATCCTATTGTATCATTTTCTTACTACCTACTCCCTGCCACTCTGTCCCTACTTTACTTCTCTTGGCTTTGTTTCCTTCTGACAGAGATCCACAATACATAAATACTCTTAACTCTTTTGGCCTGCTGTATTCATTGTGACAGCCAGGGAGAAAAGTCACACAACATGGACCCCCGTTTGTGCTTTTCTAAACTGTCCTTTAAGGTACTATCAGTGTCTAAGAGGCAAACTGCTAATGTCCCTCTTATGATTAAAATATTTCATTTGTTCCCTATCTCCTTCAGGATAAACTTCATATTTCTTGACATGACAGTAGCAAGCATGTGGTGATTTGGCTGCAGACTCTCTTTCTGCCTTACATTTCATTCATTTATTAAGGAACTTGGCATTATTTGCCAAGTACTCTGCTAGGCAATAGACACAAAGAAAATGAGGCATAGAGTTCCTGTCTCTAACAAACTGACAGTGTAATGGAAGAATGATGTATAAGCCATATTTTCAGAAAAA
Source organism: Hystrix cristata (assembly GCA_004026905.1). Classification (NCBI taxonomy): domain Eukaryota; kingdom Metazoa; phylum Chordata; class Mammalia; order Rodentia; family Hystricidae; genus Hystrix; species Hystrix cristata. The sequence goes on from PVJO010001148.1 coordinate 146,792, forward strand.
AAATAATGGAAATAGCATATGAGATTAGCCTGGGCTTATTAGTCTAATTTCAGCTATTTTCCACATACTCTCCACTCTAAACCACGGCCTTAAAGCAAAGACCTCAAACTGACAGCTCAAAAAACAAACAAACAAAAAACCTGACAGCTCAGGGGATGAATCGATCAGAACATAATGCTAGTTTCCTCTGGCTGCTATAGCAAACTACCACAAAATTAGTGACTTAAAACAATACAGATTCATTCCTTTACAGTTCTGGGGGCCATTAGTTCAAAATCAGTTTTGCTGGACTAAAATTAAAGCATAAGCAAAATTGGTTGCTTCTAGCGGATGAGGGAAAAATCCATTTTCTTGCCTTTTCTATCTTCCAGAGACTGCCTGCATTCCTCGGTTCCTGAACCTTTGCTTGCCTACATATCACATCTCCTTTTCTTTTGTGGTCTCATCTCCTTCTCCCCTTTTACTAGGATGCTAAGGATTATATCTAGTCCCGCTCAGATAATCCAGGATAATCTTCCCATCTCAAAATTCTTAGTCTTAATCTCATCTGCAAAGTTCCTTTTGCCATGTAAGGTAGACTATTCACAGGTTCTAGGGGCTGGGGCCTAGATACAGGGCAACTATTCCACCTACCAGGGAAGCTACAGTTTAATTGGTTTACAGAGCAGCAATAAAAAAAAAAATACTTCCTAACAAGGAAGAAGTTCAGTATCCTACAATAAAACCCAGATTTCTGGCTTTTGAGAATTAAAGAATTGACCTCTTTAGGCCTGTACGCTGTGTAGCTCGATAGCACAGTCTGTCTGAAGTAGTCTGCATTCACTCTACGGTGAGCTCAATGCCTTCCAATCCCTACTGCCCTGCAGCCAGCTTGATTTTCTCATCCATACTTACTCCCTGGTACCTGGAAACACTAGAATTTGTAACCCTACCATGAAATCATTTTGCTTTTTCACAACTTCCCACCTTCATAAATGTTCATCCTCTCCTATTGGAGGGCTTTGTTCTCCTTCCTCTGCAATCACCCCGATACTCCTACTCATCCCTCAAAAATTAGTGAAAGTGCTCCTTCTCTGGAAGCCTCCACATCTCCTGTCCATGTTGGACAGAACCTCTTACCAACCCTATTTTAGTATACAGCCTACTTCATCTGTCACCCCCTGGAGGCAAAGCTTGTGGGGTTTCTTTCCATTTTTACCCAAACACCGCCAGGTGAAGCTTCAATAAATGCTGAGTGAATGTACACAATGGATGAAAGTGATAACACTACTGATGGGGAGCATGTGTTATACCATAGAAAGTGCTATTAAAAGCAGAGTTTTCAGCTATAAAAGAGAATAATTTATAGACAGGGTAAATGAGACCAGATAATTCTGGGTGAGAAAAGATTGTAATCTAAGGAAAATATTAAAGAATGTGGAGAGGAACTGGGTCAGATTCAGGAACCACAGGAAGCTCTGATGTTGCAGAGCTGGCCTGCTGTCTTGTTTGTTCCACAGGGCCTGGTCATGCTCTGCTTTGTGTGAGGACAGAGCTACAAATAACAACATCGGAGTGGTTGATGTCTCGTGTCATCTCAGTTCCAGCATGGCCAAAGTGCTCTAAAGAGTTGCAATTTGAATAATGAAATTGGTAGAATCCTGTGGAAGACACAGGGGAGATGAGAAGCTTACCCAAATCATGAATTATTCATGCTTCACTGGAGAACAATGAGGCAGAACTTTAGCTTTTATTACTGCTTCTGATATAAAGTGATTAGTTTTAATTTTAGATAATTTTACATGCTTATGTAACACCAAATTTTATTTGGGTATTAACATTTTTGTTTTGGCCATTCCTATTTGAGACAATTTACTTGAGGTTATGAAATTGTTTTTTTCTAATGACTGCATTAGAATTGAATATTAAGATATATGGACGACTTCTTCCCAGTCTTCACAGTTAATCAAATAAAGTAATTTTTGTCTTTGATGCAGAACCAAAGATGAATGAATCTTTGAACTAAAATTAGATTAAACTGACACAGTCTTCTGAAGAACAGAAATATATATACCCTTTGCTAATATTTATTACAAGGGAACATTTTTGTTTTCCACTATTGATCACAGAGATACAGGCTATACCATGACAGTTAAATTGAAATCCAAAGTTGAAGTTGTTATGTTGGCAAAGGTGATTTAACTGTTTCCTCACAAATGCGAATATTACCTAAGTAGTAAACAATTGAATATTAGAGTTATTTACCATAATCACATGAATTTTGCCATAGATACCCTTTTTCACTTGGGCTGATCAGTAGTTACCACAGAGGTTTTAAACCCAGAATTTCTTTGGCTGTCTTTCATATTCTGCTTGTTTTTGAGCTTTCGGGAGGGGTAGTTTTGGATCTGTTATTAAATTTGTTCTTAGCTATTGGCACTTTTATTTCTATTAAAGTAGTTTCATTCATATTATTTTTATACATTCATAGTATTTTTATACAGTCTTAAAAAACAAGTTGGTCTCAGCTGAGAAAACAACAGGTCCTCCTGTGATCCACCACTCAGTGATATCCTACTTCTAACATTATGGAAAAAGTCAAAAGAATAGCTACATTAATTTAAAAGACAACTGGGTAAATTATTTTTCAGTTATCAGAAGGTATCAATAGAAACTTACCATTAAAAAATCCTGATTTTAGTATTACAGTGATAGTAACCTTTAATCTCATGATCAAAACTTAATTTGGACTCTCAGGCAATTAAAAAAGTGACACTTCCAAATCCCTTTCAACTGCTATCGATCACAGTCTGTGCCAGCCTCTCAAGATGGACTGAATCTCGTATGAATGTTTTTCATGAATTCTTGTGATGGCCTGGCTCTGAAGAAAAGTTTTAATCTCTGCATTTTGGCATGGAGAAAGGTTTAATATTTTAGATTGCATAAAATGACCTTTTTTCACCTTGACATTATGCATTTGTAGAAATAATTGCGTGCCCAAGCACATTGAGATCACCTGTTACTGTTTTATCTGAAGTAATTGGGAACCCAGGCCCTAGACTGAAGATTATTATCATGACTTATTGTACTTATCATATGACTAGAGATAAAATTGATTCAAGAAAGCTGAGATACAGTAATCGTTTTGAAATCATAAGGATGGGCTGGGGATTTAGCTCAGTGCTTAGAGTGTTTGCCTCACAAGCATGAGGCCCTGAGTTCGATTCTCGGTACCAAAAAAAAAAAAAAGAAATCATAAGGATGAAAGTCCATTCCCAGTAACTCTGGCAAGTGACTTTCTTAAAAACCTGTTTTGCTATAGAACAGAAGCCTACAACCTGTATTTTTGTTGTCGTTTTTTACACTTGTTTTAAATTCGTATTTTTATTAGTACATGTTTGCAGTACATAATGATTACATTCATTGTAGGGAGTTCGAACATAAGCTGTGCATAACACAGTTTAATTCTTTTTATGTCCCCTTCCCTAACTCCTCTGTCTCAGTCCCCTTCCCATTTGCGAAAGATCTATCTCCTTGTTTCCTATAGGAAACAACTTATATATTTTAGGATCAAGAGTGACCAAGAGCCACTTTTTAGTTTCCTTTGGGCTGCCTCTGGCCACCAGTGGCATGTCTACTCTTTTTTATTCTTGACACTTCAAGTATATTTCTCTCTATCTCCCTGTCTCTGTCTGTCTTTCTGTCTGTCTGTCTGTCTGTCTCTCTCTCTCTCTCTCTCTCTCTCTCTCTCTCTCTCTCTCTCTGGTAGGGTCTTACTATTCCAGGCTGGCCTTGAACTCACTAAGTAGCCTAGGCTGGCCTCAAACTCACAGCCGTCCTCCTGCCTCAGGCTCCTGACTGTTGGGAGTACAGATACACCACCACAACCAGTTCCAAGTGCTTTTTCTGATAGCACAAAGTGGAATACTGTTTCCTCTTTCCTGTCTCAGGAGTTCTCAAAGTAATATTACTGCCTTATACTTTATGATAAGTAATGGCTTCTCCCACCAATCAGAGAATTAAAAGTCCACACCTGCTTATCTCCACCCGAATGAGCTGGCCTTTAGCCATCACATAATCCCCCTCCCTTACATTTCCCAACGCCACGCTCAGATAATCTCAGCCTATCAGAAGATGAATGATCTTTAGGACGTTGCTTCTGAAAGCTTTCTGGCACTTACTTGAGAGATTAGATTTCATCAGATCTTCCCTGGATCTTTCCTTTATCTTTGACATTTTTTGCTTTACCATATGACAATCTCATTTTCTCTGAGAGAGAAGATATTCAGTGGCAACATTGACTTCTTCTCAGACTCATTACTAAGAATATTGTCATTGTTTGCTTACTACATGCACTAGTAGCCTTTTTCTTGGAAGAAAAAGCCTATGTGTTTGTCGAAGGACTGTGTACCTCTTTTAGTATGTGTGAAGAAATTTACCAAATTGAATGGCACTTACAATAAAAGTGAATAACTCTGCCTGGAAAAGAAATCCACAAAATTGTCAAAAGCACACTATTCTGAACCTTTAAAAATTCACTGAAAGTCCAATTTAAAATTTTAGAAAAGGTTAAAAACCAGAAAGAATGTGGCTTTGCTCAGTTCGATGGGTTTCACCTAAAAAAATCTTTTTAAAAAACATTCATTTTGTTTTTGATGTTAGGTAGAGGAATTTTGACAGTAACAACAAATTCACAAACTTTGACATTGAAAACATGCAGAGTGGTCTTAATGAATCCAGTGGCTTCAATATCTTGAAGTGTTTACTCAGCAAAAGTTCTGAGAGGCTCTGACAGTCCGTAAGAGAGTGACCATATATCACTTTAAAATTGTCGTAATTGACATCTGAAAATGTAGCAAGTTGAGAAGACTGTGTTCTTTTCTTAAAGGAAAAAAAAAATTCTTCATTGTGAATTTTTTTAATATAAAAAATAAAACGATGAGAAGAAGCAGCACCTGGGTCCTGTATAGATTAGTCTGTGATAAGTATAGTTTACTGACTCGTTCATTCATTCATTCACTCAGTAAACATTTACTGTATTAAGAATCTAGTATAAACCAACCACTATTAGTCGATAAGTAATTAATATATATTATTCCTTTTGGGGATACAGGTGAGGAAAGATGGACTTGTGGTAAAATATACTTCTAAGTAACAATTTCTGTTAATCTACAAGCTGCTCAGAAAACAAAATGATTAACATTTCTTAGATATCACCGTATCTAATCCTATGACAAATTACTCTTTATATAGCTTTCTATGTCCTTTCTGTATGACTATCAAAGAAGATGCTGTCGGCTCCCTGGCAAAGCTTCTACATAAGGCCATACAGGACAGTGCCCACAATATGCCCTGGAGTCAGGCAGTGCACCATCCATGTAGCGCTTATGTGGTGGCTTGTGCCTAGTCCATGCCAGACCTCAACTTTTTGAAAGATGAATGGCTGTACATGTAGACAGATGGTTTGTGGAGCAAATAATTTATATTAGGTAGAAGAAGAAAGAGCGGAATCTATCGAGGTAAGGCAAGTTTATCTAGTTTTAAAATAAACTCCACTACATAATGTAGGGAAAAAAACCTCATTTATAATAGCAGCAAGTATTTCAGCATAAAGTTAGCCAGTAATGTTCAAAGCTCGTATGAGACAAATTTAAAAACACCCCTGAAGGACACAAACATAGATTTGAACAAATGCAATGTCCTCTATTCTTGGTTGAAAACTGATTATTGAACTCATTTTTGAAAACTCATCATTTAAATGTGAATTACTCGTTTAATGCAGTCCAAATAAAAACACCAGCAAGCTTTGTAAAGCTTGTATAATGCAGTCCAAATAAAAACACTAGCAAGCTTTGTAAAGCTTGTATATAAAAACAAACATCCAAGAATTGATGGGAAATATAAACAATGCTGTTATTGGTTAATTATAAAGTGTCCGCAAAGACTCGTTTATTGATAGTGTAATTCACAATACAGCAAAGTTCAGAGGTAAGGCCTAGAGAGGTGATTGGATCATAAGGGTGTTGACCTCATCAATGGATTAGGCCATTGATGAGTTCACAGGTGAATGGCCCACAAGGAGGTGGTGGCCAGCTGGAGGAAGTAGGTCACTAGAGGCGTACACTGAATGACATGCCTTGTCCCTGGCTCCTTCCTCTCTGGGCTTCCCCTCTCAATGCTTCCTGGCTGCCATGAGGTTCACAATTCTGCTCCACCATGCCCTTCTACCATGATACACTGAGTCATTTCAAACCCAAACAATGGAATAACCTGATCATGGGCCAAAACCTTTGGAACCATGAGCCAAAATAAACTTTTCTTCCTTTAAATTGTATTATGCCATTTTTGTCACAGAGTCTGAAAGGTAACTAACAAAAACAGTAAAAAAAAAAAAAAAAATGAAGGATGGGGTTGGGGATTTAGCTCAAGTGGTAGAGTGTTTGCCTAGCAAGCACAAGGCCCCGAGTTCAATCCCCAGCACCAAAATAAAATAAAATAAAATAAAAAAGTAAAAAATATGAAGGATTGTTCTTTGCAGTGTTAAAACATATTATAAAGCCTCTGAAATTAAAGTACCTTAGTGCTAGTACACGAACAGATAAATGAGTGGAACCAACTCGAAAACCTAGGTAGATTCAAGTGCATGCAGAAATTCAGTATATGCTAAGCATAGCATTTCAAATCATTGAGTCAGAAATAAATTTGTATAGCCATTGGGGAAATGTAAAATTAAATCTCACAATATATACAAGAATAAACTCCATATTCTTCAGAGATCCAAATGTAAAATTCTAATCATAAAGAATACAAAATACCAAAACAAATAAAAACTGAAAGAAAACATGAGTGAATACCTCTTTAATCTTAATGTGAGGGAAGCTTTCCAACTAGGACTAAAAAAATCTAGAGATAGTGAAAACAAAGAAACAAAAGTGATGTATTTAATTACATAAATTAAAAAAAAACTTTCCCATCATTTCTGTGATATTCCTGGCAAAGACATTTAATCAGAATCCAATCATAAGGAAACATTAGACAAACCTAAACTAAGGGACATTCTACAATATCATTAGCCTACAATTTTTTTTATATACTACTTGTTTGTAGTATATAATGATTAGATTCGTTGTGAACAGTTGGTACATGTACAGGACATATCTTAATTCTTCTTTAATCTACTTCCCCTCCCCTTCCCCCTTCCTCAATCTCTTGAACCCCTTCATTCATATATATATACATATATATATGTATATATATATATGACCATTCATGTTATTGATTACTCATTTATATATATTAATTCATATACTCATATATTCATTTATATATTCATATATATGCCTATATATATGCCTATAATGTTTTAAAGTGCCAAGATTATGAATGTCACAGAAAAAATGAATCTCCCATACTAAAGGAGACTAAAAGAGTGTAATTACTAAATAAAACACGAGATTCTGAACTTGATTTTTTATTATAAAAGGACATTATTGGTACCATTGGTAAAACCTAAATGAAATTTGAGGATTAGGTGGTAGTGATATATCAATGTTAGCTTCCTGGATTTGATGCTTGTATTATGATTATAAGAACACTTTCCTTATGTGTAAGAAAATTATACCAGTATTCAGAGATGATAGTGTAAGTCACTCCCAAATGGTTCAGAAAGAAAAAAAAAATCCTCTGAATTATATTTGCAACTTTCTTGATGGAATAAATTAAATTACCAAAAGTGACTTTAGAAGATATTTGAAAATCTAAACAAAGAAATTACCAAAGAAGAAATCTGGAACGTTGTTAAAAAGCAACCCCTAAACCACCATCAACTCCAGATGTTCTCACAGGAGAATTCTACTTAGCCTTTAAAGAACAGATAGTTCCAGTACTATCTAAATTCCTACAGAACATAGGAAAAGAAGTAAATCTTTCAAATTGTTTTCATAAAAGGAGAAAACATTGATGCTAAAACCCAAATATGACAGAAACACAGAAAGAAAGATCAATCTTTCTTATGAACATCTGTTATAAATAAAATAATAACAAACATAATTCAGCAGCACATTAAAAGAATAATAAATCATAACCAAATGGCATTTTATCTTGAAGTACAGGAATAATTCCATATCAAAAAACAATATAATTTACCATATTAGGGGCTGGGGATTTAGCTCAGTGGTCAGAGTGCTTGCCTTGCAAGCACAAGGCCCTGAGTTCGATCCCCAGCACCAAAAAAAAAAAAAATTTACCATATTAATAAATCAAAGTGGCAAAATTATAAGATCATCATTAAAGGTGATGAAAATTTACTAATACTACTTAATATCCATTCTTTATAAAGAATCTATAAATAAAACAGACATTAACAGATAAGCTTTATGATGTTAAAGAACCCATTTCCACCTTAAGGTAAGTAACTTCACGTGAATTGAAGATTTTACCCTGACAGTGTAAAATGATAAGTGATAAGCAAGACAAAACTGCTTGCTGCTACTTAACATTGTTCTGGAAGGCTTGATTAATGCAATTAGAAAAGATTAAAAAAACCAAATCAATAAATATTAGCAAAAGGTAGTAAAAATACTATTGTTATTTCTAGGTAATAAAATTATATATATAGCAAATACAAGAAAATTAACTGGAAAAATAGAGAATTCAGTAAGTTAGTAGGTTCAAAATTGTATAGAAATAAATAAACCTCATATATTCAGATTAACAACCAAGGTTGTGAAACCCACTTCTAGTAGAGCAGTCAGCATTTCCAGTAATATGTTGGACGTTTTTATTTATTATACAAATACACTTCAGAGGTGAGTTTTCCAAGCCCATAGTCTGGCTTTTGTCTCTGGTAACTTGTAGGATTTTCACTGTGATTTTAATATTCTCAGTTTCACTGTGACTCTGTTAGATGTACGCTGGTTTACTTACTCTCCTCAGGGCTTGGTATTCTCCTTTCATTTAAGATTTGTCTCTTTACAATTGGAGAATTTAAGCCATTTTTTACTTAAATGCATATTCCCATTTTCTCTATTCTTTATTCCTGTATTCTGATATTTATTCCATATTGATTGCATACATACTGGATTTGAACTATCTATCCCCTATGTCTCTTAATATCCATTCACATTTTCTATCTCTTATTTTGGGAATTCTCAGTGGATTTCTTACATCTATCTCTCAAGTCTTTATTTCTGTTTTGGTTGTATTTCACCTACAGTTCAACTTGTGAATTAAGATTTTTTTTTAATGTTAAACTTATTTGTAGATTTTAAATCTTTGAATTATATATTTTTACCTTTGAAAACAATTTTATTGAGATACAATTTATATACAATAAAATACATTCATTTAAACTGTACAATTAGATAAGTTTTGACAAATGCATACATTCTTGAATCAACTGTCAGTACACTGAAAATACAGACCATTCCCACTGTCTCTAAGTTTTCTTGTAACTAGGAAGTTTTTAGCAATTATTTCTTCAAATTCCTCCAGGTTTCTATAATAACTGTATTTACTTATTTGAGGATTGTTTCTGTGCACTTTGTACTTCATTTATTAGAGTCTTAACTGCTTTTCTTGCTTTGTATAACTCCTTTCATAACAGAGATAGAAACCTTGTCATATTTATGGCATATTTTGCCCAAGCTGTGGTTTAATTAATTTGTAATTGCTGCAAATGCATTCACTCTCCTTAAAGCAAAACTGACCCTTTGCCCATTTTAGTCAGGTTGAAACTCAGTCACATTTTCCTTGTGTAATTACTGGAGCTGCAGCTCTGAATTTACCTTGATGTGATTCATAAGCAGTCTGTACCTCTGAGGCATAGAGATTATATTGGTCCTCTCTGCCGAGATTAAGATATGTTCCTGCAGGATGGGACAAATAAGGGTTGTTCAGTTGAACAAATCACTGCTAATATTTTATGGAGTTGTTCCAAGATCAGTGCACAAATCTGAGCAACCTGGAATAATTCACCTCTGAAGTATATTCACGTAGTCAAGAAATTGCCAGAAAAATTGCTGGACATGCTAAATAATCTGCCAATGGTTAGACATATAAACTGTGTAACCAATCCATATATTAGGATGAGTCATTTTCCCTCTACAAGTATTATGGACAGAGTCATGAAATAAAGAATTGGTCTAGCTCCATTTTCAGAATGGTTTATGAGACCACTGTTGTGGGAAATACATTCAAGAAAATATAAAATTTATAAATACACAATGCAACCTCGGTTCACAACCTTAATTTGTTTTATAATTTTGGGGAAGATGGATACGTTTGTGTTTGTGTGGGGAAGATGGCCATGGTCATGTTTGTTACACAATGTGGAATTTGCCAACAAAAGCAAAATTTTGCCAAATGCATTCGTTAGCAAGCCAAATTGTCTGCAAACAGAAGCATTCGTGAACCAAAGTATTACTATATATTGTTTGATGAGAGATTAGATAGGAGACCTAATTAGGAAAAAACGTTTCATATCTAATAATCGGTATTATTCAGTTTAGAACTAATTAGCCCCCAAAGAGTCAAACCTGAATCATTACCAACGGACTGAAGTTGAACTGCTTTGGCCAACGTTACTAATATTATTAGTAAAGCCAAAAGTGGGCAAGAGCTCGCCCTGAATAGTGATGAAAATCACATCTTTGAATGTAGGTTTTACTTCCTTCATTTAAGTAAAATTGCTTGGGTTCAAATTCGAGAGTAGAGGGGTTTGTTTTGTTTTCCCCTGTAAATGTACTTTTTTTTTTTTTTAATGCTTGGGATCGAACTCAAAGACCTTGTGCTTGTTAGGCAAGCACTTTGACCACTGAGCTAAATCACTGGCCTATAAATGTAAGTCTTACTGTCTACATTTCTGCCCAGTGCAGGGTGGCTCAGAATAAGTCTTTTGCTACCATATAAGAGCCTCCAGGGGTTAGGGATGTAGCTCAAATGGTAGAGTGCTTGCCTAGCAAGCACAAGGCCCTGAGTTTGATCCCCAGCACCCCTCCCCACCAAAAAAGAGCCTCCAGCAGCTGGTCTAGAACACCTCCCACTGTCCTATTGTCTTCTGTGCTCGGGGACCACCAGTGACTCTCTCCGTGGCAGAACCCTTAAGATCCCACCCCATTTCCCTACCATTCCACTGGACAATTGAAAGCCAAAGAATCCAGAGCCCAGAAGCGCTTTTCCTTCTGAAAGCTACCCAAAGTGATGAATTTTATTTTACAGTACCTACACAGAGCCACAAAACTTATTTTCCACTACCTGGTTTCTACTTCTCAGTGAAAGTAGTTACGCTGACCACAGTAATCAGTTCTTTCCACTAGCAGCAAAGCATAAATATCATAAGTTTGAGCTTATTTTCTTAAAAGAAGCACAACATAAAACCTTTAGAAAGTTGACGCCTGGAGCTGGGTGGTATAATGACCTCTCTTTTCAAATCAACATGAGACTTGGATTGTTTCCAAGTGAAAAAAGGCTGCTGGGCCAGAGAAAGTGACCTTTGGGTGAGTGACTACTGGTTACCTTGTCAGCCTCTGCTGCCTGCCGTTACAAAGAGACACCAAGTAATAAACTATTCACAGCCTGCACTTATCGATCCCCTAAAGGGCATTTTTTGGGGAGGGGGAAAAAAGCCAGTTGATTTTCTCTATTCAATAGTCTTCATTTTATACTTAGGTCATCTAACTGCCTACCACTGCTTATGTTCAATTCTGGGGTACCCTAATATAACAAGGATTTTTTTTTTGACAGACATTAAAAGCCTAGTGCTTTTGCAGACCATAAAATACCATCTAGAGTTGTGGATAGGTTAAGTGCAGAAACAAGAGAGACAAAGATTTTCTTGTCCTAGAGGATCTCATTTGAACCAAGCTATAAAAGAAGTGCCAAAATTCTCTCCCATCCCTTCCAACTGTTTCTATTCTGGTCAATTAGGACTTATCTTGAACTCTGAAAATTTATTTTGGAATTCGTTTTGAAAATGTGAATTCAAAAAAAAAAAGAAAATGTGAATTCACTTAATCTCTCTATATCCTGGTTTTCACATCTGAAAAATACGGAAATTATTTTTACTGCTGAGATAGTTTGATTTTAACAAGTGTATTTGAATAATATATAGCAAGAAACTTCTATTTTTATGGTTAGTTTGCGTAATGGAACAAACTTTCACACAAGGAGGTCAGCAGTATATTTCTAAGAACGGAGGGATTGAGGATTTAGCTCAAGGGGTTGGGGATTTAGCTGAATGGTAGAGAGCTTACCTAGCCAGCGCAAGGCCCTGAGTTTGAGGCCCAGCACCCCCTGAAAAAAGAAGAGAAATAAATTGCATGTAAATATTTTCAGTTGGCATCTTTTGAAGATTCATATTTCCTACTATTAAAGCTATGTAGATGAGGCAAGAGATTAGTAGGTGTGGCCTCTCAGTGATGGAGGTCTAGGACACATGTTATCAAAAAGAAAAAAAAAGAAATATTCATGAAGCTGCAAAGAGAAACTCTCATACACTGTTGATGTAGCCATTATGAAAAACAGTATACTGCTTAGAACTGCCATGTGATCCAACAATCCCACTAATGTGTTACATCGCCAAAGGATATGAAATTAGAATGTTAACGAAACATCTGCAGTCACATGTTTACTACAGCTTCATTCACCATAGTGCTATAGCACTATTCATAAAACAAATGGAATCAGGCTAGTCTCTGTTTGGATGGATGGATAAAGAAAATGTCCTATGCACACAGGCACATGCATTCACACTCCCCCTGCCCCCATACACACACCACTGGAATATTATTCAACCATAGGAAAGAAATTCTGTCATTTCCAGCAGCATGGATGGGGCTGGAAGATATCATGTTAGTGAAATAAGTCATGAACCAAAAGAGAAATACCATATACCATATATTCTCACTTATATGTAGAAGCTAAAAAGTTGACCTCATAGAAATAGAGAATAGGATAGCAGTCACCAGAGCCTGGGAAAGATATAGGAGAGAGAGGAGTAGAAGAGGATGGTTAATGGGTACAAAGTTACAATCAGATAGAAGAAACAGTTTCTACTGTTCTATAGCACATGTCGACACCAATTCATTGAATATTTCAAGATAACAGAGGATTTTTGATGGACCCAACACAAAGAAATGAGCTATTCTTTGATTGGCATACCTGATGTGATAGGTTTGCCAATCATGCTGATCTGAGCACTATACTTTATATCATGTATTGAAATGTCACACTCTACCCTGTAAAAATGTACAATCACTATGTATCTATTAAAATATGAAAAATATATTTAAAAGAAATAATTTTAAACAGCAGTTTTACAGCATCGCATAGTATATCAACCCTGGCATAATTCCTTACAACCAATAAGTAATTATGTAAATTTGTCATCTGGTCCTCTAGATCCTTAGGGCATTTTTTTGTAAAGCAAAAATGTTCCTTTTTTCCCAGAGGAGTTTAGCTACATGTGTCATACCTTTGGCATCCAGGAGAAGTCATGTGGCCATATTTCTCTTGTTACTTGAAGGCAGTACTATATAACACAGAATACCAGTAAAACAGAGAAAACAAAGATTATTCTATTGTGCAGAATCCTCTATGGGGTAGAGCAACTGATTCCTCTTATTCCTCTGGCCAAGACCTTCTTTACTGAAACAACTAAAGTTAGGGAATTGTGGAGACCATTTGCCAGACCATAGCACCCACTCATATTTTGAGAGATGATAGATATAAAGCATATATTCATTTCTATAACTTTGCAGAAATTGAGCGTTCCAGAGCACACACACTCCAGGACACAGGCAAAGTGCTCAATACCAAGCCAACCAAAATGGTCTGGTATTGATCCAGCTATTAACCTGAGGACTGTGTGACAGAAACTCTTCAGTAATGGAACAAAGAAGGTTTATGTCCTCTGTAACACATTTTTAGAGATTTTACCTTGTAACAATTGTTCTTGTGGAAAGACTTAGCACATCTAAAATCATATGTAATATGTTCATACATATAATATTTGAATGAGTACAGATAGGAATATATTTAAGGCAAGATACTGAGTTTGTGTGGGTGTATGTGTGTGTGTGTGTGTGTTTTTAAATATGGACTTAGCTTAGGATGGTGGCACATGCTTATAATCCCATTTCCCCAAAAATAAGACCTAACCGGAAAATAATCAACCTTGAAAACCAGAGATCAAAAATGCCACCACCAATCACCTTGCTTTATCTGCCAGTACAGAGTAGCCTCCAAGCGAGATAATAGTGAGGTATAATCTTCTGCTTGACGTTGGCCATCACCAGGGTAACAACCAGTCCTTATTTCTTGGTTAGGTCTTGTTTTGGGGGAGACATGGTCCTAGCACTCTGGGAGGCTGAGACAGGAGGACTGCATATTTGATCCAACCTGGGCAACTTAATGACTTAGCAAGACCCTGTCTCAAGCCAACAAACATAAAAAGGGGCTGGGGATACAGCTTTATGTAAACGCCCTGGGGTTCAATCTGCAGTACCACCAAAATGAGTGAGCAAGAGTGAGAGTGAGTGAAAGAAAGAAGCAGGAGAAGGAAGGAAGGAAAGACGGAAGGAAGGAAGGAAGGAAGGAAGGAAGGAAGGAAGGAAAAAGAGAAAGAAAGAAAGCGAGCAAACAAGCAAGCAAGCAGAGAGGGAGAGAAAGACAAAGAAAAGAGAAAAGAAAAGAAATTTTAGTTTGGTACTTGGTCTTCCGCCATGAGTGATTCAGGGGTGTCAGGCATCAGTGTGGGACTGGCTCCCCCACAGAGACTGCTCTTCTGGCCCATGCTTACTATCTCTGGGTCTTCGGATTGGTGATGCAGGAGGCTGTAAGAGGAGCTGGGTAGGACAGGGCAGAAAAGCTGACATAGAGAAAGAAGCATACTCCTTCTCTTCACCCCAACCCTGGGGAATAGTGATCTTCCTTTCCCTGGCAAGGGAGACTCTGTCAAGGCTTGTCTTGTTTGCTAGTTTAAAAAGTAAATTAGAGGCCCTGAAAGAAGGCTAGAAGGAACTAATGCAATGGCAAGGACTTGAGAGACTAAGGGCTACTTTACTGAGGACCTATTATATGTCAGGCTGTTGTGAGTGCTGGAGATTAAAGCACAACACACACTGTTCTTTCCCTCAGATAACTTAAGAAATTGGTGAGAAAGGAAAAACATAAGAGGTGATATAACCAGAGTCAGACATAATCAAGAAATTTCTCCCTGAGGAAGTGACATGTAAAATGTGGTCCAAGGGCCAGGTGTGGTGGCGCACACCTGTAATCTCAGCACTGAGGAGGCAGAGGCAGAAGGATCTCCTCGAGTTCAAGGCCAGCCTGGGCTACGTACTGCACTCAAGTCCAGCCTAAACTACATAGTGAGACCCTGTCTCAAAAAACCAAAATAGTAATAATAATAATAAAATTTTTAAAAATGAGGTCTAAAGGGTCATTAACATGTGCCCCACTAAAAGAACAGTCAGTGGTAGAAAGAAGTCAGCAGGTGCCAGAGACCTCAGGCAGGAGGAAAGCTAGTGTTCTAAGATATGAAGAAAAGCCATTGTGAATAGAGTGCAGAGAGCAGAAGAAAGAGTGTGTGAGAAAAGACCGAAGAGCTCAGCAGAGCAGATTATACAAGATAGCTCAGCCCAAGGTCATTATTTTGAACTGTATCCTAAGAACATTGGATAGTCATTGGATGGCTCTGATTTAGTAGGGGCTTGACATGCTTTGACTTACATTTTTAAATACTACAGGATAGAAAACGTAGTCTGTGGTGTCTTAGTCACTTCCTCATCACTGAGATACAATACCCAACACCCACGGCTTAAAGAGAGGTTTATTTTGGGTCATAATTTTTAGAGGTTTCAGTCCATGGTTGGCCACCTCAAACACAGAAACAGCATGGTGGAAGGGCCCCTAATGGAGCAAAGCTGCTCACATCAAGGAAGCCAGGAAGCAGAGAGAAAAGGGAGGAGCCAAGGATGGGGACATACCCTTCCAGGTCATCCCCCCAGTGACCACCTCTAACCAGGCCACACTCACTAACAGCAAGTCAGCTATGAAGTTATCAGTGGCCTAATCCATGATCCATTCACCTTCCAAACACATGAGGCTTTTGGGGGACCTAAAGCATACCAAGTGAATACTAAAGACCACGGAAAAGCTACTGTAGGAGTCCCTGCAAGTGATGAGCTCGCTGTGGGCTTAGCTGGTCATCCTGAGGATGCACTGGATTGCTTACATCTGTTGTGAACGAGAAGAGGTTCTTATCAAGGAGTACTTCTCACTTTCTGGCCTGTGCTGGCGGCTGCATTTTTGTGTCATTTACTAAGGGAGAGCATGCTGAAAAAGGACTGGTTTGACGAAAAAAGTAAAAAGTCTAGGTTAAATCATACTGAGACACTAAAGAAATGTCTCACTTCTGAGACATTGAAGGAGATGTTGCACACTGAGCATAGGTTCTATCTTGAGCCAGTTTTGCTTGCTGATTATCTCATTTGAAACATTCTTCTCCCAGTTATTTTCATGGTTTTTCCTCTCATTTTATTCAGGTCTCTGTTCAAATGTTAGCTTGTATTTGGGGGCTTCTTTATCATGCCGTCCAAAAGCAGCCCCAACCTGTAGCTTTTCATTATCCAATGTCAGTACACTGACTTCTTTGGTTTCTGGTGCCCTTAGGTAGGTAACCCCACCTAATAGTTTCTTGACACCACCTCCATCCATAATGGCCATTATCTTCCTGGGTTTCCCCTGGTTGGCACTGGCTTCAACTTGTTCTAAGGCAGTGGCTGTGTTTTTTTCCAAACCATCTTTATTGTGCTATGATTTTTTTGTTTGTTTTTCATCTTTTCTCAATTTCTAAGCTCTTGTTTGATTTGGGGGGGAGTTAGGGACAAGTCCTAATGAACATATGAAGTTATAACTGTTTACCCCAGCTTAGTCGGGTACTTAATGTTCACATGACTGAAAAGATAATGGTTCAAATTTAGTGTTTCTGCTCTGGCTTTCAGAAAACAATTTGGGGTTTAATTTCTATCAAACTAACACATGTATATAACAATAAAAAGAACAACAAAAAGATATATAAGGGCTTATAATGAAAAGCAACAATCTCCTAGCCCATTTGTCCCTGTAGTAGCAGCCAAGTAAACATTTTCATTTTCTAGTGATTATCTCTGTATAGTGAATGTGCATATAATGCTCTTTTGGTTTAAACTACTGTCTTTTACTTCTTACAAAAAGAGGATTAGATCATTCTTTTCTTCAGCTTATTTTCCACATATTCTAAATTGGTTCTTCTATTAGGTGCATTTGAATATTTAAACAATTCTTTATTTAGCTAATATTTCTTCTCTATTCTTATTTTTAAATGTTTATTTAATAAGATTTTCTTAACTTCTTTGTTGAATGAGGATATTAATTATCATTATGTAAACATTGTCCATTGAACAAGAAGGAAGTATTCTGGCTTCCAGTCAAGTGACTCCTGGACCACTCAAAGGCTAATGCTGTACTGATATAATGAATATTTGCACATGAATTCTATTTTCCATATTTTTCTTCTAAATCTGATCATAGTTTAGTTTCCTTTCTTTACTTAGAGCATGATTTTTAAAAATTTTAATCTTTTTCTGATGTTTCTACTTTTTCATCTTTGAGTAAGAAACATTTGGTTTTTTATAATCATGATACAAACATCATCTATTCCCCTTTCTTTGCTATTGCTGCTTGGATCCATTCTATTTTTCAGGATTTTTTTTGGGAGGGTGCTGGCAATAGGATGTTTTTGATAATTCCATTTTCATGGAATGTTTTTTATACAATATCTTTTTTGTCTCTTTCATGCTGATGATTTTCTTCATATGTTTGAGACATTCCATAATTGTATTGATTGTTCAGGTAGCTGTTCTGGGGCATTCTTGTTGTTTTATTCATCAGTGCTTTAGGATTGTTAGGATGGCTGACCAGGTCCGTATACCTGAGAGGTGGGGATAGGAAGAGAGGTGGCCATAAGTAGAGGTGACCTCCAGATTTCAAAATGACAATGACAGCACCAACCCACCCTAATAATGCTGATTATCCTAAGAAAGTTCACTGAATCTTAAGAGAAGAGCCCTCATACATTTTTGTGAGAAAAAAAATTATGTGTAACCTAGAGAGGAAAGATAAAAGTCTCTTCTCACATCCACTGCATGGAGTTTTATCTTCATTTAGTCTGTCAACTGGCTCTCCTTATTTTCTGTCTTCTAGAAATTTCTCAAAATCTCAGGGCTAGCCAGCTTTCCATTGCTGTGACAAAAGTTCTGAGAAAAACTATCTGAAGGATGAAAGGTTTATTTTGGTTCATGGTTTCCAGGTTTTCAGTTCATGATCAGCTGGCTTCACTGATTCCAAGTCTGTGGTGAAGCAGAACATCATGCTCAAAGTGTGTGACAGAGCAAAGCTGCTCACATCATACGATGCTGTCTCACATGCCAATCATCTCTGAAGGCACCCTCAAAGATACACTCAGAAGTGTGCTTTACAAAATTCCTAAGTGTGGCTGGGGATTTAGCTCAGTGGTTAGAGTGCTTGCCTTACAAGCACAAGCCTCTGAGTTCAATCTCCAGCACAAAAAAAAAAAGGCAAAAACCAAAAATTCCTAGGTGTTTCTCAATTCAATCAAGTTGACAAGTTTAACCATCATAATTACACCCCTTGTCAACTTGATACCCAATCACATCTCCTTAAACCATAATTACTGTCTAAATAGCAAGGTCATAATTCCCTTGACATAATATAACTGTCCTGCATATAACCCAAAACCCTCTTAATTTTGCCCTGAAGTCCTCAAAAGTTCCAGCATTCTTCAAAAGTTCAAGCCCAAAGTCTCCTCTGAGACAAAAGGTAAATTATTAGCTGTTAGCCCCTGTAAAAATAAAAAAGCAATGGCTTTGCTCACTTCTTGAATCTATCCTTGACAGACATTCCATGTTTTGGGTCTAAGTTCCAGGAGTCTCCATTATACCTTCATTTCACCAGTGTAGCTTCATGCATTGTTCTCTCAAGAGTTAACCACAGGGATTCTGATCCTGTCACACATTTTCTGGGCTCCCAGGCCTCCCTTTAAAATCTGGGTGGGTGCCTCCATAGCCCCATAACTCTTGCATTCCATGGGCCTGCAAAACTATAATCACATGGATGGTGTCAAATTCTGCTGCCAGCTTAAATAGTAGCTGGGTCTGCTTGAACTACAGTGGTAGCTGTGTGTGGTAGTTGCATATGGCTGAGCATAATGAGGAGAATCCCAGGAACTGAGTCCTAGATGACCCTACACTAGCAGGGGCTCGGGAAGCTCTCTTCTCAAATGAAAATTTTGCACTTTTACATCCTCAAGCCTGATGATTCCTGACTCCAGGTGCTCTTGTTGATCCCTGAGATGCCCTCAGGGCATTTTTCTTCTTGTGCTAGTTCAAACTACTAGGCTTCTTTGTAATGGCATTAATGTCTTCAGCAACCACATCTTCTTTGGTCCCAGCCTTACACATGCTTTTTTTCTGGCCAAATTACAGGTTTTTAAAAATCTTTCTGCTCTGCTTTTTGTTTCTAAATCTCACAACAAATCTGGCTAAAAGCAACAGGCAATACCCATAGTATAGACTGAACGCTGTGCTACCTTGAAATTTACTTCATGAAATTAATTAGTATATCATCTTTAAATTCAGCTCCACAGAAAGTCTTAGGACATGGAAAAAACGTACATAATTTTTTGCCAGAATGTAACACAAATGGCCTCCTGTCCAATTCTCAAGAGAGTCCTTATTTCCTTAGAAATCTAACGAGCACAGTCTTTATTATTTGCAGTCTTATCCAGATTCTGATCTCCAGAATTGCCCATCAAATTCTGCTTACAGTATTGTAGACTATTTCCTAGCCGATTTCTCTAAACTTTTCCAAATTTCTCCCAAAAACTATCTCCAAATGCTTTTAAACCTAAATGTTAGCTATAGTCACAGCAAGAACCCCACTCCTCAGTACTAATTTTCTGTGTTAATCATTTTTTGTCATTGTGACAAAATAACTGAGATAAATAAGTTAAAGATCAAAAGAGGTATTGGAGATTTAGCTCAGTAATAGTAGGCCTGTGGTAAGGCAGAGACATCATGGCAGAAGAGCATATTGGAGGAAAGCTGCTCACCTTGTGGCAGCCAAGAAATGGAGAAGGAAAGAGAGAGAGCCCAAGAAGGGGCTGGGGACAAGATATAATTCTCTCATGGTCATTCTCCATGACACAACTCCTTAAAATAGCTCCCACCTGCTAAATTTCTGTCACCTGCCAATAATGCTATCAAATTATGAATCCATCAATGGTTTAATCCTCTGGTGCAGTGAGAGCCCTTATGATCCAGTTCCCTCCCAAAAGCCTATTAGCTGTCAACCAAGCCCCTAGCACATAGAATTTGAACACTTTTTATATCCACTCCCCAGTAAACTTTCCTCCACTGATGTTAAATGTGTTGCATATTCCTTTACTATCATATTATTGCGAATGTGAGAGAGAGAGAAAGCACTTGTTCTAATTTGCTATTTGACCCAGAAATCCCAGTCAATCTTGAAATCCCAGAAATCTTTGTATATCTTGAAATATTTAAAGGTATAAAACTTCTACAGAATATCTGCATAAAAGAATAAAATATTTTGAATATTTTACTAATCTCCAATGTCCTATAGATTGGGAAATTGTAGCCTAACTTAGTTTCTTGCACTGAGCTCAAAATGAGAAAATCATATTTTTTTTAAATTTTTTACAGATCAGTGTTTTTTTTTTCATTTTTCTCTTACAAAAAGACAACTGAAACAAATAAATATAAAATGGTATCTATGTCTTACTTAGAAATGGCCAAATACACATTTTCTTGGTAATCCCCACAGACATAAACTAAGGAAACTTTCAGAAGCACATTCATCCTACCCACCTCGCACTATCTTTATAAAAAAAGGAAAACAAGGTCAATTCTTTTAATGCTCCACAATTTTTAACAATGAATTCTCAAGTACTCTAAGACTACTCAGGTTATCAAGACATCCAGATCAACAAATTTTTTAAAAATACATATTCTCTCTCGCTCATAATATGACATTGCCTAGAAACACCAACGAATGAACATTCTTACAACTTTTCATTTCTTATAATTTGCATGAATAGTCTATTCTGTTTAAATCTGCATGGCAAATAAAACAGAAAGCTGTGTAGTATATATATTTCCCCACATATTCCTAAGAGAAAACATTAAATACACTATATTTAATACATACTGAACAACAAATCTTGATTTCCTATGCCTTGGAGGTAATGCAAAGGGCAGACAAATACAGAAACTATTTGTGACCAAATTCAGCTAGTAAGATCTACCCTGCCTATGTGGCTCATAATAATATACCAAAGTTTGAGCAAGGATGAATATCCAAATGTATTTTTTCACTAAAACTCAGCTTCAGGCTAATACCTAAAAAGTTTGGCTAATATTTTCAATTAAATGTTCTTATTTAATGGTTTTTCCATCATGTGGAAATATGTACATTTATTTCAAGCCAAATGAAAGTATTTTTTTCTTCATTAAAAATTATTTCTAAAAATCTACTTCAAGTAATTTTTTTACTTGGTACTTAAATAATTTCCCACTTTATAAAGAATATCCAGAAAGGCAGAGAAGAACATAAACTGTTTAAAGAGTCATCCCAAAATAAGTAACTGGATTTGAAATTTTCTTTTGTGTACTTCACACGCTGCCCATACCAGTGCTGAAGAGCACCGATCAATGGAGGAGCTCGGACATCCAGATGAACCATGCTCATAAGCTTCTCTGTACACAAGGGCTTTCATTCTCCAAAACACTAGGTTTTTCTGGTTCTATATCTAAAACTTTCTTTAAATTTCAAAGCTATTTAAAATTAGAAGGTAAATGAATTTTAAATTTTGTGGGTGAAGATCATTAAGCTATGAGATCCAGTTCCTAGGTGACAAGTCAAACTCTCCAGAAGCGTGATTAGATGGCAGAAAGCCCAGAGCGAAGAGCCAGTAAGTACATCAACATGCATGATCAGGAATCCTATGAAAGTCACGAAGCACTGGGATTCAATGATTTAAATTAACCTCTTCCTGGCAAGAGACAGTGTTTCATGATGGATACAGATTCTGTTAGCTGCTCATGAGACATACATGCATCACTCCTGCTGCAGTCCCACTTTGTGATAACTTAGAAGTCCAAATTAAACTCCAGAACATATAATGTGGAGTATGAATTTGAAGACAGACAGTACAAACAGCAGTTAAGTGGAACCTGCCCGCAAAATCTTTTATTTTTCTCCTTTAAAGCTACAGAAAATCTGTGCACAAACAAAGCAATTTATTCTCATAATAAAAATAACCCCTTACAAATAGCCACGGTGTCCAGTTAGATTCCACAGTAAGTATATGTTGTATCACATTGTAATCCACAGGTATGCTTTCTTGTGAGCCTGTAGGATTAGGATCAATTTTTTTCTGGAAATACTAGCTTCTCACAAACTGACTCCTTTATTGGTAAGTACTGTGATACTTCATTAGGTTCCGTGAAGAGGGAAGGTGGAACGTACATTAAATTAGCAATTTTGCTTTCTCGTGAAGTATATTCTCATAACATATAGGTCTTGTCAGCCTCATGGTAAAGCCTGTGTCGTTCATTCTAATAGCACCCCATCAATTCTCAAGAAAAACTGCCAACAGCAGAAAAAATCTAGAAGGCATTACTCTAATTTTCACACTCAGGCTTGAAACTCCATGATCATGAAGTTCATCTTCAAAGAGGAAAACTTCTTCAAAAAACTTAATCTGTTCTCTGGCCTTCAGCTTCTCTGTATCTATATGATCTGTTGTAGGTACAACCTTTACTTAAGAGAGTCTCCAAGTAATGTTCCTTTATAATCTGTTGTATAAGTCCAATCATATGGTTTAACAACCTCTTTGGAGTGTTCACCTTCCATCCTGCTTTCCTGCCATTCTTCAGCACAGGCTACTTTAAGCATTCCTTGGTAGTTATTTACACATTTTAATGCATCTGTAGCATTGAACTCAATACCAAAGCCAGAAACATGCTGGATTCTTAAAACGTTGTCTCTGAACATCATTTCCGGGAGAGATGGCATATGTAATTCATCCGCTAACTTCTCCACGTCCACCGACTTCATGATGTGGGTCTTGGCCGCAGTCAGCTTCCAGGGCCCAAAGGAGAAGTTCTGTTGGCTGCTCTGGAAGCCATGGATCTTCATGGCCGAGGTGCACGCGAGCTGCAACCGCTCGGTCGCTCCGCCTCGCTGCGGCCCCGCCCCCTCTCCTTCCGAGCTGTTACCATCGAGAAAATCATATTGCATAATTATCATCGACTTCATCTTTTAGGTGAAAGTTTAAATGTAGCATTCAAATTAATGCCTCCTATAATATATAAAATGCTAGCCAGGCACAAAATCATAAAACATTCAGCAGACCTAGTCTCAGATAAAATGAAAATTTTCTCAGGAGACAAAGGATAGAAGGAGAAGATGGAAGAGGGTAATGAATTCATGAGTCAGTCAGTAGAACTTCCTGTGTCAGAAAAATGAGCACCACATTTTCCGTAAACATTTAATTTCCATTTGAATGTCACTATTGAGTTTACTATAATTACCTCTTTAGGGAAATGGTTCCACTTTCTGACTATAATTAGCTCCAAGAATATTTTCAGTTTGCCCTTTGCTCTTGCTTTACTGTTCTTCAGACCTCTTCAATCTAAAGTCTATTTTCCACTCAAGTTAGAGACTCTTTCAAAGTGTTTTTCTACCTGACAAGTTGTTTCTTTAATCTAAATAAATCAGATCTCTTGACCTCTTGTTGGTAGTTTCCTTCTTATATCACCAGTTTTTGTTTGTTTCTAGAATGTAAGATTTCTCTGAATATTTTGTCTCCTGAATCAAATTTTCATATAATATACAAGCGAATCTTTTATTCAACTACAAAGCAGTACCTAGCCATTAGAAATCCTCTGCATCGCCTTTCATCACACAATAGTCTTTACACTGTACATGGTAGATCTCTTGGCGTGGGTTCCTAGGGCAAATTGGAGAGTCATATGCTATTCACTACCTTATGTGAACTCTGTGCTGTTAACTCATAAACTTTGCAAGTGTTATCAAACGACAAGACTGAAAGCTTTTCATGCAAACTCTGAGCCCAATTTCATCCATTGATTCATTCATTCAACACCAATTCTGTGTTAGACATCATGCTAGGCACAAGGAGCAATAACGAATTAAAAGCAAAATTAGACCCTGCTCTTACAGAGCTGGCAATCAATTCTGGAAGAAAATTTCAGTGATAATGCTAGGAAGGATAAGTATAGGTAAGATTAACCCTGATGAAAAAAGTGGTGTTTAAGAAAGCTTGCTTGACAGCATACCACAGCAATATAAGCACACCCCTGTTTATAGTGGCATGATTCGTAATAGCTAAATCTTAGAAACAGCCCAAATGCCCATCAACCAATGAATGGATAAAGAAGATGTGTGTGTGTGTGTGTGTGTTTTTAATACAATGGAGTACTAATGTGCCATAAAGAATGATAAGCTTGAAACATTTCTAGTTAAATGGATGCATCTTGAGACCATACTCTTTAGTGAAATAAATCAGACACACATGTTTAAATACTGCATTGTTTCTCTGGTGTGAGAAACTGAAAGTGTAAATAAGGACTAAAATGTATTATATTGGGAAAGGGAAGAAATTGTTCAAATGGGAAGGGGAACAATGAAGGGGAGAGGAGGAATGGGACAAGAAGAAAAAGATAAGAAAAAAAATGGAAACAAAGCCCTTGTAAATAAGGAGGGGAGGGGAGGAGGGGTTAAAGGGAGGGGAAGGGAATGGGAAAAAAAGAAGCAGCAAGATATATCATGTACAAGTACAAATTCCCTATGGTGAATATTGTCATTATGAATATCTAAACTGTACCACTAAAATAAAATTTTAAAAAAAAGCTTGCTTGAGATCAGATTTGAAATACTCAAGAATACTTATTTACATACATGTGTAAATAATATTTAAGAAGTATTTGGGCTTCAGCATCAATTTTTGTTGTTGTTGTTGTTGTTTTGGTGCTGGGGACGTTCGAACTCAGGGCCTTGTGCTTGCAAGGCAAGTACTCTAACCACTGAGCTAAATCCCCAGCCCATGCATCAATTTTTTTAAAGTAACAGCTTTATTGATATATTATTCATGGATTATATAAATCACTATTTTAAATCTACATGTGGCCTCTTCCCCACCCCTCCCCTCTGTTCCCTCCCTCCCTATTTACAGCAGATTTATTCATAACTTTCCATATTTTCCCTTTCCCTTTTCTTTCCTTTGTTGCCTTTCTGCTTTTCCCCCTTCTTTCTTTCTAGTACTCCTCTCCTTTGTATACTATCTTCTTTTTATATAATATTTATTACACCTCTTTGTCCTTATTTACAGTTATGATTTCTCATATCAGAGAGACAATTCCATGCGTACTCATGAGTGTCTGATTTATTTCACTTAAAAGTATGTTCTCAAGGAACATCCATTTACATACAAATGACTCTAGTTTATCCTTTTTTATGGCAGTATAGCACTCCATTGTGTAGAAAGACCACATTTTCTTTACCCATTCATTGGTTGTTGGGCATTTAGGCTGTTTCCAAGACTTAGCTATTACAAATTGTGTTGCTATGAACATGGTTGTGCATACATCCCTGGTATGATGATTTTAATTCTTCTGGAAGATCCCCAGTAGGGGAATAGCTGGGTCAAATGGAACCTCTGGTTGTAGTTTTTTGAGGAATCTCCATATTGATTTCCACAGTGGCTGGACCAGTCTACATTCCCACCAACAGTGGAGGAGGGTTCCTTTTTCCCCACAGCCCCGCCAGCATTTGTTATTGGTTGATTTTTCCATATACGCGGTTCTTTCTGGAATGAGGTGGAATCTTAACGTTGTTTTGATTTGCATCTCTCGGATGACTAGTGATCTTGAACATTTTTTCATATACTTATTTGCCATTTTTATTTCTTCATCCGAGAAATGTTTATTCATTTCAGTTGCCCATTTTTGGATTGGATCTTTAAATTTGGGAGGTTTAATTTTTTTGAGTTCTTTGTATATTCTAGATGTTAGACCTTTGTCTGATGGATAGCTAGCAAAAATTTTTTCCCAGTCTGTGGATTTTCGCCCTGCTCTATTGGTGATTTCTTTTGCTGTGCAAAAGCTTTTTAACAGCATGTGGTCCCAAGCACTGATTCTTTGTATTGTTTCCCATGCAGTCTGGGTTCTGTTCATAAATTTTTTCCCTACCCCTATGTCTTCGAGGGTTCTTCCTATTCTATTCTCCAGTAAATTTAGTGTTTCTGTTTTAATGTTTAGATCTTTGATCCACTTCGATTTGAGTTTAGTACATGGTGAGGGACATGTATCTAGTTTTAGTTTTCGACATGTGGCCAGCCAATTTTTCCAGCACCATTTGTTAAATAGGCTATCTTTCTTCCAGTGATTTTAACTCTTCTTAAGTGTATAATTCAGTGACATAAATTATACTTACAATGCTATGCAATCATCATTGATATTTCTAAAACTTTTTCACTCCCGAAAATTGAATTCCTTCCTCCTCCAATTCCTAGTAACCTGTATTGTACTTTCTAACTATGAGTTTGCTTATTCAAGATCTCTTACATAAATGATATCATATATTTGTCCTTTTATATCTATCTTGTTTCACTTAATGTTGTCCAGGTTTATTAATAGTGTAGTAAAGTGTGTATTAGAACTTCATTACTTTTTATAATTGAATATTTCATAGTTCAGTAATTATATATATATATAATTATCCATTGATTAAAAATTTAGGTTGTTTTTGCTTTTTAGCTATTACCAATAGTGCCACAAAGGGATATTGGTATACCATTATCTATGTTGAGTCCGTGCTTCAATTCTTTGGATTATACTTAGGAATATAGGTCATATGGCAATTCTATGTCTAGCTTTTTGAAGAATTACCAAACTGTCTTCCACAGTGGCTATACCATTTTACAGTACCATCAGCAATATATGTGGGTTCCAGTTCCTCCACATTCTCATCAGTGGCTATTTTCATTTTTAAAAATTTTAACCAAAATTATAACCAATTTAAAAAAATTATAACCATAAGGATGAAGTAATATTCTATTTTTAACTTTTGGAGAAACTGCCAGACAATTTTCCAAAGTGGCTATACCATTTTTTCATTTCTCTAAGTAAGGTATGAAAGTTATAGTTGCTAAAAACTTTATAATTCTAGCCATTCTGGTGGGTATAAAATGGTATCTCATTGTAGTTTTAATTTGTTTTTCCTTAACTATATGTTGAATATCCTTCCATTGTTACTCAAATATCTTCTTTGGAGAAATATCTGTTCTGTTCCTTTGCCCATTTTCTAATTGGCTTATTTGTCTTTTTATTTGAATTGTAAGAGTTCTAGTGGAAATAGTTTTAACTCCAAGGTAACTGATCAACATTTATAAAGAAGCTCTTGATCCCAATGAAGTAGAAGATGTCTATGTATAACCCTTAGAAAATTATTACTAGTCTTCAAGTAGTGCAGAAGTTTATTAGGGGTAATTATTTTCTTGATTTAGTTCCTTTAGGGTTTCCACGTGAAGTGAAAGGATAAATTCTGCAAAAGAAGAGAATTTCATTTTAATTCAAACCAATAATCAAATAGCAAGTTTTATCGTGTACTTTCACATTTTACTATTTTCCTGTGCAAAATTTTTCCTAGACTTTTTATTAGTTTAGATTCATGTTTAATTCTTTCCCAATGTCTATATCTATTTCTACTATTCATTGCTTCCCATTTGGTTAAAATCAGTGAGTTCTATAATTATACCATTTATGCCATCTTTGGGTCATGAGCAGTTTTGCTGCCTGTCAAATTAACTCACATTTGATTAATGTCAAATGCATTCAAGGTTATTAATGAGAAATAGTAAGTGGGATTTATAAAGCGGTTTCTACATACAAAGCACTCTTCAGTGAGTGAGTAATTATACTTTATAATGCACCCGAAAGATATATTTATTATTAATAATATTTGTTCTGATGTCAAACTCCATGATGTCAAACTCCATGATGTCAAACTCCACTTGGCATAAATGCCTAATGTGGTACAAGTTAATTGAGAAGAACCTTTGCTTTTCAACTGGCAGGCAAGTCTTTCTTCAGATATTATATCACCAATCTCTTGACAGATTTTTTTTTTCAAAAGAAATACATCAAAATGTTTCTAAAACTTGATTAATTATACCTTATCTTAATAGAGGAACAATGAATAAAAATCTGTCTTTTGGTATTTGATTTCAAAATGAGAGAAAAAAGAAATGATTCCTTTTTTAACATTTGAAGGGTAAATGTTTTAAGAAATGATTAATCTCTTTAAAGCACTCTAGGTTATTTGAATACATAGCAGTAAAACAAGTTCCAGTGATTACCTAGGTAAGGAAAGTGTTAGGAACCATGAGAATTGAGTTCTAATTCAAATCTTGACAGTAACGGCTTTGATCTTAGGAAGGTCTGACAACCTCCTGAGCAGTTTTCCTGATCTCAATATTTTACTTATACAATCAGAGGGTCAGAGTAGATCAGTTTCCTAAAATGAGAGTGTAGTCTGAATGTAAGCCTAATTATCAATTGTGTGGCTCATATAATTTTTTTTAAATTTTGAGCTACTTTTCATATTTTTCTAAAATGACAGATTATACATACAAATTCAGATTACTACTTTCTTTTAAAAAGAGATCAGAAGGCTGGGTGTGGTGGTGCACTCCTGTAGTCCCAGCACTCAGGAGGCTGAGGCAGGAAGTTAGCCAAGAGTTCGAGACCAACCTCAGCTATGTAGTTAATGAGGCTAGCCTAGACTACATGGTGAGACCTGTCTCAAAAAACAAAACAAAAAAATAAATAAATAAAGAGAGAGCGGGATCAAGAGATGTGGCAGCTGTGGTTCACAGCTCTGAGAGACATCTATTTGGGAGTAAGTAGCTGCTCCCCTTGCTAAATAAAGCCGGGCTGTAAGGATATACCACATCTAGCTCAGATTACTCGTTGATGTTACCTGTCCACTTCTATAATCACTTGAGGTTACTATGAAAACAATAACAACAACAAAAAATTTTTAAAGAGAAAACAACAACAAAAAGTAGAACAGTTTAGATCTTTTATCTGATATCTATACAATCTGTAGCAGAATTCTAAGGTGGCCCTCAAGATTCCTACTACATGATATATTCCCCTGTATAATCCGCTCTCTCTGAATGTGATCTGGACCTGTGATATGTGAATATGGGAATGTCACTGTCATTGTTATGCTTTGTTATATAGCAAGAGATACTGCAATTAAGGTCCCTAATTAGTGGCTGTGACTTAATCAAAAGGAAACTATCCTAAATGGACCAGGCCTAATCAGAAAAGACAAAAGGTAATAATACATGTTTCGCTCTTGATTTTGAAGAAGCAGACAGTCATGTTATGAACTCCTTACAGTGTGGAGAAAGGTGATTAGGAGCTCCGGTACTTGATCTCATGACTACAAGGAACTGAATTCTACTAACAACTTAAATGAGTTTGGGAAAAAGACTTCTAATATCAACCAATATTACTCATTTCCAGCCAACACTTTAATTTCAGCCTTGTAAGACCTTGAGCAGAAGATCCATCTAACCCATACCAAGATCCCTAACCCAAAGACACTAAGAAATAAATGTGTGTTCTTGAGGCTTGTTTGGAGTTTCCAGCAGGGAAGCACAGCTACTTGTATACATACCCTTGACCAAGGAAATAGTCCTTTACTGGGGATGGTTGTCCTTTTTGACCCAGTGCGCAGCCTCAGGAGGAACACACATGGACTGGTGCAAGAGGAAGAGGATACCGGCCTAGCCAGCCAGATCAGCCAAATCAACCCTGGAAATCATGGGGTGACAGATGTTGCAGCCAGATCGCTCTCACATCTTAAATGTGTGTTCTTTAAATTCGGTAGTTATTTGGTAATTTGTTATGCAGCAACAGAAATCATATAATGGGCTATAGGTGTAGCTCAATGGTAGAGTGCTTGCCTTGTATGCCTAGTGTGCGTGAGGCCCAGGGTTGAGTCTCCAGCAAAGAGGAAGAGAAAGAATAGGAAGAAGAGAAGGAGGTGGTGAGGGGGAGGGAAGAGGGAAGAAGTGGAAGAAAAATGGGAACCGGAAGCGGGAAGAAGAAGAAGAGGAGGCGAGAGAAAAGAAAACTAGTATAGTATCCATTAAGGAATGGTAAAAAAGGGGGCTGGAGATTTAGCTCAGTGGTTAGAGTGCTTGCATTGCAAGCACAAGGTTCTGAGTTCAATCCCCAGCACCAAAAAAAAAAAAAAAAAAAAAAAAAAGGAATGGTAAAAAGAATACATATTTGGGAGAGAGAAGAGGCTGGGTGGGAGAAGAGAAAGAATTGCAAACAAATGATGAATTCTTTTAAGTAGGCTTGTTTATGTAGTGGTATAGTGAAGCAATTATGAAACTAGTTTGGATGTATAAAAGGTTTAAGCAAATGAATAAATGTGTTGAAATTATTGGGTTCTCAATAAGGAAAATGGGATACAAAATATGGAATCAGGAAAGGCAAGAAAGAATCCCATGGGAAAGATTTGGAATTGAAAATATCAATGTATCCTAGGAATTTCTAAAATGTATATATGTATGTTTACATGTATACATAGTAGTTGTCTATTGATGCACAGCAATTACACTAAAATTTAGCAGTCTAAAACAATAAATCATTATGGAAAACCAAAGAGATTCTGCAAAAATTAAAATTAAGACAAACTTATGATCCAGCAATACCACTACTGAGTATACATCTAGAGAAAATGAAATCTGTTGAAGAGACATCTGCAGTCCCATATTTACTGCACAATAACCCAGAAATAAACTAAATTTTCATCAATTGATGAATGGATAAAACATATGAGCAACATGTACACAGCAGAAATACTATTCAAAAATATGAAAGAATGAAATCCTGTCATTTACAATGACACAAATGGTACTGGAGATCATTACGTTAAGTAAAATAATTCAGGCCCAGAAATACAAATATCACATGATCCCACTCATATATGGAATCTGAAGAAGTTGATCTCATAGAAATTCAGAGTAGAATGGTGTTTACCAGAGGCTGTAGAGAATAGGGGAGAGAGAGGGATGGGGAGAGGATGATCAGTGGGTACTGAGTTATAATTAGATACTTATAATTAGCAAGAAGTTTCTGTGTGCTATCACAGAGTGGGGTGATTATAAGTAGCAGTGAAGTACTGTACATTCCAAAAAAGTCAAAAAAGAGAATTTTGAAGGATTTCACTATAAAGAGGTAATAGAGGAATATGTTTAACCTGATTTTTAGCATTACACAATATATACATATATCACAATATTACATGGGGTTGTGGTGATACACATCTGTAATCCCAGCTACTCAGGAAGCTGTGACAGGAAAATTTCCAGTTTGAGGCCATTCTGGACAATTTAGCAAGACTGTGTCTCAAAATAAAATTTAGAAAAAAGGGGTGGGAATGTAGCTCAGTGTTTCATGGGTTCAATTCCTAGTACAGAAAAAAATTACATAGTAGCCCATTAATATGTATAATTCTTAGGCTTTATGTATGAATTCTGCCACATTCTGATGGTCGCACACACCAGACCTCCCACAGTGTTACCTGTACACAAGAATATGAATAACAAGA
This sequence comes from Hystrix cristata, assembly GCA_004026905.1. Classification (NCBI taxonomy): domain Eukaryota; kingdom Metazoa; phylum Chordata; class Mammalia; order Rodentia; family Hystricidae; genus Hystrix; species Hystrix cristata. The sequence goes on from PVJO010001148.1 coordinate 178,571, forward strand.
GCCAAGGGTCACTAAGGTACACCTTTGGAGGCTAGCTATCGTAATGCATTTCTGTTTATAACTATATTTGTGTTTATTTGTATATATGTGTGTGTGTGTGTGTGTGTGTATATATATATATATATATATATATATACACATATATATATATATGGGTATGCATGCATATTTCTTAGCTCTATCTGTTGAAAGGACCAAGAAGCAAAGGCATGCCAGGAGCATTCAGTACACCTAGTACCCAGGATTTAGTTTATAGTATCATTCCCCACTAAGAACAACTGGGCTTTCAGAGAAATGAGTGATTATAGGATTTGATCAGGAGCAGGATAGGTACAAAATGATATAAGAACATCTTGTTATTCTGGAAAGTAAAGAAACACTCAAAAGCATGTGAGGGGCATGTCACAAAGGCACAGAAACCAGCTGAATGGATTCCCATTTGTTAAATCTAGGACAATTTGAACACCAAACCATAAAGTAATGAGTTATAAGTCATTGAAAAAAATTATAAACTTGTGAGTTGTTACTAATTATAGATGGATAGAAAAGTAGAAGACTGCATGTATAGATAATAGGAGGTAAGTGACTTCTTTGCTTCAAGTTGAACAACAAGGGTTCCTGAAAGTGTAGAGGGAGTACTGGATTTGGTAGATCATCATTTACAATCATAATGCTAAAGAACTGTGCTATGGTTTCATTATGGTTTGAGTGTGTCCCTCAGGGGTTCCTGTACTGGAAGCTTGATTCTCAGTATGGCAGTGATTAGGTGGCAGAACTTTTAAAAGGTAGGGATTAGTGGAAGATGGTCAGGTCCTAGAGGCATCATCCTGGAAAGGGATTAATGCTGGTCTTGGTGACTAAGTTAGTTCTAACAAGAGCAAGCTACTATAAAAGAACAAGTTTGGCTTCCTGTATCACCATGTGCTCTCTTCCACATATGCTTCTGCCATTGTGATGCCATTCACTGTGAGATCCTCACCAGAGCTGAGAAGTTAGTGCCATGCTCTTGGACCTCTAGAACTGTAAACTAAATGAATCTATTTTCTTTACAAACTAACCAGCCTTAGGCATTTTGTTATAATAGCAGAAAACAGACTAATGCCCCTGGATTGTGCAAGCATCTGCAATGCATGCTAGACCCAGAAGGAAATTTAGTGAGGAGAAGGATAGTTTCATAGTCTTAAAATACCTTACTGTAATTTTTTTTTTTTTTGAGTGCTGGGGATCAAACTCAGGGCCTTGCACTTGCTAGCCTCTACCACTTGAGTTAAATCCCCAACCCCACAAAGTTTTTTATCGATTACAACTGAGAGTCCAATTATTACAGAATGGAGAAATAGGCAACACCTGAATGAGGTGATCAAAATCAATCTCATCCACGAAAGACAGATGCACACTGTGTCCTTCCACATGGTATATCCTATGAAGAACAGAACTTCACTTTCCTGTGCAGTACTCTAGATAACAATGCAAAACTGTAATCCTAGCAAGAGGAAACAAACACCAATGAAGAACTTTCTATTTTTCAAAAGTATGTAGAGAGATAATATTCTTTTAAAATGTCAGTGTCATAAAAGAGTAAAAGACTGTAAAAAATATTCCAGATTAAAAGAAGCTGAAGAGGCATGGCCGTTACATGAAATTTACTGAACCCTAGATTCAATCTCAAGCTGTAGAAAGAAAGCATACTAATAGATCAGCTGGCAAAACTGTAGTAGACTACATAAAATCAATGTAGTAGACTATATAAAATTGTAGTAAACTACGTAAAATTAGTGTTTTGGGGGAAAAGTATCAGCATCTGATGTTGACCAGAGGTTGGTTTGAATCCTAGCTTTATCATCCCTGAATCTTTGATTTCTGTGTTTTTCTTGCCTCATCTGAAAATAATAGATAAATAAATAAATAATTCAATTCATGTAATTTTAACAATCACTGGGCCAAAGTTAAGAGCCTGGTGCAGGGTAGATACTCGATTAATGTTTTGTCTTCTGCAGTAGAAATAGCAATCAATAATTGCTTGCTCAATTTTTTCCATGTCGAAACCCGAATGTGAGTACTCGAAATGATCACTCTACCATAATGGTACTGGAAAAGTAAATAATTGGCCTAAGTAAGCATATATCTACCCACCATTAGAAAAGGGCCATTGCTACATGTGGTCTAAATTTATTTTTATCTATTGTAATGATTGGTGCTGGCACAACAGTCAAGCTGGCAGTCCAGTCCGGCCATTTGATAATTAACTGCCAAAAACAGTTTTGAGTATTTTCATAGTTACATAATGTTCTGAACACTAAATAACACATGACACTAACCCAACAAGCTGGTTGTTTTAATGCCAAAACTATCTTTTCTTATATCCTGTGACTGCTACTTGAGGCATTTTATAAAGGGCATTCTTCAAAAAGATAAGCAGAAATTCAATAAATGTAAGATTGGGTTAGAATTTGAACAACCACATTCTTGAACTGATTCCCAGAATTTTTTGAAATACTAGAACTAATATTACAAGAAACTATGTAAGTCCATAACAAAATTTTTATCTTTTTAGTAATTTGCCTTTTTAGTAACAATAGCAACTTACTAGAAACATGATCAGTCACTACAAATCTATACAACACACAAACAAAACAGAACAGAATCCTTGGATTTTTCTCCAAACTGTTCTCCATACCTTGACTTCTGTGTCCTATTGACTCATAAAGGCAGGCTAAGATCTTCCTGTGTACCCACTATGTTTTTGACCTGTTCCAGTCTACAAGGCCTGTCTGGTTTATTTGGAAGGACAGAAATTCATGAGCATATTTTTAAAAAATGTATCCCTTTGATTTGGAAATAACACACTCTATTAATTTAATATATGAAAGGTACAGAAAAGCTCTCCTTACTACACTTGGTCATAGCCCAAAGGCCAAGAAGTGACAGAAGAGCCATTCAGTTCTCCTTTTTGGAGCAATAATGGTAAGAGTTTCTGTATATCTTTCTAGGCATATTTTGGGTATATACAAATGAATATTAATATACCTTGTCTTCTTTCGTGGATGACAACTACTATACACACTATTTTACACCTCGTTTTTATTTTTCACGCTCAAGATTTCTTGACGATCATTTCATATCAGCCCATAAAAAACATTTCCATTCTTTTCTGCAATTAATTTGATTGTATTGTATGATTGTATGATTATTTAATTAGTTTGCTACTGGAAAATATTTAGGTAGTTTTACATCTTTAGCTCTTGCAAACAAAGCTGCCATAGATATCCTTATATATGTGTCAATTTTCACATTCTTGAACACATCTATAGGATGAAGTTTTAGAAGTAGAATTGCTAGGTCAAAGAAAATCCATTTGTCAATGTGATAGTTACCATGAGATTGTTTTCTATAGAAGTGACACCAAATTTACATCTTCCTGTAATGTAACAGTGTGTCTGTTGATCTTGATCTTGCCATGTAGTAAAAGCATTTTTTGACCTTTGATAATCTCATGGACAAAATATAAATAGAATAAAATGTTATTTTAATAAAATTTCCTTTACATATTTCTTTTCATAAATAAGATTGACCATTATAACGTTAAAGCCTCCTCGTATTTTTTGTGAAGTGTAAGTTCATAGCTCTTCTACATTTTTTTCTTGGCTTGTGGATATTTTCCTTTTATATTTTAAGAGGTTTCTATATTATTAGAGACATTCACTCTCATATTACCTGTGAATATTTTTCCAATTTATTATTGTAGAGATTCTTATACAATATCTCTTTTAAAAAAACATTTTATTGAGCTGTGCCATACATATAGGACATACCTAAATTAGTAATGTTTTTTTTTATTTTATTTTAAACCAAGAACATGTATTGGTACATTCTACATACAATGGGCACATTCATTACATTTCTTCTCTACCTATACATGATATATCTTGGTTCTCCCCCCTCTCCCCCGCCCCTCCCATCTGCTCCCTCCCTCCCTATTTACAGCAGGTTCATTCATCATTTTCCATATTTTCCCATTCCCCTCTTTCCCCTGTTGCCTTTCTGCTTTTCCCCTTCTTTCCTTCTAGTACTCCTCTCCTCTGCACACCATCTTCCTTTTATATAATATCTATTACATCTCTTTGTCCTTATTTACAGTTATGGTTTCTCATATCAGAGAAACAATTCGATATGTGCTCATGAGTGTCTGATTTATTTCACTTATGAGTACGTTCTCAAGGAACATCCATTTATATATGAATGACTCTAGTTTGTCCTATTTTATGGCAGTGTAGTACTCCATTGTGTAGAAAAACCACATCTTCTTCAGCCATTCGTTGGTTGTTGGGCATTTAGGTTGTTTCCAAGACTTAGCTATTACAAATTGTGTTGCTATGAACATGGTGGTGCATACGTCCTTGTGGTATGACAATTTTAATTCTTCTGGGAAGATCCCCAGTAGGGGAATAGCTGGGTCAAAGGGAACCTCCAGTTGTAGTTTTTTGAGGAATCTCCATATTGATTTCCACAGTGGCTGGACCAGTCTACATTCCCACCAACAGTGGAGGAGGGTTCCTTTTTCCCCACAGCCCCGCCAGCATTTGTTATTGGTTGATTTTTCCATATATGTGGTTCTTTCTGGAGTGAGGTGGAATCTTAACGTTGTTTTGATTTGCATCTCTCGAATGACTAGTGATGTTGAACATTTCTTCGTATATTTATTTGCCATTTTTATTTCTTCATGTGAGAAATGTTTATTCATTTCAGTTGCCCATTTTTGGATTGGGTCTTTAAATTTGGGAGGTTTAATTTTTTTGAGTTCTTTGTATATTCTAGATGTTAGACCTTTGTCTGATGGATAGCTAGCAAAAATTTTTTCCCAGTCTGTGGGTTTTTGCCCTATTCTATTGGTGATTTCTTTTGCTGTGCAAAAACTTTTTAATAGCATGTGGTCCCAAGCACTGATTCTTTGTATTGTTTCCTGTGCAATCTAGGTTTTGTTCATAAATTTTTTTCCTACCCCTATGTCTTCGAGGGTTCTTCCTATTCTATTCTCCAGTAAATTTAGTGTTTCTGTTTTAATGTTTAAATCTTTGATCCACTTTGATTTGAGTTTAGTACATGGTGAGAGACATATATCTAGTTTTAATTTTCGACATGTGGTTAGCCAATTTTTCCAGCACCATTTGTTAAATAGGCTATCCTTCTTCCAGTGAGGGTGTTTGGCTTCTTTGTCAAACATGAGGTATTTGAGTGTGCCTGGGGTTTTTTCTGCATCCTCCAGTCTATTCCATTGATCCTCAGGTCCGTCTTTTTGCCAGTACCATGCTGTTTTTAATACTGTAGCTCTATAGTATAGTTTTATGTCAGGGACTGTGATGCCCCCTGCTTTTCCCCTGTTGCTTAGGATCATTTTTGCTATTCTTGGTCTCTTGTGGTTCCAGGTGAAATTCATGATTGTCCTTTCTAATTCTTTGAAGTATGTTAGTGGTATCTTGATTGGAATTGCATTAAATCTGTATAGTAGTTTAGGAAGTATAGCCATTTTCACGATGTTGGCTCTTCCTACCCAGGAACATGGGATGTCCTTCCATTTTTTGATATCCTTTTCAATTTCTTTTTTTATGGTGCTATAGTTTTCGGTATATATGTCTTTTACTTCTTTTGTTAGATAGATTCCTAAGTATTTTATTTTTGTGTGTGCAATTGTGAAAGGTATATCTTTTGTTATTTCTTTTTCGGTGGGTGTATTGTTTGTGTATAGGAATGCTATTGATTTTTGGGTGTTGATTTTGTATCCAGCCACACAACTGAATTTATTTATTAAATCCAGTAGTTTCTTGGTGGAGTTTTTGTGGGTCTTCTATGTAGAGTATCATGTCATCCGCAAATAACGATAGTTTCACTTCTTCCTTTCCTATCTTTATTCCTTTTATTTCTTTCTCTTGTCTAATTGCTCTGGCTAATGTTTCTAGAAGTATGTTGAATAACAGTGGTGACAGTGGGCACCCTTGTCTTGTTCCAGATTTTAGTGTGAAAGCTTCCAGTTTCTGGCCATTTAGTGTAATGTTGGCCATTGGTTATCATATATGGCTTTTATCAGATTGAGATATACACCATCTATTCCTAATTTCTGTAGTGTTTTTATCATGAACGGGTGTTGGATTTTGTCAAATGCTTTTTCTGCATCTATTGAGATGATCATGTGATTTTTGTCTTTGACTTTGTTGATGTTGTGTGTTACATATACTGATTTGCGTATGTTGAACCATCCCTACATCCCTGGGATGAATCCTACTTGGTCATGGTGTATAATCTTCTTGATAATTCGTTGTATTCTGTTGGCCAGAATTTTGTTGAGAATTTTCGCATCTATGTTCATTAGGGAGATTGGCCTGTAGTTCTCTTTTTCAGTTGGGTCCTTTTTTGGTTTTAGTATTAGGGTAATGCTTGCATCCAGGAATGATTTTGGAAGTACTGCTTCCTTTTCAATTTCATTAAAGAGTTTGAGGAATAATAGTATTAGATCCTCTTTGAATTTTTTGTAGAATTCAGCTGTGAAACCGTCAGGACCTGGGCTTTTCTTTGTTGGTAGGTTTTTAATTACTTCTTCAATTTCAGTGGCTGATATTGGTTTATTAAGAGTTTGTATCTCTTCTTGGTTTAGTTTTGGTAATTTGTATGTGTCTAGGAATCTGTCCATTTCTTCCATGTTTTCCATCTTGTTTGAGTATAAGTTCTTGAAGTAGGTGTTGATGATCCTTTGGATTTCTGCCGGGTCATTTGTGACTTCCCCCCTTTCATTTTTTATTGCATGAATTTGGGTCTTTTCTTTCCTTTTTTTGGTCAGGTTGGCTAGGGGTTTGTCTATTTTGTTTAGTCTCTCAAAGAACCAACTCTTTGATTCGTTGATTCTTCGTATTGTTTTCTTGGTCTCAATTGCATTGATTTCAGCTCTGATCTTAATGATTTCCTCTCTTGTATGAGCTTTAGGTTTGTTTTGTTCTTCTTTTTCTAGTTGCTTGAGGTTCAACATTAAGTTAATTATTTGAGCTCTTTCTGTCTTCTTGATGTGGGAGCTCAATGCGATAAACTTCCCCCATAGCACTGCCTTCATTGTATCCCATAAGTTCTGGAATGTTGTATTGTCATTATCATTTATCTGTATAAATTGCTTAATTTCTTCTTTAACTTCTTCTGTGACCCAGCTGTTATTCAGTAGGATATTACTTAGTTTCCATGTGTTTATGTGGTTTTTTTGATTTTTGTTACCATTGAATTCTAGTTTCAATGCACTATGGTCTGATAGTATGCATGGGATTATTTTAATTCCCTTACATTTACTTAAGTATCCTTTATGGGCTAGTATGTGGTCTATTTTGGAAAACAACCCGTGGTGTGGCTGAGGAGAATGTGTATTCTGCTGCTGTAGGGTGAAACAGTCTGTAGACATCTGCTAAGTCCATTTGTTCACAGAGATGATTCAATTCTGATATTTCTTTGTTAATTTTCTGTCTAGTTGATCTGTCTCTTTGTGAGAGTGGGGTGTTGAAGTCTCCCATTATAATTGTGTTAGTGTTTATTTGATCTTTCATGTCCCTTAATATTAGTTTTATGTATTTAGGTGCACCAATATTTGGTGCATAAATAGTAATGATTGTTATTTCTTCCTCTTGAAGTTTTCCCTTGAGAAGTATGTAGTGGCCGTCTTTATCCCTCTTGATTAGCCTTGGCTTGAAGTTTACTTTGTCTGCGATTAGGATAGCTACCCCTGCTTTTTTTTGGGTTCCTGTTGCATGAAATACTGCTTTCCATCCTTTGATTTTCAATCTATGTATTTCCTTTTGGGTTAGATGTGTCTTTTGTATACAGCATATTGCTGGATCTTCTTTCTTGATTCATTCTGCTAGCCTGTTTCTTTTTTTTTTTTTTTTTTATTTATTTTAAACCAAGAACATGTATTGGTACATTCTACATACAATGGCCACATTCATTACATTAATTCTGTACCTATACATGATGTATCTTGGTTCTCCCACCTCTCCCCCCCCTCTGCACCCTCCCTCCCTATTTACAGCAGGTTCATT